>VXBC01007728.1:2755895-2893806 GCA_013399945.1 Ploceus nigricollis | reverse complement strand
TTTTTTTTTTTTTTACTTTTATCTGTGAAGCACTGGATGAGCAATCATATGTTTAAAATACAGCAAAACAGAGAAAGTTAGTTCATATGAAAAAGCTTTTAGTGAGTAAAGCCATATATAGCTCCCTGGGAGGTGTCCTTTCTTGTATCAGAGATCATTAAAAACAGACAGCCAAGTAATCTCTTGGGAATGATTCAGAGGAATTATACATCCTGCTTGGGAAATGGAGGTTGGTTAGATAACATCTCCAGAGCTCACTAATTTAGTTGTTCTACGCTTCCAAACCTGAATGATCCTCCAGGTTTGTCATTTGTTGCAGCAGTGGCAGCAGGTTTTGGTTCTAGTTGCATCTCTCTGTGAGTGTCAATAAATCTTGATTTGCAAGAATCATTGTGTTGCTTGACCTCTCCTTCAGTCCTGTTAAATAACAAGAACTCTGCTACAACTGCATGCAGGCTTTTGAGACAGAAATACCGTATAATTCTGTCAGATAAGGCCTGGCATCATTTTCATGGGTTTTCTTTAGGGAAAGGTATGAGTACTTTCTGATTGCTATACAATATAGGTACAAGTTTTCAGTCTTTTTCTGGAAAATAGGAAGCACTTCAAAACTGGGTCCCTCTAAGCCACTGTATCTAAAGCAAGTAATTGTATTTTTGCACTTTTCCCTGTGAAAAAGTAATTTCTGTGGGATAACACTGCAGCTGTGGTGATTACATCTTTTCTTCAGACTGTGGGAAGAATGATAAGATAAACAAGTGTAAGCAGGCCATGCAGGAGAAGCTGCAGTGAGGATTGGACTAAGCTCTGTTTGGCAGGGGGAGAAATGGAGACTGCCCTTGTGTGGTGGTAAGAGCAGTGTGTGGGGGGCAGGGGCAAGACTGAATTTCCAGCTGGGTAGGAGAGCTGAGCTATGTCAGCACAGAAAGGGGTGGGAGAGCAGTGAGGGAGGTCAGCCTGACTGGAGATGGAGTCAGATGGGGCTCTGATTTCTGTCTTCCCAGTGATGCTTGCTTCTGTGTAGCATAGGGTAGTTCCTAGATATCCACTGGCTCTCCTGGTATTTCCACTTTGTTGGGAGAGTTATCCTAGTCCAGGCTTGAAGGTCAACTCATCTTAGCACCTTGTAGCTGGGGCAAGTAAAAGGTACTTAACTTGTGTGAGCTGTGACAGCTTGTGGCTGTTGCAGGTAGCTCTCTAAGCTGCTTAACTCAGTTCTGCTCAGGTGTCTGTTGCCAAAGCTTGCTCCTGATGTCAAAATGTAGTGAAGCTGGCTGGAACAGTGACAGTGCACTGTGAAATTCTCCCTTCTTTGTCAGTTCTGCTTGTTTTTGGCAAACTCTCCTCCATCTAAAGCTGTAGTTCCACAATGTCCATGTTATGTTACTGCTTTCTGATGTTCCTGTGAAGTCAGCCAGTCCCTGCAGCCCCAATGGGCTGGGCACTCAATAGTTTTGTGCAGGATGGCAGTAATAGCTGGCAGCAGTCTGGGGCTGCACCTCAGGTGTTCATTTAAAAGATGACTGGAAACAACTGTAAGAAATCAGATATGGGCAAGACAGAGGGGACTTCACTTCCCCCTCCTAGTAACAGCTTCTAGAAACTGCATTCAATTGTCAATGCACCGTATTTTCTTTATACTTATGTTTGAAGTGTCAGACTCTGCATCTTTAGGTGCTACATTCCTTAGAGGGAGCCCCACAATAATCTGAAATTGTGTACACCTTGATGACTTTTAAGTGCACGGTGGCAAAGAAAGCCTGATCTGACTTTAGAGCAAACTCACCTTTTTCAGTCTGAGCACAGAACTCTCTCCTGACATGGTGCCTGCATCAGGCAGTCACTTCTTGGGCTCTGTAAATGCAAGGCACACAGACAAAACTGTGTGTTCTCCAGATTGCAGGACTTCCATAGAGGAGGCAGAGTTGCAATAGAGGGAATGTGAAACCACCTCTATGTTCTGAAGAGGCAGTTTGTTGTATCCAATGTGTTTTGACAGGTAAGTGCTATCTCAGCCAGTCCTGGATATTGCCAGGAGACACTTCAGGTATAATTAGGGGTGTAGGCTGCAGTTCAAAGCTGGCTGTTGTTCATTTGTTCTGCTGCTGTGGCAGATGGGCTTTGAGTCACAAAGACGTTGCCAAGGTCTGCACTGTCTGTCCATAGATCTCCATAAGGCATTGCTTATATGACCATGAAGCTTGCAATGGTTGGACATCCATCTAGCTACCTCCAAGGCTGGTTCTTGCCACATGATCCATGACTATTGCTCAGTCAATAGAGAAGAATATTATGCCCTTGTAATGAACAAGATGGTTGTATTTAAGAATACCCTGAAGGGATAGATCTTTTCCACACCTTAATTGAGCAGCAGGTGATCTTTACTTTCTAGGCATGATGCAAAAACCACTTGAGTAGCAGTAAAAGAATGATGGTCTTGTGGGTGGAAAGATTTTTGATTCACAGTCTGGCTAAGTTTGTTGTCTGGCAGATTGGCTGCCAATAAACTGGTGAAAATGTGGCCTTGAAATAGGTAAGGATTAGCCTTTTGTCTTACACACATCTCTCAGTGAATCATCCCTGTGCACAGATGTCCAGATACTCCTGCTTACTCAACAAATGCACTCTGCAAAGCCTCATTTATTACACACCTTTAGCAGACTGAATTCCAGGAGCCTTTGAAATCTGTTGTATTAAATGTGATATGGCCAGCAGGGAGAGAGAGGCACATACTATATGTGATAAGAGATAGTGTTTCCAAGGGTTTCTTTTCCCCTGCTTTTTAACAATTTGTTTGTTTACAGGAAAGCAAATTGAGTGATCTGAAATTAAATTTGCATCTGCTTGATGGAATGAGGAAACTGCTTTATTTATGTTTTTCAGATTAAGTTAAGTGAATGGGTTTTTTGTTCACTTTGCTTTTATTTTTCAAAGACATGTTTCTGTTTAAATTTGGGTGAACTTGGTTCTGAAATAAAACTCTGAAATAAAAAATTCAAGCTCCATAAGAAACCATTGTGGAGGCCAGATAGCCTTATCAGCTACTCTTTAGCATGGACCTTATCAAACCTTTTGAAGCACTCTTGTTCTCAGTCTTTCCAGTAGGAGAGTTTATTAGGTTGGGCTGAAAAAAGGACCATTTCTGTACCAGACCTAGGAAGAACATCAGAATCTGGGGGTTTGGGGTACAGTGCAGAATTTCTGCTGCATCTAACTTTGCAGAGGAAGGGCTCCCAGCATGACCTTGGCTGCTTTGGGTGGTGCTGCTCTGCCATATTGGGGTTGCCATATGTGGGGAGGATGTGTAGAGGTGGGTCCACATAGAGCTCTCTGGATTCTGACAGTTCATTTGCATCTGCCCCAAGCTGTATTATGACCTATTAGATTCTCTCCAGAAAGGGGTTTCCATAAACAGACTGTACATTTTGGTTTACTGTGACTTCTCTTTTTTTTTTTCTTTTTATATGAGGAATACGGCAGAAGATTTTTTTTTTTTTTTTTAGTGATGAACTATCTCAAGCAAGGTAGGAAGGTGTGTTACAGGACAGACACAGGGTCCTCTGGCTTTACTGTTGTGTGTGCTTCTCATATTGATCAATAGTGTTTCTATCTGAAGGGAGCAAAACTCAACCATAGTCATTTAGATTGGGTTTGCAGGGAGAGGCTCTGCAGATCTTTTGGTCCAGCTCCTGCTCAGATCAGCTTCAAAGGTTGAAGCAGTGATGTTAGATAAAGCTGCTCAGAGCCTCATCCAGTCAAGTTCTGAATTCCTCCAAGTACAGTGATATCCCTGAGCCCTTGATTTAGTGGTGAATCAGCTTACTTGTGAAGGACTTTTTCTTCTCCTTTATACCTTGCTGGAAATTCCTTGGTGCCACTGCCTGCCAAGAAGGTTGGTCCTTGTTTGAAAGACTTGATACCATTTTTTGTGATGATGACTCAGAAGTCTGGGGAGATCATAGATAAGGAAAGTAAAATAATGCATTCCTGAGCTATTACTGTTCCTGAACAGGGCCAGCAGCTTTCAGTTTGAAGGCTGCACAGTGAAAGTAAGATTAATTTTCTACTCATCTCCCTGTTTCATTAAATTCCTGGTCTCAGCAACAGATTCATTTTGGACTATTTTCTGTTCTTGTTGCCATCTTTGTCATTGGAATGGGATATCAGCATGTTAATGCCTCATATAACCTGTGAATGATGGTAGAGCACAGTCGCTCTTTGACATTTTCAATGCCCTGTAATTTCATTATCTGGTCATTCTTCCCTTCCCCTGCAGTGTAGTGTGTCTGACATGGTGATTGCCACTTCTAATGTCTTTTTCTGGTACTACTTCCAAAGATTTTCCTCTGTCATTATGGGTGCTTTGCCTTTCTTAAAAGCAAGGTAATTCTTTGGGTGAAAAAGAACTTTATCTTGCATCCTCAAACTATATTATTTTTCTTGTGGCAGAAATAATAAATTGCTGCTTCTTTGCAATTTTCATCCTGAAGGATTTTATAGAACCATGTCAGATACATAAGCATCACTCTTCTCTGTAACATGGTCACTTTTCTGAGTGGAATAGGGGAAGTCTATGTTTAAAAAGTGTCTCCTCATTCGGCTGTGGAGGAGAGGGATGTTGTGTGTCTGACATGCTCTCAGTGTTCCACTTCAGACAATCATCTTGGCATTTCTCAGACCCCTCATTATTGCAAGGGTAGAGGACAGTGGCAGTGCCCTTGACTTTTCTTTTCCTGTCTTCCTGTGGTATGTTAAAAGAACTTTTTTTGTGGGATATTGCTTTGTTTTAACTTTTGTGGTTAAGGACTGTCTGAAGTTTGTTCAGAGGAGTGAAGTGTTTTGGGATTTGCACAATTTGGGGACACATGAGGTGCTCTGGATTGCTCCAGATAAGGTGTCCCTTTATAGTTCCACCTTCTTATGTAATGAGCCTGTGTAGTGAGTGTGTGTGCAGGTGACTGGTTGAAATCCTGCTTGTAAATGTCTCTATGTAGCAAAGACAGTAGAGGTTAGGGCTTGTTTTAGGAAAAAGGTTAGGGCACTCATTAAATGCTTATACTAAGCAGGATGAATGTGACCACATTAGTAATGCCTCAGTTAACAGCAGGGAATTTTGTAGTGTATAAGAGTGGGTCTCAGTCATGGATATGTTATTTTTTTACTAGAGGTTTTGGAAGAGTGTTAGAAGGGAGTTCAGAAGAAATCTCTCGGGGAAATAAAGTTAGAGATGCAAAACCTAAGAAATTTGATTTGTGCATGGTCTTTTCCATTGTCCTTGGCATGGAAAACTTCTCAAAGCCTTTATTGAGGTCATTACCCCTTCACTAGTAACTGTTATTTACAGTTTGCAAAGGCTTTTCTTGGAACGTTTGGGTGTTAAGAGGCACCTTCTTCTGAGCTCCAGCTCTGTTTTGTGGGAAAATTTCATGTGGAAAATTTCACCTTCTTACTGCATCTCTTTTAAAAACTGGTTGTTAATAATAATCAGATGACCTAACGTGTGCAGGCTGAAGACTTTTGGTTTCATCACTCGAAATCCATTGATGTTTTAATTAGTGCTAAATGCTGTTGTTTCCATTGTTTCCACCTTTTCACACAAATTCCTCATGGTGACATTACTGACTCTCCTGGGCTCAAAGCAAGATGCTGTTGTGTTTGTTGCTGCAATGCTTTGGATTTAGTCTGGGTTGTGGTAGACTTGCTACGATCCTTATGTCTGCAAATCTTGTAATTCCCTTCTTCCCTCCCTCCCAGATACATCTGAGCTCTTCTGATACACATATTAATTCTCTGTTAATTCTGGACTTTCCATGGGGCTGAAGCACTGCATGGAGACTTTCTGAGCAGTGGAAATACAGCCTGACATTTAGAGCAAGGACTGACACTGCTTGCAACAAGGACATTTACCTAGACCCAGCCTTGTGTCAGAGCCCCTGCTCTAGTACAGGACACAGGGAGAATCTGCATTTTGCACTAGAACTGCCACGTGTCCCTGTTGAGAGCTGACACAGAGGAGCTGGGTAGAAGGAGAGCTGTTTGTGAAGGCTGTTGGCCAGGGCAGGTCAGTCTCCCAACTCTCCCCTCTCTTTATTGACTAGAAGGGAATCCAAAGGAGACCAAGCTCCTTGGGCTAGCTTTAAACCTTTTTAAAGAGGAAAAATTTAAATTTAACATCTAGAAGAAGCTTTATGGAATTGACTTTTCAGCCAGGCTGAGTAATCTTGCTAAAGAGGCTACCTTGTTTTGCAGCTTTAAATATACTTTGGACAGAATATTAGCAATTATCCCATAGGGAACAATCCTGTTTTTTCTGGATGAGCTAATAGGCTTCTTGCATCTCTAATTTCCATTGTGCTGTGAAGGTGTGGATGATTGTTATTAAAGACTGTGAGAAGCAACTGGTCAGCTCATTGCCAAACTGCTGTAATTCATGGGTGTTGTACATGGGCTGCAGTTTGCTTAACATTGCAATCTGTGTCTTCTAAATTGTTTTCATAGAGCTTGGCCAGTAAAATTACAGGTTTATTATGTTCATGTGGATCTCTTGTTTAATCAAGAATGCCACACATGCTGCGAATGCAAAACTGTTCTTGAGAAGTGTGTGAATCAAATTAGCTTTATTTTCCTTTATGTTTGAATGTAAATACAGTATTCTTGAATGAAAAGGGCTCATGGCATCTGCAAGTGTTTGCAATAGCTGTTCAAGAGTGCTCTGTGCTATTCTGACTGTGGCATTGCTAATCTGAGGCATCTAAAACAGCCTGGGATAATTTATTGTCTTCTTTCTTGGCAGGGAGAGGAGGGAAAATAATGCAATGGAAATAATTCAAAATCATTATGTATAGCTATACATTATATTATATATAATGTATGCATATATGCATGTGTGTAAAGGAAAAGTAAAAATAAGAGAATATGAGATTTTGTTGTTTTGTTTTAAGGCATTGCTGACCTCCAAGAGCTAGGGCTTGTAGAAAACCAAAATGCAACAGTCCATGAGAGATAACTTGAGCTCTGTGATGCAGTGGAGGATGCTGATGCTCTGACAGCTTGGTTTAAAGCTGAGCCCCTGGTGCCTGTTTTAGTGCATCAATTTTGTAATGAGAGCTGCTCTGGCTGCAGGAGTGTTGTGAGGAGCTTGGAGCTGTTGGAATCAGTCTTGTGCTGGTGCAGTTACTAAAGAGATCTGTATCAATTGCCATTTGAAAGACCGGACTGGGGAGTATCTTCATTCTTCTGTGTTCTACATGTGAATTTACAACAGGTTACACTGTTCCAATAGCTAGGTTTACTGAAGATTATCTTTGGAGCTCTTGCTGTCAGTCCTGCCGTAAAAAGGGCTGAGAGAAATATTTCTGTTTTGGGAGGTGTTTTATAAGAAGTGGTTTGTAGATGATCATCTTAGTGAAAGGACAGTCATAAAACATCAGAGGCAAAAATGGGCCTTTGGATTTGTTCTTTAGTCTGTCACAGGTACTAAAAGATGTGCTCACCTTTTCCTACATGTGCATCCTGCAAGATAAGACAAAGAATCTGTACAGAGTTGATAGACTGACACCTCTACTTGAATCAGCCCTCTGGTCCCCACTGTGCTTCAGCCTCTGGTGATGTTCAGAGCTCTCAGCTTTTGCCAGCTCAACACTTTCTCATGAAAAGTGTATTGCTCCCGTGACTTCATGGTACTGATAAAGACAACACCTTGTGGTGTGACTGGTGAGGGAGAGGAGAAGAGATTATTCTGATGGTAATCTAGGGCTCTTGAGGCAGTAAAGAGGAGAAGGAAACTCTCACAGACCTTGCAGAGTGGCCATTACAGATCTTGCTTAGTCAATTTGCATTCTTACCTTGTTGTACTGCACAGCCATTCCCTCTTATGTTCCTCGAGGGACAGAATGATTTTTGGAAGCTTTGAGGAATTTCTGGCGCACACCTAAAACATGCCAATGCAGGAATAGTCAGTGGGACTATTGATGCTCTTCAGAGCCCTTCTGCAGTGATGGGTGATTTTGATGTCTCAATGCAAGGTGCAGGATAACCCTATAGCCCATGTATGTGAAATTCCCTGAAGGTCATCTGGAGACCCTGCAGAGCTGCAAAGGATTTTCAGACAACATGAGACTCTGTCTCTTCCCCCTTTTCTACCTCCAGATTTTGGGTCCTAGATGTCCTTCTGATCATGATGCAGGTACTAGAAAAGCAAAGCACTGAGCCTTCCTTTGTCACCCAGAAGTAAAAAGGATCTATCTCTTAGAGTTTAGCATCCTAGATCTTGATCTTAAAAGCAGTCCCAGTTTAAATGTCAGTCCCACTTCTCATAACCATGATTCTTCTAAGAGATTCTTATAAGACAGTGGCTTGATATGAAGAATGTGCTTTGATTTCTCTGTCTCATGGAGGGCAAGACTCTTTCAGGTCCATAGAAATAATTTTGCAGATCCCTCAGTAAGGAAAGGAGAGAGATCTCACAATGTCAAAAGTTTTGAAAGTTTTCTATTGAAGTGAGGGTTGCAGAATAGAGCCAGTAGGTGTCTGACCAACTGTCCCTGGGCCTCAACCAACTGTAAAAGGATTCCAAAAGTTGATAGAGCTTTGGATTTCTGCAAAAGCGATTTGCCTCTTTTCTCTTATACAATCCATGTATATAATGTAGAGTCTGAACTTCTGAGTCTCCTACTTTTACAGCCTGAAATTCTTAACCATAATGTAGCATTAAAGGAGATTGGAATTCAAGTTCCTCTATTTTTCTCAGCTTCTTTTTTTTTAATATAAGTAACAGAACACTTAAGTCTGTAAGAAAAATTGCCCTTGACAGCTTCAGCTGTGCTGTTCCGTATCTCCCCATGTAGGCATTAGCACAAGGTATTTCTAAAGTGGGGAAAAAACATTTTCTTTCTTTCTTACTAGGGTCAAAACCAGATGAGTGGATTTTTTTCTTAAACATATTCCTGCCCCATCCCCCCCCCTTGAGTTATTGGACTGACACTAAAAATTACAATTGTATTGTGGATCCTCAAAGATTTCTTGATTTTCTCCTGCCCCACCATGAGCTGGTGTCAATCTTGCACAGGACAATTTTTTGAGAGCTGGAGCGGGATGGGGGGGAATATATTAAAAGTTTTAGTGCTGAGACAGAGGAGGATGTTCTATCTGGCTGGCTCAATGTGATGGATATACACAGAGGAATCATTCCCAGCTCACATTCTGGAAATACCTAGTGAGGGAGATTTCATGTAAGTCTGCTTGGTTAGGCCCTCCAAAGGAGATAACATCCTGGCTCCAGGGGTGCTTGGCATGAGCAAGAGCTGCTCTGCACAGGAGCAAAGAAAGGAAATTGCCCAGACAGAGTGTGTTTTCACAGCAACATATAAAAATTCACAGATGAAAATAATTTTGCTTTACTGTTTAATGATACAAGACAAATAATAATAGTAAAAAGCTACTTATGTTACAAGTAGTTCAGCCATTGTAATGATGATGAAATGTGTGCACGTGACAAATACAGAATAAAAATAAAAACAATAAAGGTGATTAAAACAATGAGTAAAGATTATTTCAAAGGAATATAAGTAGGAAAAGGAGCTGCTAGGGCAGAGTCTGACCTTACCATAGTTGAGCCACTAAGTTTTAAAGTAGGTTTTGTTGCCTGCAGATGAGAACTGCATAAACAGAAGTTCAAGGTCAGGAGAGTGCAGTTAATTGGACAGACCACGTTTTTATTACCTTAATATATAAGATAATCAGGTAATTTAAATTTTTTTTAATCTATAATAATGTAAAAATATGTTAATTGGCTATTTAGCACTCAAACTCTTGCTTCTGACCTTTTGTCTGTCAAGAGCCATGACTCGTCCTTGTCTCTTACCTCAGGCACTTTCCTATTCTGTGTGTCCCACTCAGCCTGACTGACCCAAGTTGCCTGTGATACTTACTCATATAATCTAAATGATCACTTTTATTTTTATCTTGTTCTTCCTGTGATGATTCTCATATTTCACCTTCCCTACTGTTTAATTATAAGTACTCTATGTATGCATATTTAAGACATTGTGATTACATAATGAATTTGTACAATGATGTTACAGTTGTTTAAAGTGGGTTCTCCTGTGTGGTGGAAAATCCAGTTATTGGATGTTGATAGTTGCAGAACCATAACTTGAACAATTTGTGCATTTTGCTCTTTTTCCCTCTGTGCTACACTTGACACTTGGCAAACTGCAATAATCCTTATTTCCCTGGGCTGCTGTGAGGAAGGGAATGAGCCAAAGTCTAAGGCACTTGGATTTGCAGTTGATAAGGATCCAGGAGCGGAAGGTCTTTTAACTGGCGACTAAAAACAGATGTGAGGGTTTATCTCCCAACAGGTACATTGTTTTCTTCCATGGTGACATCTATAAACTCCAACTTTTGGACTGGTTCTCCTGTGCTAGCAGTGAGGCATTTTCACATGAAGTAAGCCTTTGTAGCCATGAGGCTGGAATGGACTTTTAGAGGATATCTACTCCATCTTCTGTCCCTGGGGGGAGAGAGAATCTCTTGCCCGTGCACTGATCAATAACAACTGTTTGAGTTGCTAATGGGAATCTGAAGAAGATCACTAATATTTATATATGTATATGTACATATGCAGGGGAGAGGTGAGAGGGCATATGTGTGAGAGGAGTGAGAATTCCTGAGTAGAACCTGGAGCTCAAAATGGAGCAGCTATAACCAGCCTGAATTTTCTTGAAAAATCACCTTTATGGGAACTTTTTTTCCCCCCTCATCCTTTCAGAAATGCCTCAGACACAAAATTTCCCACATAGTTTAGCTTCTTTTATAGAACCAGACACTCTTGCCTGCAAGAAAAACCCTTTCCTGTCCTGGCAGTTGATAGGTTCTCAAAGGGCTATGCTCCCTTTCCTTTTTTTAAACTAAATTGAGAACTGTCCTATGAAGGTAGTGTACCCATACTTGGAGTTCAAGTCATTCCTTCTTTTCAGGTCTCCCCATGTCAGAAGCTCTAAATGGCCCTTCAGCAGAAATGTGACTGACTCCTCAGAGATAAATTGCTGCACAAAAATTTCCTGCTTTGCAGATGGTATCAGGAGATAATTGGAATAAGAACTGAGACAGCAAAGTATCTGGGGCCTTTTTTCATTTTCTTCTTGAACTTGGAGGTGTGCACACAGCAGCTTTAAAAGGAAGATGGGGAAAGGAAAAAATAAAATTAAAGTTTTCTAGGCTTTAGAGAGGGGCTTCTTAGAAAGGGGGAGGAACTGGGATATGTGATCTAGTGTGGGTTGCTGAATCAATAGGAATAAATAATGAGTTCTTTGCTATCACCTCTTATAAGTTTTGATAGGGGACCCTTAAATCATATCACTACCTGACAGGAGAGATTGTATTTATGTTAAACTGAGTTACACAGAGATAAAGCTCAGGCTTCTGTTATTTTAAGCAATCTAGATATCTTTTCAGGTGGAAATGTGTATTTATGTACAGAAAAACCATCCTGAAAAGCTGGGAAAAATTCTGTGGGGCAAAACTGAGCCTTGTCAGGGGGGTGGATCAGATAATCTGGGGAGTATTTTCTATTTCTGACTTCTCTGACTAATCCTAATCACAAACTGCTGATAGTGTTGGTGTGTCCACCCTCCCTTCCAGTGTGTTTGTTCCTAATTACCACACCTTTTCCAGACACTCTCTCCTAATTCTGTGTGGCTGATAATTGTTTTTATATTACACAGACACAGATGCACAGGAGTGTGTGCACTCTCCTGCAGCCTCTGGGACAGGATCCAGCTGCTCTTTAAGGATTGCTGTAGGCATCTCATTTATTTCTTTATTAAGGAGGTTTTGCACAACTGTAATTAGAGTTACAATTTTTGTGTTTGTGTGCATGCACTAAAGGTAAGCATGCAGGTATGCAGGAGATATTCATGCTGAAACTGAGGCAGGACTTACCAATTTTATTTCTTACTTTCTTGGAAAAAATGTTGCATGAGAGATATTGCCCAATTTTTAATGTGTAGTGGAGACGAAAGAGCCTTGTGGCTGACTATACAGCTAGTGTGACTATACTATACAGCTAGTGGCTGTGAATGCCCTCCCTTTGGTAGATAATTGGAATGTCTGCCTTGGGAGGAGGAAAATCAGGCTTCTTTTCCCACATTGTTGTAAAACATTATAGTCCAATTCCTTTTCTGAGTCCTGGAATCATTAGTCACTGCCTTGCTGGTGGGGTTATTCAGCTGCATTCACTGCCACAGCGAGGATTTGTATGTGCAAGGCATCTCTGAACATACCCTAAATTACTGTCCCTGCACAAAAATGCCTAAAACTAAAAGCATGAAAGACCCTGTCACATTCAATTAAAAACACTTTCTAGATTTGTGAGAGGCCAGTAAGGCAAATCCACGACTCTGCAAGAGGTGTCTCTCTCAGTGTTGATGCTGATGGCTGCTGTTTCTTTGACAGACTGGGCTTGCCCTTGCATGCATTGCCAAGGCATCCAAGAGAACCAGCACACACAATTCCTGCCCTGCTTTTGCTTGTAAAGGCACAGGAGGAGAATGTTGGGCTTTCCAGATCTGGCTCTTTCTGCAAGACACTGTAGTGGTTTTAGTTCTGCGTTGTTGTTTTTTTTGTTTTGTTTTTTTTTTTTTTTTTTTCTTTGCATCCTCAGATTCTGTTCATCCAGTGCAAGTCCTGTAAATGGGAATTTCAAACTGCTGCTTACATCTGGAAGGTGCTTTTGTGAAAATAATGTGATCTGTCTCCAGCTGTGCCAGTGCGAAGACTTCTGCTCTGGCTCCAGCCCATTGTGGTGCCTGATTTATGTTGAAAGGGAGGAGAGCAGGGGACAGAAGGAGCCTGCTGTGGCAGTTTTCCCACTGGAAAGGGATAAGCAACACAGGCAAAGGAGGATTAAAGGTGAATATCCTCCTTTTAGTTACTGGTTCTTGTTTTGAGGACAAATTTGACTGTCTCAGCTGTTTGGAGATCACAAGTTCACTGGAACATGTTTTGCTTCTGTGTGTGATCTTGGGATTTGTCTCTTTCAATTTCAGAGGGCTCTTTTGTCTGCACTGCCTGAAGCCACCCACAGATCATTTTTGTCTCTCCAGAGATAAAAATAAAAAAAGTAGGAAAAAGTCCTTTGCTGCAAGTTAAATTGGCAAAGCTTTACTCTTACACAAGTGCTACTCTGATTTCCAGGGCCAAGATTTGGCCTGTGTTTGTTGTCAGTAGCTCTGCTGTTTTCTTATTGTGTCTTAGGATGTGCTATTCATTAATTCCTATTATCTGGAGATAAGTTTTCTTCAGCTATGCTCACCAGACTGGGGAAAAAAGGGGAGATTGGTATTTAAGGTGTATGTGTTCCTTTTTAGCTAATCATTCTCTTACTCTGGGTGAACTCAGATTGGTGTTTTATCTTCCAGATGATGCCTCTTCCCTCAAATGATCGAAATGTGCTGAATTGGATTCTTTCAGCTATGCTGAATTCCTTGATGGAGACTTTTTCAGAATCAAGTAGTCTTTGATTTTTCATATGTATTTGCAAAGTGGATTGAACCAAACTCTTAAAAGTTGATTTGGATTCTTCTTTCTGAGTGTTTCCATGTAGAGAAACACTTAAAATTTCACTTAACCTCTCTTTGCCGCCTCATCAGTAAAACAAAGATGCCATTACTTGCCTTGTTTCATAGTGGTGATGCTTGCAGAATCTGTTAAGACCTGTGAAATTTAAATTCCTCTCCTGGGAGCTTTGTAATAGTTCTATATGCTTCTCACAACTGGAAATGGCACTCTTGGGTATTGGCAACTGCACTCAGGCCTCCAGAAATGAGGATGGTGATGTTGCATAGTGTGATCACTCACATGCACACATCTATTTCTGAGGCTGTATTTGTGTGAAGAGATTTTGATGTGACCAGGATTATGTAGTGATTGTTTTTGAAAATCATGCTACCTTGACCTAGGTAAACACTTGTACTGGAATAATTTTCCTCGGAGCAGCCTGTGCCATGCTGTGTTTTGAATTCTAGGTTAAAGCGGTGCTGATAGCACATCAGTGTTTCAGGTGTAGCTGAACAGAGTTTCACAGTGTCAGGTTTTCTGTTTCTCACTCTGCCCACCCAAGGAGGAGGTCAGAAAGTCGTTGTGTTCCATAAAACATCATCCTCAGCAACAGTAACTGTGTTCTAAGACTGATTTTGCATTGGTCTGCTGGGGAGGACAGTCAATCACTGCCCTTATATCACTTGTTTGTTTATTTATGGTTTCTTCCCTTTCCTTGACTAATGACAATGTCTTTGTCAGGAATGACAAGTTTTTTTCACTTTTGCTTTTCTGGTTTTCTCCTCCATCAACCTGGGGTGGGACAGAGTCAGTGTCTGGGTTGGTGCTTAGTTCCTGCTTGGGGTCAGCCTACCACACACTTAAGCACAAATAGAGATTGAACATGTAAATGGTCCTTTCCCCATCTTTTGAGTGTTTGTTTGGGAAAAATTAGGCTGGTATTGGTGTCTTTTGACAGAATTAGCTTTGAATGAAGTGATTTCATGAAAGAGTGCCTTAGAAATTCATGATTGTGAATGTGCATGTCCATGTGCTTGCCAAGCAGTCCATCTTTAGTTAATAATCTTGTGCCTTGAAAATCACCCACCACCATCACAAAAAAGAAACCCAAACCAAACACACAAAACCCAAAAAAGATCCCAAATAAGAAAACATCAGGGACCTACATAGATCAGTGCTGCTGGTGTTTAAGTCCCAGAGCATTTTAAGCCAATTTGTCTTTGGCTGTGAGCATTTTTACTGACACCGGTTCCCAGTATCCCCTGGTTGCTCACATTTGAAATTTACTTCTTGGGTGCTGTAGCTCTCATATGGATTGGGGAATGGCAGATGGAAATTGCAGACAAGCTTCCTGTGGTTGGCTTGGAGGGTAGAAAATGTTGCAAGCATCATGGAAATATGTCTGTGGGCAGGAGACCCCAGCATGCCAGAGCAAGTGAGTGGAGAGCTCTCATTTTTCACATGTAAATTTGTCTGCCCTCTTTCTGCTGTGCTCTGTGCTGCCTAGTGCTCATCCCTGTACTCTTTATTAATTACACTTGGCAATTATGTGCTGATGAGTTGTGTTAATCTCTGTGCTGATACAGCAGGATCACTCAGAGAGGAGATGTCTCGTGAAGTGAATCAGAGCTGGCCTTTCAGATGTCTGTCTGACATCTACTTTGTTTGGCTGCTGTGCTCTTCCCTCTCATGTCTCTAATATCAATGTCCCCTTACACAGGAGTGTAGGGTCTCCACACAGCCTTTGGTGTGGTGCTTTTCACTTGTTCTCAAGTTCATTGTCAGCCTGCTGAAGGAACTGCAGTGCCTTTGCACTCTTAATTTGTGGGAAACAGGCATTATATATTCCACTCTGGGGTATATGCAAAGCACTTTGCCAGTTTAGAGTTGGCAAGATCTGGAGCTGGGTTTAATGAACTGAAGTAATTTTCCTTCGTAGTAAAATTTTATTGGCATGGAAGATTGTTACACCACCAAACACTCTGAAAAGCTTCTGAGTACTTTTGTGATTTGTGGGCTTGGATATTCCTGATAATTGCCTGAACAATAGAGATCCCTTCAGGGATGTGCTTTTGACATGGAATGAAATGTGGGCTAATGTTCCTGGTTGTATTTTTTCTGCTTTCATGCCAGCCAAGTTGTGTTAAGACTCAGGGCTGCTGAATTGGGCAGTTCTGGACACTTGCTGGCCTTATTTTAGAGAAGTGGTCCATCATATTAAATCTGGATTTAGTGGTTTAGTATGCTATAGAGCATTGTGTCAGGATTCCTCAGCGCCAGAGGCTCTTAATCTGTATTGAAGTATAGACCATTGAAGGTAAATGATTGACAGGTGTTGGCATTTTTTTATATAAGCCTTAAAGCAGGGTATTTAGTAGACAGTGAAAAAAACTCCAACCTATATGCAATGTGGAGAAGCATGTGTGAAAAATAAAGCACATAAGAAAATTCTTGTAGAACTGGAACATCACTTCTTTCCAAAGAAAATATATTTTTTCTGATTATCCTTTCTCCATTCCCATTTCTGTCTACAAAACCAAAACAATTTGTTAAATTATTCAGGTCATTAAGTTTCGTGTAAGATCAGCTTGAAATTGCATTTTCTGGAGGGATTATATTGCCTTAAGGGAGATGTAATTCAGCCTCCTTATTTCCACATTCTGTCCTGCAGACTCTTTCCCTTTTTTTCATTCTCAACCAGCTGAGCTGCTTGGTGTCCCAAGGGACACCTGCCCTGGGGTGTCCTGGGAAGCACAGTGCAGTGTGTGGAGCCTAGCCTGCAGGAGATGAGGAAATTTCATGTCTGAGCTGTATTTCCTGAAGTGAGAAGTACGATCCCATAGCAAAATGCAGTTTAACATTGAGCTGACTTGGAATTAATTATGGAAAGATTGGTTTGATGAATAGAAACAGTTTAATTTGGCACTATAAAGGTGTTTTCTTTATTCTGATTAAATAATGCCTAAGTGTAAGTTTTTGCTGTTTCTGAATTTCTTGGAACTTAATACATTATTTTCAATAGAGCAAAATGTTTTAATTTATGTTGCAGAGTGGGCATTTTCTATGGGGTGGCAATTCCAGATTTCTCTCAGTTCAGGGGAAGAAAATGTTTTTGTTTTGAAATAGTGCCTTAATTGTAAAATCTACAGTTTTCAGTAGAATTCAGCTTTTAAAATGAAGCCCATCAAGATTTTCATGCAAAATTACACTGGCATGGAAAAAAAAGTAATTTGTTAGTGTTCACAACAACAAGCTGAGCTTCTTCAACTACAAAGCAGAAATTGGTATCAAATGTCTCAGCCTGAGTCAAGGAGGGTTTTTCCCTTTTTAATTTTTCTTTTTCCTGTCAGAATTCAGTTCTGGAAAATGTGTCAAATTTCCCTTCTATTTTGTTCCATCCTTTTTCAACTAAAGCATTCAAACAACACGATGTCAGAAAGTCTGGTACTTTCCCACATCTGCCCCTGCCTCATGTTTCTTCTTAGCATGGCTGGGGCAGCCTGATGGTGCCTCAGAATATCCTCTTGGAAGGGTTTGATGTTTCCTCTGCAGAGCTGTGTCAAGCACAGCCCATGGGAGCAGCTCGGCATCCAGCTCTGCCTCTCGGGCTCTCATCTGTGTCTCAACCCCATGGTGTTCCCTGAGCAGCTGAGTTTGCTCTGTGGTCTCACAAGGCAGCATGTAAGGGGAAAGTGCTTTTGCAGCTTTTCTTGGGAAGGTTATGTGTTCAGACTCTCAGATCCTCTCTGTATTTCAGATTCCCAAACCATTGCAAGAGATGCCTTTATTGAATCCGGGGTGTTTTTTCTCAAAAGCAAGCAGGAGCAGAGTGGAAGCTGCCTGGGTCAGTGGTGTGGGATTGTTGCCTGTCCTGGGCTCATGTGGTGAGTGATTTTAGGGACAGGTTGCTGTAGGTGTTACCACTGCCTCAGGAAATTCCTGCTGTTTCCTGGGACCATGTGTAAGATACTTTTCCAGGGATGCTTGTGCTTTCTATGCATCACCAAGCAGAGATGGATGTTAGTCAGTCATTCCGGGCAAAAATCCAGAAAAGTCTTACTAAACAACATGCTTTTACTATGAATTTATCCCCAGGAGCTGAGTAGCATTCAGCCCACTTCTCTGTAAAGCTGTTGTTATCCTGGGATTTGCAGGGTGGTAATACAGAAGTGACGTCTTCAAAAATATAGGGCATAGGAGATCTGGGGAGAGACACACAAAGAGCTGGGAGAGTATGGATGCTGCCTTTAGTTGTAATTGCAATTTAGGGTAGAAATAAGGTAGAAACTGTTGAAACTTGATCAAGACAGAGATTTTATTTACAATGTTTAGGAATGAATCCAGGATCCAGTGAACTCAGCTGTCTTCAATGTGCTTAGACTTTGAAACTTGAGAAATTTGTGAAACCTCACCACAGTTGTGAGCAATATGAGGGATGCAATTTCAGGAAGGGCAGGGCTTGTGCTATAGTGCATGGCTTCCTAGAGAGTCTTGAGAGGAGTGCTGGCTGAGTGCCCATGGGATTACAGGGAACATCCTAAAAATGTCATTCTCATCAGGTTTTAGCTGGGAGAAGGCTGCCCTGCTGGGTATAAGGGGTGGAGGCACACAAACCATACAGACTTAGGTTGCTGCAGCTTGCAGCTGGTTCTTCCCCCTTTGTATGGGAAGGTGTGTGCAGGGTTTAGGCTGCATTAAAAAGGATGTTAGCCTTATTTCCCTATAGCATAGTGTTGGTTTCAGCTGACATGGACTTGCATATGCTGACTCAATTCTGGCTGGCAGGTTTCTTTTCACACCCTGCTGGAAGCAGCTTGGCTATTATCTTCTTCCTAAAGGTCTCTGCATGGGGAAATAAAGAGTAAAATGCAATAGGGGATGGTAAAAGTGAATCCAGGAGAGGGAGGAATGCTCAGAATATCTATTCTGAAGTCATTAAGATGGGCACTGACTGCATAGTCACGTACCAAGGTCCCTTACAATTTGAACAGGTTTTTTCCTGGTATTATGCTGACAGTAAATGAGTGCTGCAGCAGCTGTGATATTGATTAATCCTTTGGCATTTTTTTGCAAAGCTTTAAACTTTGCTCTCTCTCACAGCTGGAGCAGATGTGAGGGAAACTGGCCTGTGCTTGAATCCTGCAAGGAGGAAATGATGCTGAAATGTTAAAATGATGCAAAACAAAAATGAAGAGGTGCCCTGGAGCTCTTCCTTGAGGCTGGTCCTGTAGAATCCAAGGGAATGAACTGTATGGCATTAGTAATGCTAAAAAGGCAAGAGCAGATACTCAAATGCTCTTACCTTCCCTCTGTTCCCTCTGCACAAGTTCCCATCCCATGTGAGCCTGGGAGCTTGCACAGAGGCTCCCAAGCTATCAGAATGCATATGGATATGTCACTGCCTTTCTGGAGAGAAGGGCATTGGGCAATGTAGCTTGTAGCTAGGAGGATTACATTTACCTGTGAAATCTGAGGTCACAGCACCAGGTAGATCAGAGGGAAAGTATATTCCTCTGTGATCCCCCGTGTACTGCTTAACTCCCTCTCCCCCAACCTCAGTTTTGCAGGGACATGACTCAGGAATGTTTTCTCCAGAAAGTCAGTGATTCCTGGGGCCTCTGACTGTCCTTGAGCACTAAAGATCCAAGTGAGGGTCTGTCTTGCTCAGTGCATGAGCAGAATGTCATGCTCCATGTTCCTCTTGCCACTGTGGGAATGTGATGGCATGTAGGAATTCCCATGCTCTGGAGTCAGTGGCAACAGATGGAGAAAACAAAGCTGACTCTAGGCAAGATGGACTGTTTTGGTGGATGGGGATCTACATAAAAAAACTTGCCAGTTCTTTCTGTGGAAACTGAATAATTAATGAATAGAATGTTGTGAGACAAAAGAAATTGACTGTAATTTTAGATTGAGCTATTGAATTAACAAGGGCGCATTTGATTCCATCCCTGACTTTGAATAATCATAGTTGCAGAGAGGTCAGCTAACAAAGTCTGATTAATTCCTGGTGGCATGTTTTATTTCAAATGCAAAACATTTAGGGATTAAAATAAGTGTTACTGGTTATACAATGCACTAAGTTAATGAGTTCCCATTTTATTTTTTAAACCTACTTTATCCTATAATACTGCAACTTTAATGGATAAATGCTCAGCTCTCCTTTAGATGGTTTCAGATGCCCTGTGTATTGTTACAAAATCTAACATAGACCTTTTTTTTCTCCTCTTTTCCCTTTCTCTCTTTCTCACTCCCTCCCTTTCCCCTCTCTAGGTGATTCTCATTCTGACAAAGCTCTACGACTTCAACTTGGGGAGTGTTACGGAGAGTTCACTGTGGAGGTACGTGGAACATGGAAATCGCAGCAACTGGCATGGAGGGCTGCACTGTGTCCCTTGTAAAACTGGGGGCTGACCTGGGCTGTGGGCATGGGGGAGTATCTGAGTTCATCAGATGAGGAGCTGGGAAAGAATCAGAGACAAATGGAGCTGCTTTTTGGAAAAGGGATGCAAGATTAGGACACGTTCCTTTAATGAAGTGGGGTCTGCAGACAAGAGGGTTTCATCATGGAATGGCACTTCCCTGACATGCAGAGGAGCTTGGTTTCCTTCTCACCTTTGAGTGTCCTTCCTCTCTCTACTGTGAGGCTGGCAGTGAGAACAGGCTCTATAGATGGGTACACACTTGCTAGAACTGTGTCTGAGAAAGAATTAAACACAGTGTATGATATAATCTTAGCTGATCCTAGCCTTGTTCCTCACCCTTGTGAGCTAAGAGGGTCATCTTGGTAGTGACTGTGTGTTGGGCTGTAAGGAGAGCAGCTGCTGAAGGGCTAGAGATGCCACAGTGTCTTCTCCACTGTGGGTGTACTTGGATGGTGCCACATAGCTGCCATGTTCCTAGTCTGGCATGGGAGATAGACTGTCCTGCCCTGGGGAAACATGCTTCTGGACAGAGTGTATGTTTGGGGGTGTGTGTGTCTGCATTTAAAATAAAGAAAAAACTTAAAATCCCCTCAGTCCCCAAACTCCCTATAAACTCCCCTATAAACAGGTCAGTTCTTTGATATTTGAAATCACCAAATTGTTTCATCCTGCCTGTGGAGTGGTATGCCTTTAACAGAATTGCTATCAGATGTTTTTTACCCTAGGTACATTTAAAAAAAAGAAGAAAAAAAAGGCAGCCGGGGCTGGTGAGACCAAGTGTCTTGTTTCAGATTTACCTGGTGTATTACAGCTATTGTGAAACCTGCTCAAAGTGTAGTTGGTGGAACAGTCAGTGCATTGTAGCCATTGCTTGGGCGTGAGCCCTTCGTGGCAGATGCTCTCTTGTACTTCTTTCTTCACAGGTGATTTAAAAGCCCCTGTTTGGAACAGGCTTTGGCCATTTGCTGAAGGTTTATTCCTGTAAATGTATTTAAGGGTTAATTATTCAGTAGAGCTCTTGAAACTTCTCAATTTGAACAGTACTTAAGAAGCCTAATTGCACTGCACCATGGTAATCTGCAAAAGTATAAATAACCATGCAGCTAATAAGGGAGAACAGTCATTTCCACTTACCCTGGTACTTTTCAAGGTATTAATGCCTTAAAAAACTTTTGCCTCTTTACGTAGCAAGTACAAATGGCACAGTAATTGTACTTTAAATGTAATTGCCAAACAATCTGCCCTGCATAAATAATGTAACAAACAGGCAAATCTTGTCTTAATCCTGAGCTTGCAACATCACCTGAGTTCTGCAGAAAGGTACTAGCAGCACCCCTTTTGGAGGCTTCCCAAAGTGATAGAAATGTAATTAATCATCAATACAATTCAAAGCATCCAGCACTTGGTCAGCTGGGAAAACTCACTGCTTTGTGGAAGTGTGTTCTGGAACACTTCTGCAGCTGGTCTCCAGTGAAATAGGGGCCAGTGAGGGGCCTGGAGATTCAGAGAGGTTGAGAAGTTAGAACTTCTCAGGTTCTTTTCCTAGGTCTGTGAGGAAAGCTCAGGGTAAGAGCTAGTAGGTAGATCTCCTGGACTCTAAACCTTATTTTCCACTTGGAAAATTCAGGAATAAGCCATGTTTTACTTGACAGGGGAGTGTGGAATCTTGGAGAGCATCTATGAGTTTCTCTGCAAAGGACATTGTAGAAATGCAAATAGATACTAAGTGTAAGAAATAAGCCAGAGAAATACTCCTTTTCTTGGGATTTCCTGTTCTATTTGCACATTCAGGCCCCTGAATCTTTCCATTATTTAAATTGGTGTTTTTCAATATTATCTTTTAGTTTTTGAGACCCTGAAAATTTTAAAAGTAGTATTTGTCTTTGCAGAATGAATGTAAACCTCCTGGCAAGAGGTTTGCTTTCTTTAGTTACTTCTTGTAGACTCTTTGAGCCCCCAGATGGATCACAAACTGAATGCAACTTCAACTATGTATCAGAAGATGATCTGTGCATTTCCAAGGGGTTTGGTTTTGTTTCCTGTGTTCTGGAAATACAGTAATTCTTTCTGCTAGCCAGCAGTCCTGCCCATCTGAGCTGTGTTGCTGTATGATATCTATCCTGACCACTTGGCAAATACAGTTGCCTTCACAAGAGAGGAGTGTGGCTTTTGTGGCAGAGAGCAATGAATTACACAGCAGAGGATACTGAGATAGAGTAGAGTGCAATGCAATCTCCAAATACCATCTTGCCTCCACCTGCTCCATGCATCAAAATCTCCTCCTCAGTTCCCCCTGGGTTTATAGCATGAGAGGCTCCTTTTAATGGAAAACTGAATTGCCATATAAAAAGAATTTCTAATCACTGCATCTAAATACAAAGACAAGTAAATCAATAAGAAAACATCCTGAATGTAATTAAAAAACGAGAGTGAGAGCAACAGAGGAAGAGAGGAGAATTAGATGTTACATTTGAAAACTGCTCCTATATCAGGCTGGTACAAGCTTAGACAGGAGAAATTCTAGGCAGCATTTGAATGTAGGAACACAGACACTGCTCTAATATCCAAATTCATGCTTCTGGGGCTCAAACAATCACAAAAAAGGTCTTTATTGCTACTGAAGCAGCCAGCCTTGAAGCAGCCAGCTTCAAGGAAAAAACACACACCCACACACCCCCTCTTGCTTGTGAATGCCACATCTCTTCTTCATCACAGGAGATACCTGTCAGCTGTGGTTTAGGTTTTTGTTTTTCCCACTGAGTTGAGTGGAGGTGATAATTTTCCTCCTATGAAAGGAAGCTACTTTATTGCTACTTTACTATACTTGTGATGGTGTGAGTAGTTATGAATTTCTAGAGACATCTTTTTCATAGGTCAACAAATATAACTGTAAAAATTATTTAAGCTTTTAGACATGCAAACCCTTCATCAGTTCTCATTGCCTAGTGAATTATCTAAATGTGTACTTAAGAATGCTGCCTGCTTTAAATAAAAAATTAAGGGATGGCCATATGCTTTCTGTAGATTTTTTTTGCCCCACTAACACCTCTTCTCCATCAACAAAAGGAAAACAATTTTCCCTTTAAATCTGTAAACTTATGTGGTTTTGATTTGAAGTGCTGTTGGAGCACCCCTGATTCCCAGACTCTCTGTAGGCAGGATCTCTGTATCAAACTTCATTGTCCTTGAGGAACTGTAAGCATACAGGAGTAATCTGTATGAAATAGGAACTCTCTCTCTAAAGAGTAGGTGCCAGGCTCTTCACAGGAATTGTTTAAGCTGTACAGTATTGAGGTAGGGTTGTGGGAACATTCTGGATAAGTATTCAAAGTTGATATTGTAATATTTAAAATGTTTTCAATTGTTTCAACCAGTGTGTATTGAGCAGTTTCTTTCTGCTAAGATAACTGGAATAAAAGGTTTTCCATTGTTGCCTGCTTTAGTACTCAGGAATGTATTCATTTATTTTATTTGTTTGGATTGCAGTAGCTAAAAAGACAGCTTTCCTCTCAAGGGAGCTCTCAATCTCAGGTGGAGACAGAGAGACAACATGGTGATCCAGAAGACAGGAGAGGCACAAGTGAGCAAGGAGCTATTTATGATCAATGCCACAGCAATGACTCTGCAACACATCAGCTAATTGGGCAGTGGGGAGCAGTTTAGATTTCTTCCAAAGTGCAAGCGCTTGCATGTGTCAGCTCTGAGTCCCTGCTACCATTTTACCCACCTCAGATAGGTCCCCTGGAGTTGCCCTCCTCTGGCTGTTTTCCTGCCTAAATTATCGGATTGTACATAATGCTGGCCCAGGCATTAACCCAAAATTGTGACTAACTCTTTCTGTTTAAGAGGCTAAAATGCTGATGNTATGTCTCCATGGCAGCAGTCAAAAATCCCCAAGCATTTTTTTTCATTCTTGTGGCTGCTGTGCCTAAAGAGGTTAGTCTGTTGTCTCAGTCTCTTTGTTGAGTTAGAAAAAAAACCCTTTCAGCTTTTTAATAGAGGCAGCTGCAAAATGCAGCAGCTGCAGCCCTAGTTTGGAGCAGAGAGGAGTAAAACCCCCCAGCTTGGTTGCAGGCTGCCTCATGTCGTGCATTGTTGTTTCATTCAGTTCTATTTCAGCTACCAGAGGGCTTCACGTTGTTTCCTCCCATGGAATCGTCTCTGAAGCCTCCCACAGTCCCCAGAGACCCTCAGCACGTGTCAGTGTACCTCTAGCATTGCAAAAATTTCCCAGCTCACACTGATTTCTGTGTCCTAGGTTTGTGTGTGGCACACAGAGCTGGCTTCATAGGGCTGCTCTAGGTGGGAAAGGGTGAATGTGGTGTGAAGTGCCCCTTGGGGACTGAGCCTTAGTCTGGTTGCTCCAAATGTAGCAGCTTCTAAGACTGGTGAGTAAAGAAGTCAGGGATCAGGAGATTCAAAAAGCATGACTCAAATTTCCGTATCATCCTCTGTGAAACAAGCTAAACCTGAAATAGGTCATAACAGAGCTTTCTTAAGAGTGTTTCTATCCCAGTGTCAGTACATTATTTAGACTGCATTATGAATGGCAAATTCTGGTTTGTGCCACAACCTCTTGTTTAGTACTGGTTTGGCTCCACTGGGCCATTGCAGTTTTCCTGGAGTTTGCTGTATTGAAATGCAGTCTCCATGGCCAGCAGCTGACATCTCCTCTCAGTATTGTCAAATTTGATTACATTTATAATTTTCCACTTTTATGCTGATGACATGGATCTTTGATATGTGCTATTTTCTGGATGATTGTATTCAGGCGTAAAATTAATGGAGCTGATTTTCAAAGTAGTAATGCTTCCCATTATTGCATCTTCTCTGGCACTTTTTAATAGTGCTGCAAAGTGCAGAAATCCTGTGCTGATGAGGAGAAGGGTTTCTTGCCTCTGCAGTGAGCCACCATCAGGGCATTGAGGGAAGGAGCCAGCTGTGTGTGCAAGCACCCTGATCTCTTTTGGATTTGAAAACCAGGGCGACCAAAAATTTGGCATCTCTACTTTTGCTTTTGGCTAGAATGTATAAATAACTTAGCTTAATGATGGTGAGTTTTTTGAGGCTATGGGAGCCAGCTATGAAAATCTTTGTGGCTGAGAGCTGTTGGTTGCAGATTATATTTGCTGAGGAACCAAGGGAATGGGGAACCACAGCAGATGACCTCGTGTGAGACAAGAGTTGTTCCTCGAGGCTCCCAGCTCCCTGAGTTGCTATCAGTGCACACCTTCAGCAAAATCTCAGAATTATGCAGTTCTTAACCTCCAGTACTCTTGATGATTAGTTGTTTCCCCACAGCAATTGATTTAATTTACCCTGGTTCAGTTTACCCTGGTCCAGTTCAGCCTGGCTGGCATTCACAGATGCCATAGATGTCATCTTGGCAGGGGAGCCACACTGGAACCCTTTGGGACATGCACAGTAACTGCATATTGGCCCCCTCCTGAGCTAGCTGCTGCCAAATGAAGATGGTGGCAGTTAGTTTAACAGTGTGATCTAAACAAATATTTAATTGTGGGTGTCAGGAAATATACTGAAGGGATTGTTCAGATTTGCTTGGGCTGTGTGTAGCTGAATGGGATGATTCATGGTAATTAAAAAAAAAAAACTATATGTATGAATTCAAGGAGTTGAACAGAATGAACCATAGGTTTAGCCCTCCTCAAATGTGCCAGAGTCCCAGATAGTGTCCAGAGCATACATTCTTTGCAGTTCAAACTAGAAGGAGATGCTGTCATTACAACAAAGGGATAGTGTGAGTTAAAACTATTTTAAATGTCTGTTTTGGGAACCAATAATAAAAATTATTAGGCTTATCTTAAATTCAGGGCTATGCTTTAGGATTAGGCAAAATCCGTAATGGTAATAAAGATAAGACTTCATTTTTTAATACTTTATTTTTTAAGTATAATACTAACTTCTGTAGAGAAGTTTCATTTGTCTCCTTCCCAATGTTTCCCCAGCCCTGTTATGTCCTACAGGATTTTCCAAAAAGAGAATAGTAATGTTCACACCTTTGCTTTGTGGTGGTTCCTTGCTGTAATAGTGTTAATGTTGCCTCAGAGATGGTGGAGACCAAGGGGGCCACTGCAAAATCATGTGAGAAGTATTATCCCAGCAAATTAATCTAAAAGCCTTTGCATGTGTCTTGGGGTGGTGTGTGGTTTGAAGTCCCACCTTTGCTTATTAAGATGTGTTAGTCCTCTTGTTTCACAAAGCTCATTTGTCTTTTGTGAGCCAGCCTGCTGACTGGTCCATTTGTTGTGTCTCTTAATTGCTTCATTAGTGACCTTTCTGTGGGGGCGGGGATGTCATCAGACAGGGGGCCTTTTGGATTTATTAATTTTTTGTTTGCCAAGAACGCTCTGAGACTAATTGCCAAGACTTCCCAGAAGATACTAGTTTACAAATTTTAATGACACTTTTGATTTATTAATGTGCTACCCCCTGCATCTGCTCATCCTATTCCTTGGTGAAATTCCTACTGAATTGGAGAGAATGAATAAAAACAGAACTGCAGATTGTAACGGTGTTTTAGATAGTCTGCTACTTTAAAAATAAATGCCCATGCTTTATTTATATCTGTGAATCTCTGAAGACAGAGGTAAATCTTGGCTTTGGCTGCCTTCTGCCCCAGAACCAGCAATGCCCCAGAACACCTTTTTGGTGTTGCATGGTAGGAGCACAGGTGTTCACATTTTCATGTGCAGGTAATTCCTGTCCCACCTGTGGTACACATCCCCACTCTGTGCCCCATTCACACAGCTTTTGCAGCTTGAAAGTGGGGCTGAAGTTGTTGATGTTCAAACGTGTGGCTGTGAGGGGACTGGGCTGGTCACTGACAGTGGATGCTGCAGATATGTTTGGGTGGGGAACGTGCACTTTGAATATACCTAGAGAGGTTATCTGTTTGTACATATGTGTTGATCTCATAGCTGAAACTGGGCCACTGGGATGCTCCTTTTAATAAGTAGACCTGGGAACTTTTGGATACATCTTGTTTTCTGGCTGAATACAGGGAAGCAAAAAAGAAAAGGCAATTTATCAAATTCCTAACTTTTTGAGGAAACGTTCTCAGGATGAAAGTGGAATTCCAAACAAAATGTACAGAGAAAAAAAACATGCTCTGTTTTGTTTTAATTTTCCACAATTCAGGTAAGAGCCCCAGCCATCTCTCTTTAATTATTTATATTCTACAGAAGAGCTGCAACAGGAGAGACTGAGAATCTCTCTCCAGGGAGAGACTCACTCTAATCTTATGTGTGGAAGATCCAAGTTCAAGCCCTTGCTCTGAATAAGTATAAAGGGAAGTGCTTTTTTATTCCTCAAGTAATTACATTGTGTAACTCATTGCTACAGGATGCTGTGAGGAAGAAATAATAAAAGCATAAATGGATTTCAAAAGGGACTCAGTGAATTAATGGAGGATATTTCTGCTGGTGGCTGAATAACGTAATAGTGTTTTATAACAATAAAGAAACAGACAAGTCTACAGGTTTTGGATCAGAGTTGCAGAAACATCTTTTGTTTTTGTTATCTATTTGTCAGCAATGAGCTAGTCATGCTTTAAGTATTCTAATGGAATTTCTGGGATTGTGCTGGAAATGTGATATTTCATAGTATTTTAGTGGGTTTGGGTTCTGGAGATCTCTAAGTCCAGAGACCTGGATGACAGACCACGGGAAGAAATCATGCTGTCTTTTATCTCTTTCATATATTTTCCCAAGAATATTCTGTGGCAGATTAACAGGTAACACAAATATTTGTAATTTGGTGTGCCTACTGTGACCATCTTATTCAAACAAGGGATTTGACTCTTCTGCATCACAGGTGGGATCTCCATCAGTTGGTGTCTCTTGGATGCTACCACATTTTGTAAGTAAAGGTGTTTCATTGGCCTGGAAGTGCTCTTTGAATTTGTAGTTTAAAAAAAAAAAAAACAAACAAAAACCCAACCCAAAATAAAAACAAACCAACCAAAAATACCTTTGGCATAATTTAATTTTAAGCTAGTCCTTTTAGGCACTCAGCTGGGTCAATGGACACTTAGACCTGTTCAGATCTCTCATCATTCCATTCCAGAAAATTAGATAATAAAATGGGAAATGTAGGGAATTTAATGCCAAAAGATATTTCCAGTGTAGATTCATAAGCATTAGGAGCTCAGTGTGAACTAATGAAATTTGTTGTGGAAAAAAATGAAGTGTTCTAGGAAGCTGGAAGAATATGCTTGTCCCTGTGTTCTCAACTAATATATGCTATATTTATTATATATGCTATATTTATTATAGCGTTTCTGTCCTTATTGGTGAATTTCTTTGATTATGGCTCCTGAAGAAAGGAGGCATCCTATCTCATCAGCAATGAATTTTGAGCTCTGGTCATGTTCCCAGGCATTTAGTTCTGGGGCTTTGGTGGAGCAGGTCAGAGGAAGCTTTGCCAAGGCAAATGTGCTTTTGAAGCCTCACTGTCCCTATGAAGTCATCTTGTCAGGGCTGGCAGGTAAAGTGTGTTTGTAGTGCTTTGCCTACTTGTTTAGAAGCAGCAAGGCAGCACTCAGGAGGGAGTCTGTAGCCAAGAACCTGCTGTTGCAGATCCTGTGGGTGTTGTGACTGTTGCTGCATCAGCAGAGGCGCACCTGTTAACAGGAATTGGCTACTCCATTGCTGCTTCTATCGTTTGGAGCAGCAATTCCATTGCTCTCGTTAAAGAGCTGCTCCTTTTGTTGAGTTACCTAATCTTACATTCTAATGAGATTTGGATGTCAGCTGCAAAACTTTTTGCAGGAAGCCACACGTAAAGATGAATTTGTTTTGACCTTATTAATGGCTTTTTCTGATCCCTCTTTGCTGTGCAGAGGAGTTTCGTTGGTACAGATTAGTAGCGAATGCATTCAATGGGAATCTGTGCCAGTAGTAATGAAAACCACACATTAAATTTGCTTATAAATATGCAAATAGATAAGTGAAAAATAAAACTTTCTTAATAAATTACATTAGAGTTTCCATACTAAGTCTTGTCTACTAGGATTGAGAAGGAGGTGGCCAGAAAAGAGTATGTTAAAAATCTTACAATGTTATGTGGTATGGACAGGGTCTTGCTAAAGCCAGTGCATAGAACATCTCTCATATGAGCAAAGGCTGAGAGAGCTCTTTAGTCTGGAGAAGGGAAGGCTGGAGTGGGACTGGTGGATTGCATCAATGTGTGCAAATTCCTCAAAGCAGGGGGAAAAGAAGATGGAGCCGTGCTTTTTTAAGTGTCTGCCCAGTGACAGGACAAGAGGCAATGCATGGGCACAAACTGAAACTCAGGATGTTCCCTCTGAACGTGATGGAAAACATTTTTTACTGTGTAAGTGACTGAATGCTGGCCGAGGTTGTCCAAGGAGATTGTAGTGTGTCCATCCATGGACATATTCAAAACCCATCTGGACTGATCCTGGGCGAATGTCTTCAAGGTGGCCCTGCTTGAGCAGGAGGTTGGATCAGATGAGCTCCAAAGATTCCTTCCAACCTCAGCAATTCTTTGGTTCCAAGAAGAATAAAGTAGCATTGACCTAAGGTTCAGAGCCAGTAGAAGAATGTGGTTCTTAGGACAATGTATTGTTAATCTGTGCATTTCCTTGCTGGAGCCTGTTTTTACCCATGTTTTGGGTGGGTTCCTAGACTCAGACACAAAATCTTTCAAGGATTGTAGTACATGCAAAGACTTCATCTGTGGCTCAGAAAGTTCCCTGGCTTCTGATCAGTCAGACAGAGATAGATACTGCCATGTACTCTCCAGGCAATCAGGCCTGCATAAGGAGCCACCAGGTTCTTGCACAGGACAGTTTCTGTGTTGGTGCCACCTCGTGATTGCTGCAGGGCAGTGCCCCTATCCACACTGAAGGTAGGCTTTGCACTGCCTTACAAGATTTCTCTTGAACCAAGCTGTTCTTTTCCTTTCTCTTCCCATCTCCTTCCTCCCTTGGCTTTTCTGTTCTTTCCAATTAGGCTTCAGATCAAGCCATAAATCTTGGATGCTTTGTACAGCAGCTTGTAGAATTTAGTACTTTAGTACTTTAACATGGTTGTGTCTGTTTATATTGATGTTTTATTATGTTGTGGTGGTTTCTTTTTTTTCCCCCCCAAATGCACTGCCATTTTATAATGGCTATAAATAATCAGAAGTATGGAGAAAAGCTGTTAAAAAACTTGCAAGAAATACTTCCATCTTTCTTTTAGTCTAGTCTCTCTCTCATTATGTCCCTGGTAGATTCATTAAGCTTCTAATGAAGTTAAAAGTACCCATATGAAGTGGTCACTTCTCCAAATAATATTTACAAAGGGCTACATTTCCCCAGCCTGGAAGGCAGCCTTTGATTTATTTACTTACCACTTGTGCTTCATCTGTAAAATCTGTCAGCCAGTTCTTTTACAGTATATGCCTGACCAAGTGAAAATGAAAGCTCTTGTAAACTGCCAGATCATGGGAAGCTAGTGCATTTTTACATATAGGATTTCTACTTCTGAATAAAAACTGTAGAAGATTAGTGAGGCCTGTCTGTAACCATATTGCTAAACCTTGTTTCTGAGTCTTTGAAGGCCAGCTACTTTGGAAAATTGACTCCATAAATATTAGTAGTCAGTTATATCCAGTTTTCCCTGAAGGTTGCTGTCCAGATGCCTGAATCTAGAAGCAGGCTAGCAGCTGGGCATTCAGCATCCTGCAGGTCAGGCATGCAAAAATCTGGTGGTGTATTGGAAAAGTTGGGTTGATGATAAATCCAATAATATCCTTTGGCATCTGTAACAGGACTGTTACATGTTGTTTTCCAGATCTTGTAGTCTAGCTCAGGGTATCTGTGAGGAAGATGATGATAATAGGAGACAGGAAGATGGCTGGGCTGTTAATACAGCTGTTACTGCCAAGCCTTATCCCAAAATCAGGCAGTTTGTCCAGGGCTGAGAGATGCTCTGTGAACTGACCTGGGTGAGTTCTGGTGCATTCAAAATGCAACAATCTGCAGCTATCTGTAACTACTGCCAGGAGTGCAGGGCACTCTTTTTACAAAAGTCCTGGAAGTTCCAAAGGTGCCTGGGGAGAAGTATGCAGAAAGAAAGAGCAGCCCATCACTGGGATCTGGGTTCTGGCTTTTGGGAATCTGAGCTCCCAAAGAGTAATCAGCCCCATGGAAAGAGAAATGCGTGTTGGTCCTCTTGCATCTCTTTCTGTGAAATGTTAGAAATTGTAGGAATCATTTGTTTTAAGAAGGAAGCCTGGTTGCTGATTTTTGGTCCTGGGGAGGGGGCGATGAGCAGCAGGTTCAGAGCAGAAGTCAGGAACATCTCTTTTTTTTCCCAGAAGCTTGGAAAAGAGTAGTTCACACACAGGGAATATGTCCCAGGTCTTGGTGTGGAAACAGGAGGATCACACAACATCCATCAGCACAAAGGGGTTGTATGAGTTTCCTTGAAAAATCATAAAGTATAATCCCTCTGTGGGTCTTGTGTAATTACTTCAGGGATCACAGAAAAGCTTGACCATGAGGTGCCCCAGACACAGGTCTCTGTAAAGCCATTCTGTGGGAAACCTTGTCCTTTCTTTGGATTACTTGCAGCTGTAAGTGTGGCTGAGGAAAACCAAGGGAGTAAGATCATCTGTTCAAATGTCAGGTTTCAGATATAATGTTATATTGCCATGGAGTAGTTAAGCTACAGAGTAAGCAGTAGACCATGGTACATCATTCAGCGTGCCTTTAGCAAAGTAAAGAGTAAATGTCCCCTGGAAGATTAAAATCCCAATGGTTCTATTATGTGTAACCAATAAAGATAAAAGAGATGTCTGTGAGGAATACAGAGTTACCACAGAACATTTAACATTTTACCCCCAAGTGTGCATTTTCTATTTTGTACAAGGCATGGGGAACAAAGGAAGAAGAGCTTTGGGGTTTCTCTTCTGGAAGAGCATATGGTAGGGAGGACTAGTGGGCCATTTGCCTTGCTGAGGCTTGCAGAGTGGTCTGCATCAACACTGCCTAATCATAGGGGCTGAGGGGTTTTAGTCACACCACCTGGAAAGTTTGTGTATGTTTGTAGTCCTGTGGCTTTTTAACAGTGATGGGCACAAGAACATGGCCCATCTGTGGTGGGAGACTTACAAGAAGCCCATATTTCCTTTTTGAAAGTGCTCCTTTTAAATAGTGACAGTGCATGTGCTTTGTTTAGGGGACAGACGAGGGTGAAGTTAAGGAGGCTGTGATCTAACTTAGTTGTTTAGCTAAATCTGATCCAAGCAGGGTGCATGATGTGGTTTGTCATGAAATGTCCTCTGTCACATAACACATCAGAAGAATCAGTATTGTGCCTGTGCAGAGGAACATCTCGTGCTTTTCCTCAATAAGCAATAGCAAACTTGTTCTTATGTCTGTCTGGTTCCAGAGCATCGCTGGACATAGCACTTTGCCATGTCCCTCTGGCACATCTGGAATTGGTTTGGTACTTGCACTGCTAGGAAGCTTTTGAAGCATGCTTAGCAGTGACATTGTTGAGGAGCTCAGATCTTGTGGAAAAGTGGGTTCTTGAATTCCTTAGTACAGATATTCCAGTTTTCTATTGTTAAAGTCCTTGTATCATTTGCAGAAAGCCGAGGCAGAATCCTTTGTTCTTAGGACTCCTTTCTTGTGTTTTATCTCAGCTTCACTGGTCACTGTGCTCCTTCTCATCCCATGTGACAAAAACCATTACAAATGCTGCAGTAAGCTGTGTTGCAAACTGTTATCTCCAAAAATGACATTCATAAAGGTTAATAATTGGAATGAGCTCTGGCAGTTACTAATTAGCACCATTACACAATCAGCTCACATTCTGGCAGCATTAGGCATACTTAATCAGTCAATTATCATTGATCTTGGAAAGTGGTGCTCTAAAGTTAGCATAAGGTGCCTTTGTAAGTGGAAAGAAGGAATTTGACACTGCCACAGTGGTCAGGCTGCTGGGAACATGTGGTTTGAGGGACCAGTGTGGTGTACCTGATTATGATAGATTGGAATTTAAAATCAGAGAGTATAGACTCATCTTCAAACAGGCATAAATAGGTCCTATCGCTGTCTTTGCCATTTCAAACTGTAGAGGGTGTTCAGGGAGAGAGCTGGCTTTGGGGAAAAATGGATTTAATGACTTCAGTGAATTTCAGTTAACGTGTAATGACTTACAAGCTTTTCGAAGAACAGCTGGAGCATAAGGTACTATTTTCCTTGGTTTTATTTTTCTTCATGTGAATTATGGTTCTCAGGGTAAGGAAGTTGTAAACAAGATGGGGAGGCACCAAAGGATTCTAAATTCTAAAGGATTTCCCTTTAGAAGTATTTCATAAAGTGACCTTAATCTTATGAATCTAAATGTTATGATTGCTCTGTGCCCTCTCAGACACTCAGAGGCGCAGAGCCTTTGCTGCTTGTGCTGGCTCAGAGTGCAGAGGGAGCAGGGCTGGTGCTGCACACAATGGCCGTGGTTTTCTAGCCAGTGTTTGGCTGTTCCCAACTTGAGTGTCTCAACATGCATCTCTTGTAAAACCATCTGTTACTGTGCCTGGTCAGGAAGGTGTGCAGACATGCGTGGCCCACGCAAGCAAGGATGGTGGCTACAGTCCAGTGTGTGAAGGCGATTTTCCAGATCTCTGTATAGAAAATGAATGTGTGGAGTGGTGAGGGCTGACATGCCAGTTTCTGCACTTGCTTCCCTTTTATAATTCTGTGTTTTGACTGTTTAAGATATGGTCTGCCTTGTGTGCAAATTCACAAGGGATAGAACAGGCAAGTTGTCAACAACATGTTGGAATGTAAGGGGAATCCAGGATACTGTGAAAGTAAAGCAACTGGTGTAGGTGAAAGGGCCAGGAAAAACATGAGTTGTACTTGACTCCCCTTTGAAGTTTGGCCCAGGGCCTCTGCCTGTTCAGCAGAAGGGAAAATGCATTGTTGTTATTGTTTTGGAATGCGTTTGTAATCTGTCTCTCTCTCTGCTGCTTGTTCTCTGAGAGTTTTCATTGTGGGCAAATGATCCAGAAAAAAATCTGGTTAGAATCTTACAGGCTGGATGTTTCCTCTAAACCACTTTGTGCAGCAGAAATCTGAGAATATACTTCAGGGCTGACTGAAGTCAGAACAACATTGATTATTTTTCTCTACCTCTGAACATTCGCCTTTGCTCTTGGAAAAATCTTCAACAGGTCTTGGGAGTAGGGACAAGGAGAAAACGTCAGAAATTCAACTGTGGTTCCAGCTTTTGTGAAAAGTTAGCCCAGTGTGAAGGGAATTGTTTAAAAACTTGATCATACATCTGATTCCAGAAGTAGTTAGAAAGTGAGTGCAAGAGCAGACAGTCCAGACCCCCAGAATTTCCTTGACTGCTATCTGAGATGCAGATTCTTCTCAGAAGCTTCAAGGGAACTCGGTTGTAGAAATATTAAAAATCTGGGCATGGCTATGGATTGTACAATGATTATTTAATCTGGAGAGAGGAAATATGTACAGGAAACCTATTTTAGATGTAGGTCACTAATGTAGTATCTAAATTTGGAGGAGATTTGACTAGATGACCTTTAAAGGTCACTTCCAACCCAAACTATTCTATGATTCTAAGAAGTCAGAGTGTTTCCAGGCATTTTTCCAGAGACTTTGGGTCAGGTCTTGTAAAAGTAATGAAGAGAAACATATCTTCATATATCAGGTACTTAGCCTGAGAAAATTCCCTGAGCCAACCCTGAGCCAGCCCTGTGGGAATCATGTACCTCAGGAGAAGCTGGCAAGAGCTGCTGCCTGGGCTGGGTGTCGTGGCAGGGCTCTGGCTCCTGGGTGCAGATGCTGTACTGCAGAGCTCAGGCAGGATTTCCCCTCAAAACCTCCAATATTCCATAGCCTCTGTAGGTAATTCTGGAGGTGACAGATGTGCTTTAAGAAATGAGCAAGGCTCAGAGCTGGTAAACAGCTCTGGCATTCTGCTGTATGACAAATGACATCACCTATGAAGTGTGCCTTGGTATGGCAACAAATACTATGGCAACATCTGTAAGTGGAGCTAATTTTAGAAAAGAGGTGCCAGGCTACAGTAGCTCAGTTAAGGAAAAACAGTTGGACACTTTGTTCTTACAGCAGTCCTGTAAGTATGCAAATATATACAGCATAATCATTCCCTCCCCCGCCTGGCCTCCCAATACCTGTTCTCCAGTTACTGAGCATTTTGCAGCAGTGCAGAGGCAGGTTTTAGGAAAAACATCCTTAAAGCAGAGCATGAATTTCTTGGGAGGGTAAGAAGTGTCCATTTTAAAGGACTTAAGGTACATGTTAGCCTTTGAGGTAGATATCTGCTTCTGGATAGTCGTGCCTTTGGGAGGGAGGGCAGACATTGGTGGGTTTTTCTTAACCCTATGTCTGTATTCCAGTGATAGGAGAGCCTTTCCCATATCCCTTGGGAAAAGCAGCACAACAGGCTTCATATTAGAAGCTGACTATGGAAGGAGCTGAGAGATTGAATAATTTTTCCCTGAGTGCATTCAACACACTTTTGACCTATCAGCATCTTGTGACCTATCCTACCTTGTCTTGAAATGTCCCCATTAGAATATTATGCAAATGGGGTAGTGAAGCCAGCATGGAAATTGGACAATGTGCAATAAAAAGTGTTAACTTGACACTGAGGCCGTGCTCTGTGCAGAGCATCTGTTCCGATTTGAATCCCATCGACAAACAAAATATTGCAGTGCAGATGTGCAGTTTGATAGGATCTTGGGTCTGATGGCTCGGGAACATGAAAAATTCTCATCTCACCTCTTTGATGCCCTCTCCAACTGATTACATAGTGGAGACCACAGAGTGCAAAAATCAGCTGGCTGATGGAGCAATGCTGGAAACATGTGACTGCTGTCAAAGCAGCTGTGTTCAAGCCAACAGTGCTGGCTGAATGGCTGGTGGAAGAGCAGAAAGATGAGTTTGAAATGTGAGGGATCTTGAGCAGTTCAGCATCTCACTTCTTAAACAGGCATGAAGCTGTGGCAAATGCTGTTGTGTTTCTACAGTGAGGCAGTGGATGATTTTTTAGATACCATACTAGGGAAATTGGTGAATATAGGCAAGGACTCCTTAATAGTGATTTTTTTTAGCTCATGGTGGTCGGGTAGGAGAGATCATAATATAAAGAGAGTCTTAGGACCTTGTTCACTGGAATAGACTGTTGCTTTGCTTTCTGAGAGTCACCCTCCATGGAGCAAAATTACCAAGTGATTAGTTACTTGTGTGTAGAGTGGGATTTTATCATGACAAGATACATTTTAGAGAAGGAATCTTGACACTACAGTCTTCCTCAGAGCAGATACCTTCTGGAAATACTGGGTGTAATCCTAAATAAAATGAAAGAATTGTCTAGATGAAAGTATGGGGATAAGCTGTGAAGTATTAACTGTGTAACTGGTGACTCATGGATGTGGAACTATTAAAGAAATTCCTAGGTTATAAAGGCAGAAGGAGCATTGTATGCAGACACTGTGCAAGATCATGCAGGAGAAGAAAATCAGTCACAGACATTAAGCAGAGATTAATTCCTCATCTAGCATCTGCTTGATCAAGAACAAAACTCTTGGGACAACATCCTATCTTGATTATAAAATTAGCAGTAATGAAGAATTTACCTTATCCATTAGTACAGTCTGATGGAACAGTCTCCCTCCCTGTTTTTTAAAAAACCCACCCAAAGTAGAACAAAATACCTTCTTACCCATGCTTGCCTAGCCTGAATTTATCAGGTTTTAGCTCTTTGTGCTTTTGTGGACTGAATGGAAGGGCCCTCTACTTCCCCAGGCAGGTACTCACATCCTGTTTAAAGACCAGTTGTTTTTCATAATGCAGCAGGTTTTTCTACTCTAATGATTCTTGTTTGGGTGATGCTTCTCTTGACAAATGGCAACAAATCCAATGTCCTCAGATTTCTCGTGTTCCAGTTTATAATGTGGGAAGAGAATTCTCGGAAAGGTGCTCTTTGTAGGAGTGCAGCTCTGCACATCCTCAGATTCATAGATTTAAAGCACAGAGAAGAAGTAATGGTAATAATCTAATTGTATAGTGCAGTCCAGAGAATCTTACTCAATAATTTCTACACTGAGTCCCTAGTGTAGTTTGAAGTATTGCTTCTTGGCTGGAAACATACTCAGTCTTTACTAATACTTATAGTCTGTCAATTATGTGATCTGATTTGCATTGCTGCTAGAACTGCATTTCATTTTTGGTGCTGCAGCAAATGGACTCTGGGCTGAGTTGGCCAAATTCAGTGATGCTGAAAGACAGGCTGGTTTGCTATATATCTGAGAGCCTCAGCACCTGTGACATTTCAAATTGCCGCCATGATTTGTGGATGATGAAACCCAAGCATTGAAGCTCTTTGTTCCTCACTTTCCCTTTCATGGCATTATAATTATTTGCAAAAAGAGCTGAGGGCAAAAAAAAAAAAAAATCAGGGGGATTAAATAAAGCACTGGCTCATTCATGTGGATCGCTTTTTTTTTTCCTGAGGTTTTTATTTTTTAAATCTTTAAAAGACCCTTGAAAGAGGGAATTTTTCTTCTTGAGACTGAGGACTGAGAAGGTGTTCTTCCTTTCAGTTCTGCCAAAGGCTTCATGGCTGATGAGTGTATCCCTAGAGGGAGGCAGACAGAGACTCTGTTCTCCGTGGATCTTGGATATGGCTGGTGCCTGAGGGAAAGGAGAATCTTTACTTGAGCTTGGTGCTGCTGTACGATACATTACTAAGATTCCATGCTGGAGGCATCTTGGATGCAGCCAGCCCCAAGGCTGGACAGAGGGGACAAAGCATCCCTTTGTTGGATGCATTGTTGGATACATTGCTGCTCTGGTGTCTGCTGGCTCCTGTGCTCTGTGGGTGCCTCTGCAGCCTGGGTGCAGCCTCCATCAGGTGTTGCATCACCTGGGAGCTGTTATCAAACAGCAAACAGTGCTTAGTGGCCCCAGCTCCTCATCAGCAGCTGGGAATACAGGTGCTCAGTACATTGAATAGCAGGTGCCACCAGGAGACCTCTGCAGATGAAGGTCCTGTGTGCCTTGGCTGGAATAAGGGCAGCTGTAGAGTTAAAGGCACTGTGCTCTCAGGAAAACTGGGTGAGGTGTCCAGCTCCTTCTTGATTGTTTCCTCTGCAGAAGTTCCTCTTGGCTCAAAAGAAAAAGAAAATCCGTAATTCCATGTCTTTGTTCTTCTGAAATAGGAGGTGGTGAACAGCAGAATAACGTTGGATTTTATTTGCTCTGGCTATAAGATCAGGAGAGTACAGACAAAGCATGCAGCTTTTCTACTGCAGCAACTGAGAGAGTATTTTCTAAAGATACAATCTTGGCTAGTCTGACTGTTCTGGCACAAAAAAATGGCTCCACATTTTGGAACAACTGGCTTGTGTTTCTTCATGTTATTAGTTACCTGAAAACAGCTCCTTTTTTTTTTTTTTTTTAATTTTTTTTACATGGGTTTTAGTTTATCTTCCTAGACTGGACTATTTTTTTTAGCCTTGCAACTGTAGTATTTACTTCTCTCATGTATTTTCAGGTGCAGTGGAAAGATCCTCACTGCACAAAATAAAGCACAGTTTCTATTTGTATTAGACTGTAGATCCCCCTGCATTAAGGAGAAAAAGCTGTCTTTGATTTCTGCCATTAAATACTTGTTATGTTGTTTATAGTGTTTTAAAATTAAAACCTCATCTGGTCATTTCAGCATTTGTCACCTTCTACTTTTCTGCCTCTCAATAGACCATTTACAAGTGTTTCTATTGGCTTTTTCTGCCTAGCAACATTTGTTGCAAGTAGTTTAGGAAAATAAATGGTTTTCCATCATAAATCCAAAGCTGCAGCAGGACTTAACAACCTTTAGTTATCTTTCCTCAGAGTTCTCTTTAGAAAGAAAGAGCTATCTGATGTGATAAAAATGAAGACTTGGTGCTATGAAATCTCTGTTCACATTCTGCAAACATGATGTTTTTCCATTAGAGTCCATCTTTTATGAAGGAAATTGTGAGATGTCTCTCAATTCCATTCTCTTTGCTGAAATAACACAGTGGGGCTGGGGTGTTTGTGGCTGATTGCTGTGGCATGGAAGAGAATTCTGGGACTGGTGTCTCTGGTACTGCATGCTGAGGGAGGGCCCAAATGAGAGGCCAGCTTGACAAATTGCTCTGCAGAGAACAATCTCTTCCCTGCAAGTTTGTGCTCTCTTTCTGCTGCACAGGTCTAATGTGACCAATTACATTTTGTTGTGTTTAAGCAGTGACATTTCTGTCACTTTGTTTGGCAGCCAGTTCCATATTTTAAGTGCCGGAGCTGTCCCAAACTTGAATTTTCTATCTGAAAAGGCAGAGATGTTTCAATGTCTTAGTCCATCTAGACATTTTGATGAAGTGTCTCTAATGGGCACAGCAAGTTACAGGATTTTAGTGACATTTGGCCTAATATTTTGGTTTTTTTAGTTTCAATTTTTGCATCCATTTTGAAGAGGTAAATAGGATTATTTTTTTTCGGGCTGAATCCAACAGGAATTGGATCAAGCTTCTAGACCTTTCACATTCTGATGATTACTAATAGCTCTCCATCCTTTCTTTGCCAAATTGCATGTCTAATTATTTTAATCTCACCCACAAAGAGTAGGCTTCACCATGGAACACTTAATTCTATTTACTCTATGAATTTTGCTGAAATTCTTGTTATTCATTTCACAATAAGATTAAAAACTGATTTTTTAAATTGAGAATAAATCTACTGGATTCATTGGAGGTCCCTAACACAGCATAGGTAAGATCTGACTTAGATTTGTTTGTCTAACTATAGTTTTCCCAGTGCTATAGTGGATTTTAGGAAGAAAATATTTTAATAGTTTCTATTATGATAGAATGTGATGGTCGTTTTTATTAAATAGAAGCTTGCTTTCAATGGTTTTGGATTTCTTTGTGTTGAAGTACCAATAGTCTAGAAGAAGAAATGTGTCATAGTGTAGAGATGGTTTCAAATGCATTTTGCAGACAAAATGTAGACAGTGTTCTTCACACGACGTCATTAAACCAGAGCTCATGTACGAAAGAAATTGAGTCCAATGGAGTGTTTATTAAATTGTGCTGATGCTTTTCTTTCTGCCAAAAACTAATATTGCAAATATGCTTTTTTCCCCTTCTTTCGTGGCACCAATCTTTTGTAAGAGACTTGAGCCATGTTTGAATTTTTAAGACCTTGTGACTGTTCTCATGCCTTGTGGTTGAATTGAAAGGTCAATTCTTCTTTGGGGTACAGCAGCTCAGAACTCTTTGCAGATGCTTTCAAAGTCCTCCATGAAGGAGATTTGGAAGCTTTCCCACAAGCTTCCATGATCTACCTTCATCATGGAAAGCTTTACATTTCAGTGCACCTCTATTTGCGCTGGTTATTCAAGTTCAAAGCAAGTTCACGGGAAATGGTGTCTGAATGCCTCATCTCTGGACTCTTGCAGTTGGTATAGAATGATGAAACTCTTGAGGTGGGAGCAAAGTTCAGGAATGAAACTGAGGTTTCTGTATTTTTCACATTGGCAATATGGAGATGGTCATGCTCATTCATTCGAGGAATGTGTAAGTCATTGCATTAAGATAGTGTGGAAATGGAAACTGTTGCATTATTAGTATAAATGTCATAGGAATCTTAGGGACCAAGCTTATCTGCACCTGTATTTTTTTTATATGAAGTTAAAAGTGGACTTCTCAAAAGCATTTGTTTTACACAGCCCCCAGAGCCTCACCTCTGTATCCAAACCTCATGCTGGATGCATGAAAACGCTATTTTTCAGATATTGTCTGCAAGAGTTCAATGCCGTCACACTTTGCTGATTAACAGTTTTCAAAGCTTCTGCTTCTTTTACTGGTTGTGAGCAGTAAAAACTTTTTGCATGTTTAATGTTCAGTGTTTATTACTGAAGTTGTTTGGTTGGTTGGGGGTTCACATGCAAGATCAGAAGGTTCTAGGGAAGGTGCTGCTGAGAAAATTAATCTCTCAGGGACAAAGTAAAATGGATTTTAAGAAGGAAGATATTTCAGAAGATAGATGTAGGAAAATTTAGTCTGTTTTGATTAGGTCGTCAATGCTGCATACTTAAGCTGAAGATCAACTCTCATTAAGTTTAATTGGACATCTGTATTAGGTAGGTGTCTTTGAAAATCTTTCCCTTTATACATTCCTCTTTTTCTGCACAGGCAATATTACCCACAGAAATTCATCTGGCTTCCAAATTTTAAAGCCTTTTTTTTTTTTTTTTTTTTCCTNTTTTCACTAAGGGAGAAGTTAGATGAATATTTTATTTGTGGGATGAAGTAGATATTGGTCCTGTTCAGCTGCTAATAGTATTTGTATAAATAAAGTTTTCCATGGAGAGAAGAGCTGGGGCATAACTACCTTTGGGTGACACATGTCAAGGGAAGAGCTTGGTGCCATGCTTTGGGAGCTGGGCTGGCAGGGCTTAGTGGTGGCTGGCACATGATGGGGGTCACTTGTCAGTTGTCCCTTAGCTGAGTGGATAGGGGAAGGTTGGTGCCATGTGGGAACTGTTGGGATGTGGTGACTGGTTGCCTTTGTTGCTTTTCTCCAGTCCACAGACCCTGCAGAGAGCATCTTGAGAAAGCCCTACCTGGCAGTGTGCCCTCTTTTGCTTCTGCATCTGGAAACAATTTTTTTTTTTTTTTTGACCAAGTGTAAGCTGACATCAAAGATGTTTTCACTTCTCTCAAAGGTTATTATTTTAAAGGGCAAATAATGCCCACAGCAGGATTTTACTGTTCCCTCTGTATTTTTTTTCTGGTGACAAGTTGATTACTTTTCCTGCTGTTTTATTTTCCTGTTTTTGCTTTTCCCCGAACTTCCAACTGCCATGAAAACTCCCAAGTGGTTTTTGCCCAAATGCATGCAGGTGAGCTTTTAAATGTGAATTGCTCGGTAGATAAATGAGGATCAGTTGCTATATTTAATTATGCAGTCTTCTGTAATGTGTCTCCAACAAGCATTCATCTTATGGATAGTAATTATTCTTAGCATGCCCATCTGAGCAAGATTATGCTTTAGTAATTGGTTTTGAGTCCTATATCCATTTTATTTTAAACAGCACTCACTTTAATCCTTTCTATCAATGTTTGGGGATTGAAAGTGAGGTGAGCATGTGGCAGGAGCGAGGGAAGGATTTCTCTTTTTCTTTGTTAGGATGCTGCCAAGCTGACATGGTAGAAGTGGAGGGTGGTTGGTGGTGGTTGATGATGACAAACAGGCTGCTGGCTTGTTTGTGCTCACACTGATATTCTGAGCAGTGAGGATGCCCAGGCAGCTTGTGCAGACCTTCCTGCTATAGCTGGTCCTGGACCTGCAGTGAGAGACACTTCAGTCTGGGAATGCAGGGCCACACTGATGTTACTCACCTGCAGTGGAAGTGTGATGATTTCTTTTTGTGGCTTATGTATAGACCAATGTCCTGGCAACCTTGGGCAGCAGGTGGTCAAATAGTTCTTTTTATGCTTTTGAAATGAAAGTTATGATTCTTCAGCTGAGTACCTGTATCAGACAGATCTGAATGTAACCTAGGGAAATGGTTGTTTTGTGGCTTTATTTTCTTTTTCTGTGCTTATTTGGTCTTGTTGGTCACACTGGCTATTTTGTTTATGAAAATAAGCTCAGACAATGCTTTCTGCAAAGATGAACTGGATATCTCCATGCTCATCTCTTCATTTCTCTTCAGTGGGAAACTGAAGCAGAGGAGTTGACATGATGCTTTCATTATCCTAGTGTGTATTTCCAGCCAGAGGTAATAACTCTTAATACAGAGGAAAAAGAAAAACGAGGAAATGCTCATGGCTGGGCTTATGGCTGCTGACAAAAGCACATGTGGAAGATCTTTGTATTTCTCTGATGTTTTAATAGATCCCCTCAAACTCAGTGTGGTGTAGCCCTTTGCCATGAATTGTCTCAAATATTTCTGAGATCTCCAGAGATCTGTCTTTGAAAGCCTGTCTGGTAACCTGCTTATTCTTCCCCACTCAGCACAATCCATCTGCAGAGCTGTGTGGAAAGACAGGAAGCAGAGAGCTTTTCATTCTCCCGAACTCCCTGCCCTCTAACCTGTGCAACATTTATGTGGCTCTAGACTTGAAGAGTTCTTGTACCAGGGAAACATGGCATCCTCTGGTAGGTCATTCCCTCGAGCAAAGGCCATTGTGTTTACACAGCACAGGCTATAAACACAGCTCCTGGGAGAAACTGAAATTTCTGTTCAAAGGCTGGTTACTAAAATCCTCAACTCTGCATGAAGAAACCAGTCTGGTATACCAGAATAACCCCTTAATTCTCCGGAGGCAGAAGAGCTGCTTGCTGAGTACCCACACCATTTACTACTTCCCTTTGCACTCTGCTCATGTCTGCTACCAGTAACTAGGATGTGTTCAGTCCAAGACAGGTGTACCCTGAACTAGTTTTGTCAAACCAGACAGATCCAAGTGACTAGTTTGAGTTCCCTAGTTCCATTTGGGGTTTTAAAAAAATGGCAGCTGTCACATGTTATTACGGATGAGTGTTGAGGTGATGTTAATTTTGAGTGGCATGATGCATCTAGCTCTTGGCGGGAAAAATAGGATTGTGACAGTAAACTTTGTCATCTGTGAAAGGGTATTCTTACAAGAACTGATATTCCATTTGCAGGAAGGAATTTATAATTGTTCTTCCTCATACATAAGCAACAACAACAATATTCCTACAAAAGGAGTGAAAAGGGAGATTAAGAATTCATGTTCTCTGCTTGGGAGAGGCAAGATAGATATATACTTGAGAATGTGGGTTTAGCTGTCTGTCCACTCTAAGAAATGATGTCAGGAAACCAAACTTTCATCCTGGGATTCTTTGTGACTTGGCAAAAGTTGGATGGACTTAGGGAGTTATTTCTCACTGAGTTATGCCCTCCATCTAACTTAAAAAACAAACAAAGAACATCCTTCCATCCTTTATATTCTTGTTCTTTGGCATCAAAACAAACTCCACAAGACAGAAGATGAGTTTGGGATGCTGCTAACAGGCAGGGGGGTAACTTTCTCATGCAAGTCTCTCTCCACTGAGGGCTGAACACTTCATGAATGTAGATGCTAGGATTAGGAATAATTATTAACATCCTGGGGAGGTAAGGATGGGCAAACCAGCATGCACTGCCTTGTCAAACAGCATGTCATCAGCACTAGAGCCAGACAATCTTTCATTTTTATTATATTTGTGACATCTCTAATTTCCTTGGCATAATGCACTTAATCCATAATTATAAAATATGCAACTAGTCCTTGGCTTTGCTCTGTTCTTGTAACATGAGAGTGATTCTGTGTTTTTATTAATTTAACTTTCTATAAGCTAACAGATTGCCACAAAAACCCCCCAGAATTTCTCAACCAGTGCAGCTAATAGCTGTATTTCAATGAAGGTCCCATGGTACATGTTGAACAATAACTACCACTTCTGTGCCACTTGCAGTTTTAATTGAATTTCTATCCCATGGATATCATGTCAGAGCCATTCATCTGCTCCAATAAGTCTTCTGATATTAAACAAGTTCTTCCAAGTTATTATTGTAGTACAAATACTGCTCGAAGGTTGATTTGCATTGCATATACACTGGTCTGGGGAAGGTAATGCAGTGCAGAAATTCTTAGCTTGTGTAGGCACAAAGCAATTATTTTTGCTGAAATTATCGTACTGTACCTTTCCACTTCTTTTCACGTTGGAATGATAAGATCTGCTCTTTCTGTCCTGCTTAGAGTGAGACACTGACATTGGAAAAAAAATTTACAGCTCTCAGGAGCAAATCACTCCTTGTTTCTGAGATGGTGCTCTTGCTTAGAGGCTCTGACTCTTGGAGCTGACTGCACTGGCATGAACTTGGACCAGTCTGTCATGTGGTGGGGTCTAAACAGCTCCAGAGTAATAAACTCTGACACTGCTGAAACTGTGCTTTTGGGTTCAGTGAGTGGAACTGAGGGATCCATGGTGTACACTTTGCTGTCACCTTTTTCTAACCTTTTTCAAAAGGTGAACCAAATCACTGTGTTTCGTGGAAAGAAGAATTTTAAACTCCAATTTCCCTCTATCAGGTTCAGAGACTTCTTATGTCTGACAGTGTGTTTATGATACTGAAGCACTACAGTCCATGACTAATGACTCATTTTTGGGCTCTTCTTACTGAACGGTGTATTTGGCTGATGGCATAGGGTAAACAAAAGCAGGGTGAGGTTTTTAAGTAAATTGGGGAGAGGATCTGCATCACTAGACTGTTCAGGAGGGAAGGTCTGATCTGTGTTTGCTGGCCAGCAGTAAGAAAACGCAGAGGGAATGTCTTCATTGCTGAAATAGAAATGAAACACTGTCTGGCAAAGCTCTTGATGGGAGTTTTCTCAGGGGTTGCAACAAGAAGTGCAAGTGTGCCATACCAAGTGTTAAGTACATGGAGATCCCAATGTGCAAAATTAATGGTAATTTTCCAGCATGATTTTCCCTCTCCTCTGTTTTCTATTGATTAATATACCAAAATCTGTTTGGGAATTAATAATTCAGTCACCTGAGAAGTCATAGTGATTCCAGATATCTGAGCTTTGGCGTTGGTACCTCCCAGCTGAAGTTCAGTCTGACAGCTGTAATCCTGTCACCCTCTCTGCTCAAGTCTGAAGGACATGCTTAGATGCACTTAAGAGGGTGTAGAGAATCACTCAAATAACTGGCCTGTTCTTGGTTTGATGTGCCAATACATGATGGTTGTCAGTGTCTGCCCTTCAGCATGTTCACAAGCAGTTCTCAGGAAACTGCTCCTCTGCAGATTACTGGTGTGAGGCAGGTCTGTGTGGGGTACAGGTTGTGTCAAGGCCCCCCAGGCTGCCCATATGTGAAGAGACATTGCTCAGCTCACCAACCAGAGGTTTCAACTAGGAGGCATTCTATTTTTTATTTTTTTAAAGCATCTTGGAGAATAAATTCTCTTAATGCTGTGCCTATTGTGATGACAAGGTCTTACCTGCACCGTGGCACAGGGACCAAAGGACTGGGTACTGCTGAATGGGCATCACTGGAATCTGTTTCATGCATGAAGAAGCATCTGCCTGAGGGTATCCTGGTGTCCAGAGGTGTAAGCCTTGCTGTAAGGACAGCATTTGCTGAATTTATTTACATCCTGCTTTCTGGATGCATCATCATTCTGGGATGTTCATGGCACAACCCTAGGTTTAGTACTGCCTTGTCTGGATTCAACCTGTTTTCAGTTCCCACTGAGCTATCCAGGAGGCATTTCAAAGCATGCAGCAAAATCCCATTTAGAGCCTGTCTAGAAACCTCGGTGTGAAAAACCCTGCCTCTTTATCTTCCTTGTAAGGTTGCAACTATGATATTAGCTTGTGACAGCAATTATTGATGGTGTCATTAAGGATGAGATAGAATTCCTGGAAATGCATTTAATATTTTCCCCTTTTTTGCTGCGGGGACACTGATAAGTGGTGACAGAATGAGATGTAAAAAAAATAAAAAGAGACAGAGAGAAGGTGGGGTTAAAGAAACCCATGTTTATTGTTTGCCCTTATCCATGAGGAAGGGAAAATAATTCATGAAAAACTTTGTGTACTAGAGCTATTAAAGTGCAATCTTTGCAAAATAATGACTTGTAGCAAAACCCCATTATTATTTATTTTCTCTATTTTCAGCATCAGTTGTGTAAAGTATGGACAAAGAAATAACCCCTTTAGAAAGCACTCCCAATGTGCTGTTACAGTTGGTTTGAAAAGACAGCTGCTATTTCACCACACTGCTTTGATTGTTACAAACACATTGTTTTGGAGCTTAGCAGCTCTGTAACAGTACATGATGCATATGTACACGGTGTTGTATCTCTTTCTGTGTTCTCTTTCAGTAATCACTGCGCTTAAAGCTCGGTGTGAACTTTATTGATCCATGATTGTAGCTCTTTAACACAGACCTATTCTCTTGTATCTGAGTCAAGGACAAATAAATATTTGTGTCTAAAATGGACTCTGAGGGAAGGTTTTTTTGTCTGCATGGACTATGATTAATATGGGCACATCGAGAGAGGTTAAAGAGGTATTGGGAGAGGGAGGGATGAGGGGAAATGAACTGGGGGAAACTTGGTTAAGATTAGCAGATTTCCTGTAGTGGGAGATCCTCTCACCAGTTTCTATTTTCATCTGCCTAAGTGATGCAGGTTCACTGTGGTGCCCATTTAAAAGTGGATGATGCAGGGTGTTCTGAGGAACACGCTGTACTGTATTGAGGCTTCCAGTTTTGGATGGGATGAATGGTTGCTTTTGGACATATAACAGCTGAGGGCCTTATGTTAGAACATGGGCAATCTGCAGCATACTCAAGGTAGTGGTGTGAATCCAGCAGGTTTCTTGTTCAGATGCCCTCACAGGGACCCTTTGAAGGGCCAGAGGTGGGGGAAGAAAATTCATCTGTTCGGAGCCACTGGCCACTCATCACTGCTGTGATTCTGTGGAATAAACTGCAGAGATGAACCACTTTTCCTGCATGTTCTTATGCTCAGGGTGTCCATGCACTGCTCACTGACCTATCAGCCATGGTTATAGTTCATGCTTATGCTAGAAATCATGGCAACATGTGAATCTCCCTCTTTTGTACCCATATTTCATTTTCTCCACAGTCCTCAGAGTAAAACCTGCAGAGGTGTGCACAGACAAGTCTGCAGAACTGCCTCTGCACCAGGTGGTTAATCAGACCCCTGTTTACTCCAGGGGGTCTATTATCAGAGCATTCCTGTTCAGCCTGCAGGAAGATTCATTTCCAGAATGTTAAAGCTAATGTTAAAACAAACCACGTGCCTTCTGGTAAGACAGCTAAAAGGGATAAGAAATGGCCAATGATGAGTTGCCACTATTTCCTAATTAATCACAGGCTATTGCAATTTACCTGCTAAAAGACGGGCAACCCTTTATGCTGACATTATCCATGGGGGACTTAATGGTACCTTCCAGGAGTGTAATATCATGCTTCATTTTGTCATTGGCTTTTGAAGTACCAGGTTGAGTAGAATGAAAAAAAAAAAAAAACCATTTCTTTCCTGGTCTAAATAATATCACTGGAAGAACTTAAGTGCCACTATTTTAAAACCTTCCAGGGGCTCTGATCCTGCTGGGTTAGAGCACAATTAAAGATATGCTTCACAATGTATTGAATTTGGGTCTAATTTTTTTGGTTTTTAGGTGTAGATCCATGGACAGTGCTGTCAGTAACATGAACAACAGTTGTTTGATCACTAGGCTGATACCCTGAGTTAGACTGGAGCCCAGGTTCAAGTGGAAATCATGGCTAAAGGCCCAAAATATACAGTCATAGACTTGAATGCTTGGATAGACAATTACCTGGATGGACTCTGAGCTCTGTCATGGCACAGGGCACAGGACCTCACACAGCCCAATCCATCTGCCATGGACAGGAAAGTGTGGATCTCAGTTTACAGTTTGAAATGTCTTCCTCTGTGTGAACCTTTGGGAGGTGCCATACTCCAACCTAGGTGGTTGGAACAGCAGCAAAATGTGCCCTCCTGTGTAAAAACCACATAGGAATCCTGTGGCAAAGTAGGAACCCTGCAGGTCTCCCAAGATATCTTCCAATGCCTTTAGTACAACAGAATTATTTCTTCAGTGAACCTTGGAGACTGCAGGTTGATTTTTTGTGTTTGAGCCTTTCTATGATTAAATCCAAAGACAAAAAGTAAATCCGTGGTGTGTTTAGGAAAAGGACTTGGATCATGGAAAGCTTTCTCCTTTCATTTGCATTGATAATATGCAGGGTACTTAGCCCTTCATAAAATTCATTTAGATAAAAGTCAAGCCTTTATGAATAAAAATGTTCTTAGCACACTACTGAGGAGTAAGGGCATATTTATCCTTGTGTTTTGGGTTCTAAACAAAAGTATTCCTCCTCCAACACCTAGAGGAAATATCTGCAATGTAGTACTGGAGCCAATTCTCAGTTTGAACAATTTAAAGTTGGATCTTTCTCACTATTTCTTGAGTGAACCTATCAAACTGGAGAGATGACTGGTCTCTTCCAGTGCTTCCTTTTCTGTCCTTGTGTCTCAGCCTCAGATACTTTCCCTCGAGAGTTTGAAGGGAATGTGCATTTTCTTGTGCTCTGTTTACTATTCCTTCGTTAGAAAGATAATCACTCAGCTATCACCTGGGGGACTTGCTGATGCTGATTGACTTTTCAAGCTGCTCCCACTTTATTGATCTTCTGTCTGAAAAGATTCCAACAGGTTTATTCTCCCAAAGGCAAAGTGTTTTGTGTTAGATGAGCTTCTGTGGGCTGAGTGCAAAAGATGACAGGAAAAGGAGGCTTTTCTGGGGTGAAGTTATGCCTGTGTGGTGGTTTGAAAGATATTAGGCAGCGATGGTCTTAGGGCATTGGTAGAGTGGGAGTGATCAGCTGTGTGCTTTCTGAGCTGCCCACAACTGGGAAGTGTTTGGTGGGGAAGAGGGGGACCCCTGCCCTGTGGTTTACAGGAATTTATTAAATTTGGTGATAAACTGCAAGCTTGCCTTTTTGGAGAGTCTGTATTGATGCAAGCTTAGACCCCAGTGTCTGCATTTTAAAAACATGGTAACTGGAGTCAAGGCTGTTAATCCTCATGCTCAGGGAATGAATGCTCAACCAGTGCTGCTGTAAAATACTTACCTGCAGTGTAGCACTGGATTTAGGAGAGGTGTACTGCAGCTGCTGATCTGACTATTCACAAACCAAGAAACTGGGTGACAGCTGTCTTTCACTTTTGCAATTATATCCCTGTCCCTATATTTCTCATCCAAAATTCTTCACTCTGAGGAACTAGGAGAGAATATAATGTCATAATCTGTCTGTCTGGATGAGAAAGGACCAGAGTCATTTAGGAGCATTCAGAACAACCCCAGCTTCTTGCCCGGGGAGCCAGTTGTATAACCAGGTCACCCTGCAAAGCAAGTGGTGCAGCCTACAGAAAAGAATTGTCAGCTGTATAATCTGGCCTGGAAGCTCCTTCTGTCTGGTGAATTATGAAGTCCCCGCTATGCGATGCTCAAAAATGTTATTCCAAAAGGCTGGGAGGGCTTGCAGACCCTGTCATGGATATTTCAATGGTAATTGGAATGGATAAGCTTTGAAGGATTCAGGAATGTGCTGATTTTATATATTTATTTCTTATATTTAAAGACAACTTGTGCTGAAGTCTGTTCTCATGGGAATATGAACACCACAAAATACCTGTTGAGAGCAATATCAGCCTGAGACTTGTGTTCTTTTGTGGCTCCAAATTCTGTTATCTTCTTTAGAAAACTAAATTTGCACTATTGCTTTGTCTTGTATATTCAAGTTTAAACTTTGAAGATTTTCAGAAATGCAGAATTCTCACAAATGCAAAATTGTGAAATGCTTGCAAAATGCATTACATCCTCTTGTTAAAGTTGTTATGAGTCTTTATGTTTATAGATATACACAGATATAATGTGTCCTGACCTTTACTGTGTAAATTTGTGTAAATCTGCCAATATTACTCATTCACTTGTATGTGATAGGGCCATATTGATTTTAACTAATTGGGGATCTGGTGCTGTCCTATTAGTTCTGGAAAAGTAGCACATAGAGGCTCTCAGTCATGTTGTGACTGGAGGTAAAGATGTGTTCCTAAGTCTAGAAGGTTCTTTCATTACCAGTCCCCAGCTGTCTCAGGTGGCTGCATCTCATGAGCTTCAGATTTTTTATTTTTGGGAATAGTAAGAGTCAGTTTTTCCCCAGGAAGCTCAGTTAATGTGAAACTGAGTGCTGAGGAGCCTTGCCTGAGGTCAGGCAGGATTCTGTGGTATTTATGTTCAGATTGTGTGGGTGTGCTGCTGGGGACAGTTACCTTTGTGGGTCACAAGTAGGGGTAGACATAAGGCTTGTGGGAGAGGGGTCAGCTGAGGTAGGGACTGGAAGGAGCTGCAGGCTGACTGTAAAAGTTGGTTTGGGAATTGTCTGCAATTTTTAATATCTGTGTCTAAGGAACTGGACTAAACTATCTTTATCACTGTCCTCTTTTTTAATTACATCAGTTTTGCAAAGATTTGCTGATGGTTTGAAAAAATTAACATGCCTTGTGTTATTTTAGAGATGACTCAGGTTCATCTAAATGTCCCCACAGTACTGCCTACCACTGATGCCAAAGCAGGCAGACAGTGTCAGATGCAAGTTTCGGGTAAATCACCTTCCCAGGGGGCATGAGTGGACACATGTGTGCATCCCCAGATGGGAAACTGAGATTTGAGTCACCTGTGCCCCTCTTTTAGAAGGGTATGGTGAGCTGCTCTCAGGGTAGTTTGTATAACCCAGAGTGTGCTTATTCTCTGAGTGGTTGGAAGGAATTCTTTGTCATCCACATCTACCACAAAAATATAGAGTTGAGTGAGGGGGCAGTTCCATAGTCTCCCCTTGACATTTTGTTCAGGACACATTTAAGAGAAGTTCCATTTTAAATATGCACAGAATAGCGCAGATGTTAAATGGAACTTCTAGAAGTGCTTCACAAAATCCTACATTCAAAGCACTCCCTTTTGCTATAAAATAATGCAAATTAAAATGATTAGCTACTTCAGAGAATCGTTAGAGAAGCATTTTTAGCTATAGTAATAAAAGTAGAAAAGGGCCTGGGAAGGGCCTTGTTTCTAATTAATTGTCTAATTAATATCTGATTAATTAATGAGGCTTTGTCATCAAAGCTGTCTTTTATCTTTGAGGCTATTAAAGTGTCCTCTAGACCAAATTTCTTGAATATGTGTTGATAAGGCCATCTTTGCTGAGTCAGTCAAGTGCTTGGAATCAAATCAATATGCTGCCTTATCAGGGATGCATAAAACACCTCTTTGGAAAATTAGAATACATCAGAATCAAGAACACGATAAATATGTCAGATCTTTTAGACAATATGAATGGAAAATGAGTAAGGATGAAGTGTAGTTCTTCAGAGCTGTAAAGAAGTAATGCTTTTACATAGACTTTACAGCAGTGAAATGACCAGAGCAGGAAAAGTAGAGGCCCTTGGAAAGTCAGACTCTCTGATCTCCAGGTTGCCCCTGATTCAAGGTGGCTGAACTCTGTCTTGGGTTGTGTCTGCAAGGGTGTGTCTGCATCTCATTTGATGAGGTTCTGTGAGGTACCATTTCTAGCAGCAGGCATGAGCTGTCCTGGCCACAGAAGGATTGCCAGTTCATCAGTGGTGTGAGGGGACAAGCATGCAGTGAAGGGAAGGGCTTATCCCAGCTTTTGAGGAGAAGCCATTTCACATTTTATCAGGTCTCTGTTTATATTCTTTATGCTGCCAGCAACTGTTGGGAAATCCATATCATACTTTGCTTATCTCTGCTCTCTTCATTTTGTAATGCGATAAATTGTGTAAGTCACAGTGGAGTCCTGATACCATTTAGCACCTGCTTCTAGTAGTAATTCTCATACAGATCCAGAATAATAACATTTAAAATGTAGAGCACTAGAACATTATAATAAATCATGAACTTTTGATCTCAGCCAGGACGGCTGAGGTCCTTCCCTGTCATTTGTACTGCCAGCTCAGTGCATGCAATTTTCTAACCCATTTATAGTGAGATACACTTTGCTTTGTGCTAGCTGTGTGTTGGTTGTTCTGGTCTTTTTTTACACTGAAGGGTGGAAGACACCTTAAGAGGGCAGTATATCCTCATCTATACAGTTTTTGTCTATAGGTACAAAAAAAAAATGTGGAAAGGCTTGTGAGCTAGAGCTACCTAGTTTGTAGGTGGCTAAATTTAAGATGAAATAAATGGCCAAGGTACAGAGAAGATGGAATCTTACAAATGGAGGAGTAGAGTTATTTCAGTTTCACAGTAGGAGGCACCAACCTTTGTTGCTTTTGTGCCTGCTTATTGTGGGCTATTCAGCAGCAGAGTCTAAAACAAGGCTGAGTAACCACTACACCTGCAGCCTGCTTGCTCTGATCAGGTTCCCACGTTCTCTGAAAGGATTCTTTGTTTACAGGCTTTTATAGTACAGGCTCTAGCCTACCTAGAATCCATCAGTTTAGCTGGGTTTATTTCTGCTTCAGAGCAGAGTTTGCCATTCTTTGGTGGAAGAAAAATGTTGAGACAGCTTCAGAGCTGCCTTTAACCAAATCTGTGTCCCACAGTGGCTGAGGTATACTGCCTCTAAATGTCCCAGGGCAGGGAATGCCACACTGGTGCTCAAGGTGGTTTTTTTGGTTGATCTGGTGGCTCCTAGTTCTGCTCTGCCAAGCATCCCTCGTTTTTTCTGCCATTCTACCCATTTCCTGCAATCCCCTTGCGCTCCCTCTTCGTGTCTCAAAAGAGGGTCTTGCTTCTTCAGGTGGTTCTACAGAATATTTTAGATCTGAAACTACTCCTGCTTTTCTACAGAAATGGTGCAACTGAAGGTAAGGGTACAGAAAAGAGCAGGGACTGGGGAAGGACACCCTGTTTTCTGATGGTGAATGCTATTTATGCACCCTGTGTCGTGATCTGGGTGGTCAGTGATTGCTGGGGATATCATCACTGTGTTCCTACAGCACAGGTGCAAGCACCATGCAAACATAATGCTTTCAAGTTAGTCCCCACCATCCCTGCAGGGTTAATACACAAAATCTGCATCTCCATAGACTGTTCATGCCCATCTGAGTAGTCATCTCTGCCAGGAAATGATTGGTGTGAACAGCCCCCCTGCCCTGTGTGACGGTGATCAAATGAAATGCTGATGAGCAATCAGCCAGTAGAAATGTGACTGATATTTGCAACTCATGTGTTTTGGCCATAAATTGGCCATAAATCCAGAGGTGGAATATTCTGTATCCTTTTGTTAAACCTCGGAAACATCCAGTGTCCTCCCGAAGGTTCATATGGAATAAACAAAAGAGGATACCTTTCCTGTAAAAAAATAAAGAGAATAATCTGAAAAGAAAGGAGAAAAATAAAGAGGAAGCTAGTGTTCCTAGTTATCTCTTCTCACCTTCATTTTGAACTGTGAATCACAATGACTGCTACATCATGGCAGCTCATTTTTCCTTGCCAGTCTCCACTCTATGTTGTAGATGGAAATTTATCAACAAAGGTCATCTTCAAGTTCGGATGTTTGGTGATGGGAATCACCATTAATCAAAAAAGAAAGGGAGTGGAGGGAGAGTGCTGAGATCATAATAGTAATTGAGGTGGATATTCTGCTGTTTACATGACATGCAAACTAAAAGTTAAAAAAAGAATTTTTTTCAAGAGACATTACCAAAACTATGATCTGCTTGAGCATCTTTTTCCCCAGTGGGATCTCTGGTTTTAGATACTTTTCAAACTTTATGGAACTGAAAGTCCACTAGAACGAATGGGTTATGGTTCCAGAAGCATTGAGAATGTAAAACCTTGTGTATGATGGCAGAAAGTGGTTTTATTTAGATTGTGTTAAATACTCTGGGTCTATGCTGATATACTTGGATAGTCGGGTTTTTATTGCAGGAAGATCTTCCTGTTAAAGATTGGTCCCTGAGGCATCCATGACAAAAGATGTAATTGGACTAGTAAATCTAGTCACAGAATGATCAGAGGCATGAATAGCTTGTGCAAGGAGTGGCTGAATAAACAGGGAGTCTTGAGACTGGGGGAAAAGAAAATCTGTGGAGTATATGACAACAATCATTGAAATCACAAATGGCAGCATGGGGCTCCATGATTTTGTACTTGTTAAGTGGTAGCAGTTAAAACAAAAGGGAGCCTCTCTGCATAGAGCACAGAGCTGTGGTGTTTATTACCATGTGATGGAGAAGTTGCCAGAAGCTTCCCTGTGGGATTAGACAGATTTATGGAACTAAAAGCCCACTGATGGCTCTTGCATGCAAAGACATCATCTTCAGTCTAGGAAGTCTGTGATGTTCCTGTAGGCTGGGACACTACACCAGGAACCAGCACCAAGTGCTTGCTTGATTTCTCTTCACTTCCCCAGATTTTCATTGTGGCTCTTAGTTTCCTTTAGTAGGATGGAGTCAAAGGGAGGCAGTTCTTTCTGCTTGCAATTGTAAAATATTCTGGTTTTACATTTATTGCAGTCACTAAACTCATGGTTGGGTAAAAACAAGCTCTCAGCAAATCTTTTGCTCTCTTAACTGGCCGATTCAGACTACACACACTGGAACTTCCTTGCTTAGTGCGTAGATTTAGCTCCACAGGGCTTCTGTGGATACTTCTGTTGTAAAATGTCCACATCCAGATTTATGTCACCTCCAGACAGGGAAGGACTAAGAATTAGATTTTGTTTTTTACCGCCATTGATGTCATTTTTGATGCTATCAGATAACAGTACCTGTGGTGTCCTGGCTGTGGGGTTAAAAGGTCCTTTGCCATGATCTAGTTAATTTTTTTGTTTTGTTTTGTCTGTTGTTTTTTGTTTTGTTTGGGCTTTTTTATTTGTGGAGTGTTTGTTTCTGGTTTTGTTGTTGCTGTGTGTGGGGTTTTTTTGGTTTTGTTTTGTTTTGAATTTTACTTTATTTTGTCAACAAAAGTGTCTCTCTGTGTGTGACCAGGTCAACCAGACAGCCTTGCAGTGGTAATAGTGGATCTTTCTGGCCACTGCCTCACTGGGCTCTGACTCAGAAGGGGTCTTTTCTCTGTGTGTCATAGCTTCAGAAGGGCCTTTATCTCAGGGAGGGGAGGAAAGGGAAGGGAAAGGATGGAAGACTGGCTGCCTGAGTTCCTGTGTTGTGCAGTTGAGTTCTTTGCAGTGTATTAATATGTGAGCTGTGTTTGAATGTTTTCCTGCAGCTGGATGTCCAGAGAGATGTGCCTTCTCTCATGTTCCATGGGATTTACTTTCATGCTGCAGTTCTTCTCAGAGCCCTCATAATTGCTCTCCTTTTGCTGGTTCTTGATTTTCATGAAACTTGTAGAAACTTTGTTCCTCTCGGGTTTTTGTTTTTCTGCCAAGCTGGGAGAAAATTGGCCAATGAGTAAAAGCAAGAGTTTGGGGGGTATGGAGAGACAAGCACGCTGCAGACAAGCACGCTGCAGTGAGTGTTCACTACACCATCAGAAGTGAAGCAAATATTCATCTGGCACGTTCCTGTTGCTCTCTGAAGTGCACAGAGTTGGGATATTCTTCTGCTTATTGAAGCAGAGCTGTGCCTCCACACAGTTTTCAGTGTGGGGCTGCAGGTATGTGTAGAGGGACTCTGGGCTGGAGATGAATGCATCAGCTTTAGAAAAAGCTTAGAAAATGGCTGAAAATCTAAAATCAAAAGCATGATGGCTGCTTCTCCACACAGAGAGAGAATCACAGCATGGAGGAGAAACCCTCTTGACAGGAGGGTTGGTGGAAGAGGTTGACTTTTTCATCCCAGTCATTCAGTGCCAGCATTTGCCGCTCTCTTTCTCCTGAGAGACTGATACATGTTTCATAGCCTATCTCCATAGCTCAATAGCTGAGACTTCAAACAAACAAACCTGCCTTTCTCTGTCTGACAGAGCCCTGACATGGAAAGTGTCACAGAGGAGGAGAACATAATTATGGGAGAACTTGCGGTATCCCAATAAAGCACTTTATAAACCTTGCTTTTCCAAATGGAATATGCAGAATTTGGTTAGGAGCAAAAGTCTGATGCAGCCTAGACCCTCAAGGTCAGAAACAGGGCCAAACCCATATTATTACAGAAACGTGGGACAAAACACATGGACTGAGTTTATACAGGATTGTTATGCATGACCGGAGTCCATTCCACATCACAGAATCAGATAGGTTGGAACAGACCTTTGAGATCATCGAGTCCAACCTACGCCCCAACACCACCTTGCCAACTACACCATGACACTGACTGCCATGTCCAGTCTCTTTTAGAGCCCCTCCAGGGATGCTGACTCTACCATCCCCCTACACAGTCTGTTCCAATGTATAATCAGCCTTTCTGTGAAGAAATTCCTCCTGATGTCCAGCCTGAACTTCCCATGACACAGCATGAGGCCATGTCCTCTTGTCCTGTCACCTGGGAGAAGAGGCTGACCCCAGTTCACTACACCCTCCTTTCAGGCAGTTGTAGAGAGTGATAAGGTCACCTCTGATTCTCCTTTTCTCCAGGCTGAGTAACCCCAGCTCCCTCAGCCACTCCTCTCAGGACTTGTGCTCCAGACCCTTCCCCAGCTCCGTTGCCCTTCTCTGGACTCACTCCAGCACCTCCATGACTTTCTTGAGTGAGAGGCCCAGAACTGGACACAGCACTCGAGGTGTGGCCTCACCAGTGCTGAATACAGGGGAAGAATCACTGTAGCATTCCTAGTCCAGTATTGAAAGAGTTTCTGTGCTGCCAGCAGTGTATTGAGGAGCATTTTATGAAAGCATTGTTACAAACACTTCCACGTATGCAGTGTGTGTGGTTAGAAGCAATATGCAAATATCCGCTTGAGACTGAAGGCAGTAACAATGTTCCAAGATGATGAGATTGCAGGCATGGCTTCAGTGGAGCAACCCAGAGGAGAACCAGGTAGGCAGGATCAGTTTGCCATTAAAGGCCTAAACAAAGTTAAGGCAGGCTTTTTGGGTGTGACTCATGGAAACATTTCTTCCCCTCCACTACTTTAGTAATGTGCTTGGAAGGGGATAATATTGTGACCAGAAAAATGGGAGAGAATATGGTATCCAGTCTGCTTGTGTTGTCAAACAACTGTAAGGATGTATGGCTGGTTAATTTGGAATTAGAAGTAATTAGTAAAGGAGGAGGGTTCAAGTTAAGATTAAAAGCTGACTCAAAACTTTTCTGTTCCACCTGTGGGTCGCATCTCTTTAAATGTTCAGTCTTGGGTAACTAAAATTAGCAGCCAACTTTTTTTTTTTAATGCTTGTTTTCTAATTAGGCAATTTGGTGGTAGAGTTGAGCCCTACACTATATGATTGCAGAAGCTGAAATGGCTAATTGTAGATGCCTGCTTTTGAAAAAATAAACCATTACCTATGCAAGCTTTCAGCTTCTTCATCTCTAGAGTAGAGATAGTATTTCCCAGTATGGCTTTTGGGACTTTGTTAGTTTGAATGGATTGGCACAAGACAAAAGCTTTAGATTTTTTTGGCCAGAAAAAGTGCCATGGAAATACAGTATATTATTGTGATATCCTTTGAGATGTTCCTGTGAAGCCAGTGGTGACTGTCAGGATAATAAAGAAAGCCTCAGAGAAGCTAACGAAATAATGATCCTACTTCCTTTCTAGCTATCCTTTGAAAGGGCAAATGCAATGAGTGAAAATGGTTTAATGAGAAAGAGTCATTAGGGCACCCAGCCTGCATCTTTAGAAGTGTGAAAGCATTTTGGGAGATCTAAAAATTACTCAGAGAACAAATGCAAAGTAGCTCTGTCAGAATATTAAAGTGTTATTTGTATTCTCTCTTAATGCTGATTGAAACCAGTGATCTCTTTCACTGCCTGGTGGCTGGTACATGTGTAGTCACAAAAGTGGCTTGTTCATAGCTGCAGTGCTGTTGGAAGGGTAAGATCAAGGAAGTACCTCTGCTTGCCCTGTCTGTTATCCTCTGCTTAGAGCTTACTGTTACCTGAGGATTCCTGACCTATTGAATTTGCATTTATAGGAGGCCTCGTGTACTGGAATTAATTGTCCTGGATTATTCAGTTTCATTAATAAAGCTGCTTCAGTTTCGAGATTGGCTGGAGAGGGAAGGCTGCTATTATTTCTTTGTTTGTTTGTTTGATATTGATACCTACTGAGACAAGAGCTTCAGATACTTTGGGTGGGAAAATTCTGTGAAAATACAGTACATTATTGTCATATTCTTTGGGGTACCTGCATGAAGCCCAGCAGGTGATACTACTATGCATTAGTACACAGGAGTGTTAAGTGCAAATGGAGCTAGTATTAGCTCTATTTTTGTACTAAAGTGTTAACCAAAACACAAGGAAGTTGTTTGAGACTTGAAGCACCTTGGCTGGTGACTGTTCAAAGGAGAAAGGCTGGTTCAACACATTTAAAGAAAGAAGGACTCTACAAAGTATTTAGGAATTGTCCTTGAAGGATGCACTGAAGGAAATGTGTTGGAGCCACATCAGTAACAAAGCAAGCTTTTGACTTCATGATTCCTTCTACTTGGAAGCCTGAAACCAGCTGGCTGGTTCTGGTCACTCTTGTGTCACCTTGGTGTCACTCTGGACTCCACTAGCAGCAAGGAAAGCAGCAGAGCTGGGTGGAGGCTCTGGCATTGCCCAGTTTCTCCAGCCACTGTTCATTGTGATGCCAGAAGTGGCTTGGGCCATTTCTCTGCCAGACAGAAAAGGAGGAGAGGATTGGTCTCAAGCAGAACCATAAAGCTGCAAATTCTAGAGGCTTGTTGAACTTATGGAACCAAATTACTGGAGCTCAGTACTGGGAAAGGCACAGAATTGCTGCATGTTCTCTGATCATCTGTCCAGTAAAAAGCATGATTAGACAGGAGGGCAGGGGCCATGGATCCTCATCCTAATAAAATTGTGGATATGTCCAGGCAGGCTTTTTATCAGGACCTTTCCTTGTTCATCTGCTGAGGGTTGTGTTTGCTCTGTCCCTGTGACAGAAGCTGAGTTGGGCTGGGAGCCAGGCTCTCCCCACTGTTTGCATGGAATGGGGGGGCTTTTCAGGTAGAGTCTGACACTCCTCCCTCCTAAAGTCAGTTGGTGCTGAGCACTCTTCAGGTGTGGGATCCTGTCCAATGTAGCTGTTGGGTTGTTCTGGTAGGAAAAAAATCTTGTTTGCTAGGAAAACAAAGTGTGAAACCAGTAGGTAAACAAGCAGGGCAGTGAGGTTTCAAACATGCCCACAAATTCGGAGGAGGACACTACAGAAAACCCTGTGTGACGAAGCAGCCCTTTTCCCCAGTCACGAATGGGTAATACCACCCCCAGATCATCTGCTCCTCTGGGTGGGATTTGCCGGTGTAGGGGCCTGAATCTGTCTCTGTTACTCAGAAAAATTAAATGCCTGGCACAAAGTAGGATGAGGGTGACTGAGGACTCAAGATGCCAGTTTAGGCACATTTTTATCTAGACATGAGTTCAGCTGTTACAATTCTGAGCCACATTTGGATCCCCATCTTCAAGTAAAAAATCAACCTACCTAAAAAAAACGGTTGTTGTTGGGTTTAATTTGGATTCTTATGTTGGCTTTGTCTGAAGAGAGAATTTGTACTGAGGGTGCTGCTGATATCAGAGTCCTCTTACGTGTAGATACCATTTGCAATCCCACACTGGCACATGAGGGCAGAACCTACCCCCAAAGTCCACCTGCATGGGAGCACCACAGCTCCCCAGATGTGTACGATCAATGAATGCAGAGATAAACACTGCCCCTAAGGACTCAAGTTTTCTTCTCTTTTCTGCTGGTCACCCTGAAAGGAACATAAAATCTTGTGTTTTAAGCATAATAATGCTCAAACTGTAACTTGGAGCATCTGTTCACACAGTCATTCCCTTCCCCTGAGCTCTAATAACCACATAAACTCTTTTTGTCTCCTCTTTTCTCCAGGTCAACAGACTATGGCACTACCTATGAAAAGCTAAATGACAAAGTAGGCCTGAAGACTGTGCTGAGCTACCTATATGTCAGTCCCACTAACAAGAGGAAGGTAAGGGAGAGCCATTGCACTGGTAGCTATAGAAACAAAATGACAGCATTCTGAGAGGAATTATAATCCTAAAGTGAAATCTGTTGGTCACGCACAAGAGCTTGAATTTGCTGTCTAAGTTGCACTGGTGCCATTCTATGGAATCCCATAGAACTGATCCTGCTTTACTTGTGATGGTGATGAAGGACTTAATTCCCTTCTGAATTTTCTAGAGAGGTAAAAAGGTTGCTTTTATTTGCTTCTGACTGTTACAACTTTAAAGAACTCGCTCAAATATTTCTGGGTTTCTTGCTTACACTGGCTTTGGCTAGTACACATCTCCCTGCCTTGTGTCTCCTTATTATTAGAAATACTGAGTAAAAGGCATTTATTTCTGCATTTGACTCTTTTTCCCCACATTTGGAGGTAAAGATGTAAATGACATTTTCTTGGTTGCATCATGTAAGGGGGCTGAAAGCAGAATATGCCTGTGAGAGTGGGTGGAAGACCTACAATTTGATTTGGTTGTGTAGGAGAAAAGATGAGGTCACAGCTTTCCAACCCCCTGCTCACTCTTCCCACGTGATGCAATTAGGGCTGCAGCTGGCTCACACAAGCACAGCCCAGGAACTGCTACTCAGTGCCTTTCTACTTTAAAATTATTGCCTGTGTTGATTCAGGGGAGCTAGTGGGACAAAGATGCTTTCAGCTACCCACAGAAATCAGTGTGGGAGGGCTGCAGCACGAAGCTAATTGCTGACAGTGAAGTTGTGCCTGGCCACTGTAGAGGCCCAGTGCAGCATATTTGGCTTGATCACTTCCAAACTGGCCATATCTTGTCTCCATCAAAAGATTTCCAAACTAGTAACTTGCTACTTGTACTGTTCTTATTATGACTGTTGTGTTTTCTATTACTGGTCAGTCTACAGATGTTTTGGGACTGATGTTTATTTCAGTGTATGCAACCACAAGGCAGACACAGCTCTGGTTACTAAGTGTGTTTGGATGTACAGGGAAGAGGAAGAATGCAGTGGCCAGAGTTTGGCTTATATTTTTCCTGATGCAGGAGCTGAACTATTGTGACAACTACCTTGACTTCCCCCCTCCCCGAGCAAAACAGGTTAAGATGTTTTGTAGTGAGTTTTCCTTTGCTAATATGGCCTTCACACCCATCCTATATCCAATATGGGGGGCACTGAAGAGTTAATTCTTCTTCATTCTGTTTCCAAAGCAACTCTGCCCACCCAAAAGCACAGGCAATATGCTCAGTTACAAATCCTACGTCACTGGTGTAAAGACTCCCTCACAAATCAGAGTACAAGGATATATTATTATCTTCTAGCAATTTCTCAGGCTACTGAGCTTTACAGATTAGCAGTCTTTTTTAATTAAAACCACCTACATTTCATCATATAGTGGCATATAGGCCTATCTTTACCTGCTGTTTACTTATTTGAGGTTAGAATTTAAAAGAAATTTTTGGTTTTCTGTCCCAAGGAAATGATTTTTGGACCTATCTGTGCCCTTCTCATTCCTTCTGAAAAATCTTAGGAAATGTAGAGACAACCTGTAAGGAAAGCTCATAGGAAACCAGCTTCAGTGCTGGCTGCTGTGGGAACAACTTGCTTCCATTCTTTCTACCTCTGCTAAATATATGAGCACTGTTACTGTGCATGCTTAAACAGCTGGTCTGTCTGAACTCTGCTTTGTTAACCATCAAAGCAATTCCAGACATTCATGTAGCACTTGAGAAATATCTGAACAGGGTGTCACTGGACCAGAACATCTGAAATTTGTCAAATTCAGGTTTGGGTTTATTGTCCACCCACTCCTCTTACAGATTCTTGAGGATATGCACTGCAAAAAATGCACTAGGGTTGTAGTCTTCTCCCAGTCTCTCTGGGGGAATATTATTCCTGTGGCATGGGGAGTAAGCAGAATGATTTTGCTGAGCTCCTGAGGACAGCTGCCAATACTGAATCACAAAGCAATAGGTGGATCCCAGCAGAAAAAGCCCAGGTCCCTTGTGGTTCACCTCCAGCAGCAGAAGTGCTGCCTTGTTGAACATGATGCAGAGATCTCTTGTGAGCTGCAAAAGAGGACTTTGCTTGAGGCAAAGTGGGGAGGGAGGGACCAGCAGTAACACATGCACAGAGCCTGTGTCACACATGAGCCATGCAGACCTCTCCAGGCAAGGTGTTTTCTTCTGGCACTCGCTCCCAGGCACTGACTGGAGCCTGCATGCCTCGTAGCTCCTGTCGATTCCTGATGGGTTTGCACATTGCTGCTGGCCCTGTCTACTCATTAGTGCTTAGAGGATTAGCGCTTACTTGGAGGAGGAGAAAAGCTTTCCATACATTCATTCCTAATTGATTTACTAGTGAGAAGGATAATTACTTCTCAGCTACCCTGCAGAACTACAGTGGGAATTACCTGTCAGATTTCTTTGAAGACCCAAAATGCCTATTTTCAGCTGTTAAATAGGAATTGTGTTCAGCCAAATGCCAGTTATATAAACATCATTTACCTGAATTGTGGCATAACCCTGGGCTCAGTTATGAGGCACGGGGATTTAAAAGCTGGCATTTTGCTTTCTTCTTATAAAAGAAAAGCCTTTTGTTTCTGATTTCTTTTTTTGAAAAACTTTGGTGGGAATACTTTAATTTTTGGGCAACTTGTGCTTTATTTCTTGGAGGTCAGATTTAGTCTGTAGCTCTTCCTGGCTTTTACATGTTGCTGCTGGGTGACATCCACCCCACCCTCCTCATGCACAGAGTTAACCACGGCACAGAGCAAAGACTGAGCTGAATTGGCTTTGGCTGTGGTGCAGATCTTGGCCCCAGAGCTCCTGCCTGCTCCAGGTGCTCCCCAACCTGCTGACGGCTGCTCTTGGAGCCGAGATGGGGTGTGTCCATTTCCTAGAAATCAGAGAAGGTATTGGGAAAATGCACTTTGCCCTTGTGTAATTTGACATTTGCAGCTATGTTAAATCAATGTAACAACATGCACATACCAAAGGAAGCTGCTGGGAATTCTTTTTCCCAGCTGTGATACCTGAGAGGTATCATTCCTAGTGGTCAGGGCCAGCTTGGTGATCTGAGACTGCCTTGGGTGCTGACAAGGGAGCTGCCACGCATTCTGCAGCCCACTGTGAATCTGCAGACTCTGGCTGCATGGCAGCCAAAACACTCCCTGCTGTGAGCCAGGACTGCTTCATCTTCCTGTGGAGCTGTCACACTGCTAGTTCCCTTCCCCTAAGAACGAACAAGTTCAGGGTTTTATAAGGCTTTGCAAGTGCACGGAAAGCCTCTGCTGCTGGGAGTTCAGACTGCCAGACGTGGATCTGCTCTCCAGCAGGTGGTTGGGCTGTTTCTCCTCTCACTTGCACAATAGGCACTTGTGTTTGGATCAGGAAAACTGGCATTGAGCTCTCCTTACTGCTGTGAAACTCCAGGTGATCTTTGCCCTTAGCATCAGACAGCTCTGAAGTCCTGGGGACTGGCATTTTTGAGAGTTCCTGTTTTGGGCTCTGGTGAGAAGCCAAGTGCCTGCAGTGTTGACACTTCCAAACCCATGAAGATGCTCCAGTAGGCAGAGTGTATTCCAGGGCACATCTTCCCCTTCAGTGCATCTGCCCACCCAGTTGTTGGCCTGAGAGAAAGACCACATGTGAAGCATCAGCTTTGTCCAGTTGCCAAATAGGTTGCAACAAGCAGGCAACTTGTGGTAAACTTCAGACTGGAGAAATTTTCATATGTTTTTAGCAGCACCCCTTCCTTACAGATGAATGGGATTTAACAGCAGATGTTTGAGTGCTCTGAAAATCTGAAATTAACAAAATGCTTAGCTTTGGCTTTTCTACCCTGTAGCCTGTTGTCTGTCTTTGGGAATATGACAAAAAGCTGCTGGGCAGAGATCTCAGCTCCCTGCTGACCTTTAATTTAAAGCTGTGTTTTGGGCATTAGTTACATTTTACTAGAGGCAGATTTTCACAGTGGTCTGGGAATTAAAAGTGTTTATTTCTTCCAAAACACTAAGGGAAAAATCTCTTCTATTTTAATAGGAACATTTCTCTTGACTTTTTAAATTTCCAGTTTCTTTTTATCCCAATTCTCTTCTTTCTTTATGGTTGCTGAAAAAATTCTGTTAGAAAATTGAATAATTTCCACAAAAAGTTAAGCTTGTGATTCTTTGCTTAACTGTCTGCACTTCAAAATGTCACTGCTTGGAGCTGAAGTGCTGTGATTCTGTATTTTCTAGCATGAGTTGGTCTGCTGGATAAGATCTCCTATTGTGAGAACATTTGCTTTCTTCTTGGTTGTCAATAACAGGGCTCATTTTACAATTGATGCCTCACAGGGGGATGTAAAGCCCTTCCAAAAGGGTGCAGAAAGAAGATGAGAATTGAACTCCCATATATCTGAAGCACTGCTCCTTTCAGGCACAGACGTGCCACTTTGAATCTCAAGGAATTGTTGAACCATAGATTTTAGGTATTACTTTTTCCTGTGAAATACTTTGTAAAGAGTGCTTATTTTTGGTGAAGATGTTGTTTAGTTGAAAAGCCAGTTCTCACTAAGAAACTTTTATCTCTACCCTTGGGAATACTGTGGAGGTGGAGACGATGGAGTTAAAAAGAATGCAAAAGAAAAAGAGGAAAAAGGAAGAGAATAACAACTCTGACAAATCAACCCCATTTTCCTGTATAGAGTATTGCTCAGATAATATGTGGATAAACTGGGGGCCCTGATTGCGTTTAAGATCTGAGGTGACAGTTCTGATGTCTTAGAAATACCTTCCTTCATAAATTTGCTTTGCAATTCATTTGGCACCAGTTGTTTTTAGCTTTTCCCCTGAGCTATTACAATCATTGTTGCAGGTGATGACTTGAAGAATTAAAAGGTCTGTAGCCTTTTATGCTGACTGTCTGAACAGAAGCATTGGTGCAGCGAATGAAATGAGGACTCCCCCCATTTTTTTTTCCTTATACCAGAATTGAAGCATTTTAGGTTTTATTTAAAGGTAGACCTTCCAGCTAAGCTATTTGAACAGTAGTTGCAAACAGAATAAAGCAGAAATAAAGTTATGGTGCTCAGTTAAAGAGCTTTTGGAAAATGGTTTTTCAGACTAGTTTCTTAGTTGTCGCAGAATCAAAATGGAGGGGCAGTACAAATCACTGAAGCTGTAAAAGCCAAAGTCATGCTGCACCTCTTATACCTCACCATGCCTCTGAACTTGGCCCATCAGAAGAAATGTTCAGAGCTATTTAGAGAGTAAGAATTTCTGAAAGATAAATCTAATTAGATTTGTTTGTGTCTATGCAGTTTCTTGGGGGTGAAGTACAGCAACTGTTTATGAGCTGGCAGAGAGCAATACTGTGTTGCTGTTCATGTTAATGAAGGAAGAAATTAATTGTCTGTAATACTGTAATTGCAGAGGAATTCATCTACCTGACTGGTGACTAGCTAGAATATTGGAGTCACACCTCCCTTTACAGAAACTGGAGATCCCAAAATGAGCACAAGTCACTTTGACCTCCCCTTTATTTCTTCTTGCTCACTTCGAGAATAACTGAGAGCAAAATGTGTCCTGGCTGTCTGTATCTCCAAAGGGAATGCCTCAGCTGTGATTGGAGCCTCAGGGCAGAACCATGATTCAAACTGATTTTGGTTTTGCCTTCATTTCTTAGTTCACATGCTCCCAAAGGGAATTCTATAGCATTTTGTTTTCTCCTTACTCCTCAAACGTGTGATAGGTTGATGAGGCAGAGATTCCAGCACGTACCTGAGGCTTGCTAGCCCAACCTGAACTGAGCTGCCGTGCTTAGCCACAGCTCCCATTAATCATCTGCTGCTTTTTCCTTAGACTGCATCCCAAGCTATTGGTGAGGAACTGAGCTCTGGAATATCCTAAAGCCATTTGGGCTTTAGGAAGATGGAAGGTTTCCTTGGACCCTTTTTCCTCCTTGTGCTGACACCGTGATCAAGGGTCTGTGCTGCACACTGGCACTCGGTGGTGTGATCTCGAGAACGTATTTATAACTGAAAGGCAGTGGGGCTGAGTTAGAGCCACAGGGCAGGAGTGATGCAACAAGCTCTCTCTACTGTCTTTTATCCCTAATCTTTCCCTTCAGCCTAATGGAATACAGTCACTAAATGGCTCTTGGTTTTGCAGCTGCCATTGACAGGGACTAAATTACCTGACCTGCAAATGCTGCTGTAAAATTCTCTGTGTGCACCCTTTCTCTGGACTCGTTGGGCTGTATATGATGTTCCTGTGTTTCTCAGAGCTCCAAAATCCATGTCACCCAGTCCAGGGCTGATGTGGGTGGATAGGAAAGCTGTGAAACACAGTGCCTGGCTTAGCTGAGCTCAGGTTTGCCTACTCTGGTTGTACCAGTGGATTGCACAAATGTGGCTGCGATGGGGGTAACATCTCAGCGTATCCATCTCGTAAATACACTTCAGGGACAGTCACACTCCGTCTCCAGAAATGAAAATTTAAATAGAGGAATAAAATGTGAATGAAGAAGTAATGTTTTTCTTCACTTACTGGTGTTGCAGAGATGATTTCCTCAAGGTCACCCACAACATCTATGGAAGAGTGAGAGGATGTGTGACATGACGTGTTTTGTCTACAAGGTGCAGCCTTGTGAGCTGCTGTACATGGGATTCTCCCTACTTGTCCAATCAATTCAGCTTGAATTTGGCACCTGAGAAAAGAGATCATTTTTGTAAATGTTTGTGGGACTGTGACCTGCATCTATGTGAAAGAAATCCTGAATTACAGACATTTTGTAGTACTTTAAGAAGAGGACTTTGGGAGTTTCTTGTTTTGAAGGGTTTTCTGTTTTCTGTTTTGAATTCAGCAAAGTCAGAGTAGGTTCAGTAAGTTCAGCCATTTTCAGAGTAGGTTTCTCTGACCTTTCCTACCGAAGACATATAGCTTCCTGATGCTGGATGACTTGGTTTATTAGTGTTTTGAACATGGTTCAAGATCAATGCCTGGAAAACACTGAGATATAAAGGCATAAATACTCTTAAATCTTTTTCAGTATGTCCAAGTTGGTATTTTAGTAGTTGTTGTTTTTTTCTGTTGTGTCTTTTGTGTGTGGTTTTTTTTTTTTTAATTATTATTACTAATATATTTGGAGATTGTGCCTCCTTGTGAATCTTTGTAGTCAAGATGCTCCTGTGAGAGTTTTCTACCCTCCTGCAGTCAGGACTGTGGGGCCTGGCACGCCAGATGCCCCACTGGAACCTGACCTGACCTGTAGGATCCTGTCCCTAAAGAAAGAACAAAGTCTGTTTGCTTGCAGGTTTTAACTTTACCATTTCTGGCTTCACATAAATCATAGAGAAAAACAGAGGTTGTGCAACATCGTGGTCTGGGAGATAAGTATTTTCCAGCACAGACAACACAGAATTGGAACCCAAAATTATGAAACCCCCAGTGAAATTTTTCCCCTTTCTTAAACAGGGGCAATGTGATTGTTATCCTTCAGGGAAGGATGTCCCTTGGAATTCATGAATGTGAAAACTGGGGATTCCTGGTGGTTTTTTCAGTTAGTTCTCTGAAGAAGCAGATACATTTAAAGACAAACAGAAAAAAAATCCCCAGACCCACTGAACCACACACACTCCTCATCAGCTGTTTCTAAAAATAAATGCAATTGAGATAATTAACAAAATACTCCCATATGGCATTATTTAATGGGGCTGAAGGGAAGAGAGTTAGAAAATAGATATAAATAGAAACCGCCATTTACAATGAAAGCCATCCTTTCAGTGTTTGTGAAGGAAAAGAAGTTCATATATCACAAAACTTGAGTTAGGGTTGTCTTTGTGTACCATTATACATCTGCATTTTGTGCCTTTATACCTCTATATTCCAAATTGCTAACAATTTTTGGAGCAAAAGAGCAATTACCAGGTAAGAGTGAGAAGCTTGGCAGGATACTGGTGCATGTCTATGACAGGGCTGCTTTGTCTGGCTTCCTAAAATTCAGTCCCTCTCTCCTGTTGCACTCTCTGCCTGCTTCACCTTGTATGGCTCCAGTCAGGGCCCTACGGAGACCTAGAGATGTTAGAAGGTCATAAAGGCAAGGAAGGGGGTAAAACTGCAGAGGTCCCATCCACATTCAGATGTAGAGTTCCCAGAGCTGGCTGCCAGAAGAACAGAGGTAGTTTGCTCCAATTTAGACAGTGGGTGTTAAGGACAGATCAGAAGTTACGATATCAACTACAATAAAGCTGCAGTTTTGTCACCTAGCATGAACATTGCTTTTGTAAAGCAGGCAGAGTGGACCTGTGTGAGCTTTCAGAGTGCCTTGCCTTGGTTAGAGGGAGGAGAGGGTCTGTCAGGAGGCAGCACCTTGTACAGGGCTGCCTGTATTAACCACATGGCCTGTCAGCAGGGTGAACACAGCTGCAGTTCCTGGTCTAGGGCAATTTTATGAGACTTTTTTCCTTTCTCCACTATCCTTACCACACTCTGAAACATGGCCATCTCATTTACTGCTGCAGCTCCAATAATATATTAATTTATGAAGTATGAAAAATAAGGTAGTTTTGAATTAACGAGGAGGAGCATGGTGCTTCCCAGACAGCAGGATAATCAATCAATAATAGTGAGTCACTATATCCTGTCATTAAAAAGGAGGGAAAAATAATAGAATGGGTGGAGAGCAGCTCTCGGAAAAGGGGCAGGTGGGTCCTTTTGAAGACCATATAATGATCTGACCTTGATCTTTAGTGATAAGAGCTGGTTCACCAACAATTATTCATTTCTCTTTGAGCAGAATCCTCCCCCCAACCCCTGCCAATCCCAAACCCAATAATAAGTGGCAAAATATCTTTTTACTTCATTTTTTTATAAAGTGAAGAATAGAGAAGCTCAGCATTACTGAGTGAATTCTCATTTTGATTAGCAGAGTCTGCAGGGCACGTGCTGGCCACAGTCTCAGCCTGTGGTGCATACACACATCTGCCTCTTACAGTGTAACTGTAATGTCAGCTCTGGTGTTATCAATTCTGTGTAAAATATTTTATCTCAAGCAGCACTGGGAAACCTGGAAACACTTCTGTGACTGTGTTAAAATCAGTTTTCTTCAGCATGGAGCTTGGCGGGGCTAGATCTTAGGGAATTATTTCACTATGTTGTGGAGTACTTGAGGCTTCTATGTTCATTAGTGGGAGTTCATTGCCCTTCTCTCTCTCGGTTCTAAGATGCCTTTTTTTCATTGTATACAGACAGATGTTGCTGGACTCCAAAAGTAATGACAGGGGTTTTCTAAGTCTGCACAGATGCAATCAGGGAAAACTCAGTCTGTTGTTTTCTTATAAATCTAGGCAATCAACTCTTAGACCAGTCCTTCTATCTCTGAGGAGAGATTGGTTCTGCCTTTTACAGTGAGCCCTTGAATATTTTAATTCTCTGTCGCTGACAAAACAAGCTCATCTGACATCTTTTTTCTCCCTTGGACCCTCCCCATGACAGACCAACACAGTCCTTAAAAATGCCTGCATAAAGCAACAAAACTCCTGAAGCAGCTGTGCTCAGAGATTGAGAGGCAGTGGAGTGCATGCAAGTAATGCAGTGTTCAGGACCTGGAAAAGCATGGAAAAATGGAGTAAGCTTGGTAATTTTCTGGCGTTTGCCAATCGATTCTAAAACCAAAGTGTCAAGGTTGTGTTGCAGATAAAACTCTTATCCCCTCTTCCAATTCTGTTTCCTCTTACACTGGTTCTTCAGAACCTGCAGCGACCAGAGCTCACATATGTGCAGGAAGGGATACAGAAAGGAAAGTACATGATTTTCCCCAGGCTGTGATGTACCAGTGACCCTGTTGGAATAGGATGTAGCAGCTGTGGTTCAGTCACTGGGGCAGCCACTCCCCTGCTCAGACAAAACTACTGCCATAAACCTGCAAGGACTGTTTAATTGGGAGCTAATTATTAAATGTAATGGAAAATGTCAAAGTCTGTGAGGTGCTGGTTGGGAGTCCTCTACCTAGGTCTGGACCCTTCCCATGTCTGGCACCTGAATCTTTGGCACCCAAGTTAGCATGCAGAGCTTGCAACCTCAGTGGATAGCTTAGAGCTGAGTGCTACCCTGCAGAGCGCTGCAATGCAATGTTTTGTAACTTGGGCCTCAGCCTTGCATCCAGAAATTGGATAGACCTTCTCCTATCATCTTGGCTTCCTCCAGTGGGGGGATGTTAGGAAGAGAACTACATTAGGGACAGTGAGGGACATGAGTAATAGATGCCAGGTAAGTAAATTGAGATAGATTATAAGCATCTGGATGTGAACAGTGATAAAGCTGACTGTTGTCTATGTTCACTCTGCAATCTGACTAAAAAAGCAGAAAAATAAAGTGAGTAAGCAAAGGAGAAGCAATGATGCATTTAAAATTGTATTCAGATTTAATGGCCTCAAGGGAGATACATAACACGATTTTTATTTTTCTATAGAGTCATGAAACACTCTAGTGTCCTCAAATGAAATAGATTGCTGAATACAGGCTGCAAAAGTTTACCCCCATGAGTAACTATCCATGCACATCTTTTTTGTTTTCTGTAATGGGGCAACTACTGTGAGTAAACTCATACCCACATGTAAAGTGTTCTCCCAAGTGAGACCTATAATCAGAGGAGTGTTTTTATATAAATGGTGTTCTCAGTTCCAGCAGCTGTGGTGCACACAGCCTCTCCTTACTGATAACATTATTTTCTGTAACTATTTCTGCTTACATGGGAAGTTACCATAATGGTGAAAATTACTTTGTAGTTGTATGGAGAATAGCACAACCATGCATTTACTCAAATAACATATAATTATAACAGTGAATGCTGCTTTTCTCTTTCTGTGAAGACAGTTTGGGATTAGAGCTGTTCCCTGTCACTAGAAAAAAGCTGGTGACCACAAAACAAGGCGTCAGATATTGTAACAACTGGGGCTTTCCTGTGCAGAGTCCAGAAGAGTAAAAAGTCATCATGCAGAGAGCTATGCTATGCAGAAATACCAGACTCTGGAGCAATATAATAATAGAGATCAGAAGCTTTGTATTTCTGTGGAAGCACTGGTTGATGCCTAAGATCACCAGTGGAGGTTTCTTCTACTTCTGGTTCAGGCTCATTTGTAGAAGTGCTGGTCAAACTGGATGTACAAATCCAGTGGTGATGCTTGTAACCCATTTGGCAGTTTGTGGAGCAGAACTCTGCATGAACATGCTGTGACACAGAAAAGCCTTTGCCAGATTAGCTGGACAGCACTGAAGTGGCCTCAGGCAGGTGGGAATACCGTGGCAGAGGACTTTGCTCCAATGATCTGTGGGGAGCTGGAGAATGTGCAGCTGTAACAAGAATATAATGGGCTGGAGTAACCTTGGATAAAGGCTGCCTTGCTGTGACAATGAAAAGGTTTTGCAACTAAGCATGTGGCTCTTGCCAGTCAGTCACTCTTTGCCAGGTCAAGCACATGCTTTTTGGATGGCTTCCATCCCCACTGGCACCTGAAATTTAACAAGCAAATGCTTGCTGTGCCTTGTAATTAAAAGTGAAAAGTACATGTGTCCAGTGCCAAAAAGGCAAGAGAAAGAGGGGAGACATGTTGTTCTGACCTGCTCAGCGGCAAAACAAAGATAAGATGTTCTGCTTTGTTGGGTCTGTTATCATGGCTTATTTCATTCCTGTGCATGCAAATTGGATCCAGCCTGGGATTTAGCATTGTGGGCAGGTTCAGATGGCAGCCTTGGAGTATCTGTGTTCTTTTCCCAGCTCTGAGTTTTGTCTAAGTCTTACAGGCATGATACATTTTCATTTCCCACCTGCCAGTGAGGATGGCAGAGTGGTTTTCCTTGAAGAGCTCTTACTTTATATGCAATTTAACCTTAATTTGCTCCTGATCCTCAGGGCTTCTTGCATGGTGCATTTGTGCTCTTGCGCAGGTGCTGGAGGTGGTGATTAAAATGGAGTGCCCTCTCCATAGGGAAAGGAGTGTGTGAGCTTGGAACTCTCTGAAGTGTTTTGTTTTGGTATTGCAATTTATGGCAGGTATGGCTGAAGTGCCAAAAGCCTCTTGCAATTTTGTACAAATCTGAACAGTTAATTGTAATTTTAGTCTGGGTATAATTGCATAGAAGAGACAATAGAAGACAACAAAAGATTAACCAGGATTATTGCCTGTAAACAAGTGTGGTAGGTTGATGTGCATCTCCTCAGAGAAGGCAAGGACCACCAATGTCCACTTTTGTTTCAAAAACCCTGCTGGTTTATGGTAAAGAAAATTTTTCATTTTACATCTTATTACTTTGTTTCTGATAATGGTTCTCTTCTTTTATGTACCCTCTATGAAAGACAAAACATTCTGCAGAGATGATGAACCTGCATGTCACCTGAACAACATCATGTACTCTGATCATTCTATCTCAGTGCTGCAAAGATGGGGAACCCACACATGGGTTCCCTATGATGTTGCTGTCTTCTCAAACCAGTTTGGAGGATTAGAGAGCTGTCAGTTTCTGGCACAGCTGCAGGAGTCTATGGAACAGGTCCTCCAGAGGAGTTGAATCCTTACAGAAACAGCTGTTGATGTCTGAAAAGTTCAGTGGCAGGCAATGTGATTCTGCAGACTAGAAGTTGTTTTGTAATTACAAAGAATTCCTGATGGGAAGGAAGTTCTGGAGGGAGGTTAGTGTGAAGTGTCTGAAATGTCTTGAGAGAGCCATTAGGCTCTTTGGTCACGGTACATGTAATGCAGACCCAATGCAAAAGTCTCAGGAAACTCTTATTTCATTGCTGAGTTTCTATGGGTGTCTGAGTCATTTTTCATTATCCAATAATAAATACAGTAGTGAAAGTCACCTTTAACACTTAAAGATTGCTTGGGTTTTATGGGATTGTATTGAAGTGAGTGCCAAGGTATAAAAGCCTTATGGTTGAGGTACTTTTATAACACATGCTTCATAAACCCTTATAAAGTCAGTGCAGTGCACTTCATCCTTTAAGATTACAGCACTATGGTTCTGAGAGTTGGTGATCTGGTGCTATATTCATTAATTAGATCTGCCATTAATGTTAAATTTCGGGCAATAAGAAGTGAAGTTACAAGAAGTTGAAATGGGGTAGGTCCAGACAATTTGTCTCTTATGAAAGCTCAGTGCCCCTTTACTGCTTGATTGATGTCCACAGGTTATCCTTAACATTAAGGGAGTTTTTGAGCCATGTGAAGAGAGAAGGAGTCCCAAATCTGGGCTACTCTGTAACACAAAAGTTTGCAATGAGCGTTTTCCTTTTGGTACACAAAGTAAGTAATTATATAAAAGCTATTGCCCTCTCCATGGATACCTTGTTTGGCTTCGCAGAGAGCAGATGTCCCTCTTGTCACAGCTGCTGATCCCTAAATGATGGAGTGGATTTCTCTGCTTGTATGTAAATACACAGGATTTCTCTCTAGAGCAGATTTTTATCAGTGACATGTCCCATTTTTTTCCTGTCTGATATGCTTGGTGCATAGAAAACAGAGGTTGCTTTCATTTCCCCCTGGTTATTGTAAAGATCAACATATCTACAGGGCAGTGAGCAGGTATTTAGCCATCTCTGAACATCTGTGGAAGTCTGTATAAAGTTAAGGTGTGCTTTCTAGAAACCCTCTTTCTAAACTAGTGCAAATCATTCAAAGACTTCTTTAGCTGAGCTGATTTATATGGGTGTTATGTTTGCTGGTAAGTAGACAGTTACTTGTAGCACCGGCACTTTTTAGTCTCAGAGGGAACTGGGCTGATTTAATTAAACTGAACTTTTTTTAGTTTAAATAGCATGTAGTGAGGAAAGAAGGGAAAAAATGGATGAGATTTTCTTTGCAATGAGTTGCACCTGTTCTCCATGGGAATGGCAGGGAAGGGCTTTAGATATACTGTGTAGCTGTGTTCTAGGAGATCTGGGTTGTGATCAGATCTCGGAGGGCATCTTTTAGCTTGCAGGGCAAGTAATTGCAGTAATGGTGTTAGAGAGAGAAAGAATGAGGGGGGAATGAATAACCAAGTGTTTGCCAATGAGAAATTTCAGATGGTCAAACATGTAATCTAAAATGCTTCAATGTAGAAAATTACTTTTCACATAAGAGAGTTCCAAACTGTTCATATTTACCTTGTGATGGACTGATGTTTTGAAGGAAGAAAACAACTTCTGCATCTTTAAGCCTTTAAATGTCACTGGATTTTGATTTCTCAGTTTTGAAAGGAGGAAAGGACATCAAAAATCCAAACAAAGCAAAAATCCTCCACTTGCATTGACATTTCAGTATAAATTGTTGAAACTTTTTGGCTTTTTAAACTCAAAGCTACTGTGAAGCTTTGTGGGAAGGAGACATGGGACAATACAACCCATCAAATGTTTTAAATCAAATTGGAAAAGAAAAAGAAATGAAATAATTTTTCTTTTTTAAAATCTGATTTGTTTTGTCATTGATGATGTAGATGTAGCCAGGCTTTAGGAAGAATCTAAAGTGTTTCTGAGTTGAGGGCCTAGTGGAAGGAGGCCGAAAAAACATAAAAAAGCCTTTTCACTTTTAAGCTGAGCACATTCAATATGGAAATCCCCATGAACCTGTAAACATGAAACCTCAACGTTCTGCCTTTGCAGCAATGTTTGTGGTAAAACTGCCTTTTCAGTTGTAGGAGAGGATAACTCAGTGCTACAGAGTAAATTCTAATACTTTGCTAAGGAACTGGGTTTCTTTTGAAGCTGTGGAGGTTTGCATGGTTTGTAGATGTTCTGTTGGTTTTGTTTAACTGCTTTGTTTATGTTTTTTTTAGAATAGCCTTTTACATAGGTGAATGTAACTAGGACCTCTGAAAAGAACAGCTTATGAAAAGTGCATTAAAGTGAAGAGGAGAATCAGGAGGCAATACACAATGGTTTAATGCTGCCTATCTGTTTCTCAGAACTAAAGACATTTATTTGAACCTGTCTTCTTTATTCATTTGACAGCTCTCTGGTGCTCCTTTGCTAATGTAGCTCAGTGGTACTATTGCTACAGATTATTGCACCTATAAAACTGGTCTGTGCTGATTTAGGGAGATGCGCTTTGGTAATTTACAGTGAAAATTTATGTTCGTTGAGAAAAATAAAAGGCTTCATTGAAAACTAATATTAATAAAAATGCCATTTATGTGGCATGTTGTTTTGGGTTTTTTTTGGTCCAGTGGTTGTTTGTTAACTAATTTAGCTGCATACAAAACACATTCCATTGTGATCTCTGTGCTCAGGCTACCTGAATTTCCATGCCTGTCTGGGAATGTTGTAGCATTGTGCCTGTGAGAGGTGTGCTGCCTCATTACTGTACAGGTCAGTGTTCCACATCACAGCTCTCTTTGTGCCTGGCTACCCTGGCACAGAAAAAGAGGAATGTGGCACAATTTTAACTCATCCACCTGCACATAACCCATGTGAAAGTAATACCATGGAAGGTGTGTGCATTAACTCAGTGACTGGAATTTTGATCTGGCTAGCAGAAACTCAGGTTCTCAGTTACAAATCCTACCCTAGTTTTTATTATATTAGCCCCATCAGATGGCATGAATTTTTAGTGGATTTGTGCTGCAATATGATGCCACTTTCCTTCCTACCTACTTCTGCATTTGAGCTCCTTTAAGGGTCTTACACACTCTCCAACAAATCTGAGTGACTCTTAACTACTGCTGTGGTTTGTGTACCAAATACATTATGGCAGGCACAGGTATGACATCTCCTCTCATTGTTCTTCCTGCCTGCAGCTTGTGCTGTTTATTCCCTGGGGTAAATCCCCTTGAAGTGTTCAGAGCTGAATATGTTTCCTGCTAATGTACTGAAGATCTCAGTCCATATATTGTAATTAATGTTCTTGCAAGGTGACCACTCCATATCATCATCTTTCCATGTGCTGCCTCATTGGTGTCTGCTGTGCTGCTCACCTGGAGTTCATTCAGAACAGCTCTGTATGTATCCTCACTGTCCCCAAAGCTCCTGCTTTAAAGGAGATGCATCATGTGGAAGAGACAGCTCTCTTCCTCTGCATCCATTCCTAAGGAACTATCTGAAGTTTAGTCTGATTTCCAACCTGTTTTGTTTGGTCTGGGGATTGCCATTCATTGTTCACTGGATTTTGAAGGTCAGGAAAACATATGTAGCATAAACTAACTCATCTCAAGTATGTTTTCAAGGATTTACCCTTGGCAGTAACCAGTCCTGCCTGCCCTTCCCCTCTCCACTTAAACTAGAGAAAAAAAGCAACATTTTATACATGCATGTATATATAAATAATCTAGAATGTAGAAAGACCAAATGTAATTTCCTTTTAAATACAGGCTGCCATTTAATTTAATATTATAGAAAATGATTAGATCTTAAACCCTTATAAATTACATTTGACAGCTCTCTGGTGCTCCTTTGCTATTCCTTATGGCAATTATAAATGGCAACACAGGATGCTGGCAGAAATCCTCATTCTGACTGGAGTTTGTTTATTGTCTCTTAATGAAAAGTGATTAATCTAAATCACTAGTGGGGTAGATGCTTCATCCTGGTCCCATAATGAGAAGTGGTAGTTTCAGGCCAAAATTCCCTCCCCCTATAGCTGTCAGGAGAAAAAGTAGAAAACAATAAAAAAAGAAGAGCCCAGAGGCTGACACTTTGCTTTTTCTGTGTGCCATGTAACAAATGTGTGTGCCAGTCCGAGCTGCGTGGCTGGTGGTGAGTTTTTCTTTTTCACTCTGATTGAGCCTCCTGCTTTTTCCATCCTGCTCTGTGTAGGACCAGCCTTTCCTGGGAGGGTGTATGACAGCAGAGATGTTGGGTGTTTATTTCTCCATTTGAAGAATGGAGAGTGGGTGTGCAAATTGGGTGAAGGCATGGAGCGTGATTTTTGTGATGTCATCTCTAGATATGACTGTTGTTAGGTTCTTCCACCTTTCCTAACTTAGTGATTTTATTATCTGATCTTGTAACCACTGTTACACATCCAGAAGAACAAATTGGCCAGATTTATCAACCATGTGGTGGAAATACTGCCTTTGTTGTCTCATATGACCATTTCTTGAACCATCCACTGAAGTGCTGCAGATCATGTGTGAACGGGCAGAGGGGATGTTTTCTATGTGTGCCACTTCAGGTCCATGCCACTGTTAGCTGTCTTGTACTCCTTATTTGAGGACAGCAGTAACCTTTTAATATACAGCATTATTAACTTTGTAGTCCTCTATTACACTGGGTGGAAAATATTTTTGTTCCTGAAGTATCCTTTATTTTAAATATAAGATCTCTCTGGATTGTCATCTTAAATGGCCAGGCTTACATCCTTTTTCCATTCCATATAAGCAAGTGATTTTTACTGAACTATGTTGTAGTTCTCTGGCATAGGCAATATGCTTTAGGTGAACAGGGGTATAAAATGTCTTTGCAGTCTAAGTCAAAAGTGACAGAAAAGAATATCTTCAAATACTTGTGAAATCATTATTGTTTGGGGCATAAAGAAATCGATATTTTGATCAGATTAGAAAGAAGAAATGTACTAAAGCATCCTTTAGAGTGGAGATCTTGGAGTTCTCTTCTCAGGCTAATTCCCAGGAAATCACTTGTGTGTGGGAACGTTTCTTGTTCCCCAGACCATGCACCAGAGCACAATGCAAGTGCACTTCTTCAGGCCTTGTACTGTGGCTTCCCATGGGAATGGCCAGAGATTGATTTTGGGGCTGGTAAGTGGTATATGTGGGGGATGTTGAAGGTGCTTTGACATCAAGCTGGAGTCATACAGATGGCTTCACTCTGGGAAAATGTTCACTTCTACTTCAGTTTTTCATTTCTTAATGGAAAGGATCAGAAGCCATTTACATTATACTCCCTTTCCCTTGGTGACTTCATGGAGTTAATGAGGTACTTAAGATTAAACAAGCACTGAAATTTTTTGCTTGATGGTTTGCCTAACATACTAAGGGTTTTACCATTCCTTGTAACTGATTTTTGCTGTCAAAAAATTAATGTGTTTCCCTATTGTAGTCTTGAAGTTGGAGCTCTGTGAAGTTGGATAAGAGAAGTCAATGTGGACAAAACCCAAAACTGCAGTGGATCTCAGCTAGCTGATCATTCTGCAGTGAGCTAAAAAAGGCCATTCCTAGATATGTTTTCCTGCTGAAAGACAGTTTCTATATTTGATTCAGCTGCTGTATCAACAACCTGCTGTGTTTAGAACAGCTCTAATTTATTTCCCACTGTTTGCCTTTATTTTATGGTAGTGGTATTTGCTTTAATGTGAAGTCGTTTTCTCCAGATGTTAATAAGATGGTGTTAATGTTTCCACAACATTTTTCCTGATAACGTTTATGTAGGGTTGCCATCTGATAGTGTGGAATCAACCCGTTTTAAAATATCGGTAATAATTTTCTAATTAAAATTAGAGGCTCAGAAGTGTTTTCCTCCCTGTAAAAATTGAGGTCATGCACTTTCCTGTGCTTGGGGAAAATTATGTTTTCACTGACTGAATGAATGCATCTTACTGTACAAATTGGGAGTGTGATATACGAAATCGTGTCAATGTTTGCACATGTGCATGTGAACTACACCCAGATGCCAGCAGCTGATCCAGGAAGGCATTCTGTGTTTCCAGGGAGGTGATGCTCTCATTCATAGCACTGCAAGCTGCCAGGTGATGAACATTAAATCTCAGGAATGCTCTGTTGTTTACTTTTGGAGAGAGGATTCCACATGGGGTGAGAGAGGTGGTAGACAGAAAATGGTCCAGGAAAGCCTGGTGTGGCTGCCTGAAGTTCCTATATCCAACCAAAATCAACTTTGATACATAGAATTTTTCTTTCTTGCTGGGCTTTCTGAATTTATCCAGATAAAATGAAAAAAAATAAATAGCTCAAATCAGCCAATGAGTTGCCAAAGAAAATTAAACTGAAATACTAAAAACCCATCCTAATTCTATGGGATGTTATACTCTTGAGTGATGTTCTGAATACATCTGATAGGAGTCAGTGCTGTATGACCTCACTCTGAAATGATGTTCATTTTCACTTTTCCATTAACACTTTCCCTCCATTTTTCTATTTAGATCATGCTTCTTAGTGATCCAGAGATTGAGAGCAGTATCCTCATCAGCTCTGATGAAGGAGCTACCTATCAGAAGTACCGTTTGAACTTCTATATCCAGAGCTTGCTCTTCCACCCCAAGCAGGAGGAGTGGATCTTGGCCTACAGTCTGGATCAAAAGGTAAGCAATTGATTTAATGTTTCAGTGATTTTGAGCCAGGAGTTGAAGGGGATATTGTCTAGAACTGCTCCCTCTCAGAGATGATGAAGAATTTATAGTGTGCTTTGCTGTTCTCACTTTGCAGGTTTAAATGTGCTCAAAAGCCATGCAGTGACTCCAAAGCCAGTTTGTTAAAAGGAGCTGAGTATTAGAGTGATCATGATGGGTGTGGAAACTTCAGTGGTGGTGATAGTATGAAAGATGAAAAGAATTAGAGATTTGACATGACATATGGAGCTGTTCTAAAAATCTATTGATTCGCAGGCTCTGATTTCTGCACTTTCTCCGAGGATGGAGCACTCAGGCTGAGTTGGTCTGTAACAGCTGGCTGTTGAGCATTGAGGGGTGCTCATTCTGCTTGCAAACTGGAAGTCAGGGAGCAGCAACTGATGACAAACTCCTCTGTGCCAGTTTTAAACCTCTTTGCAGTGCCTTCTGTGAGTGAGACATCTCCAGTCTGTTACTTTGTCCTTAGCAAGTTTGCTCTTACATAGCACTCATCTGTCGTGGAAGGTGCTGAGCAGAGCAGGTGCAGTGTGGTAGTAAAGTGCTGTGCTAAGGAGATGTGTGCTTCAGTTCTGGAGCAGCAGTCCCCACTACAGCCCAAAGCTGAGACATGGACAGGATGATCAAGTTACAAATTCTGCAGAGTTTAAAACTTGCCAAGCTTTTATCTTTCCTCTCTTATGTTTCTGTCATCCCTAGACTCTGGAAAGCAAAAACATGCTGAACAACCACTAAGTTTTCCTCATTGTGGTGGGTTGACCCTGGCTAGATGCCATGTGTTCATCAAGGCCACTTGGTCCACTTGGTCACTCCCCTCCTCCGCTGGACAGGGGCAGAAAATATAATGAAAGGTCTGTGGGTCGAAATAAAGGCAGGGAGAGATCACTCAGAAATTACCATCACACTCAGCTGGGGAAATTAATTGAATTTATTACCTATCAATACTCTACTGTACTTTACTTTATTCCTTTATACCCTACTCTATCAAATAAGAGTAGAGTAATGAGAAGTAAAAACTAAATCTTAAAATACCTTTCTACCACCCCTCCCTTCTTCCCGGGCTCAACTTCGCTCACGATTTTCCCTTTTTTCTGCATCCCAGCAGCAGAGTGGGACAGGACATGGGGGCTGTGGTCAGTTCATCACATGTTGTCTGCCTCTTCTTCCTCCTCGGGGGAGGACACCTCACACCCTTTCCCTGCTCCAGCATGATGCCCCTCCCACAGGAGACAGCTCTGCACAAACTTTTCCAATGTGAGTCCTTTCCACAGGCTGCAGCTCTTCATTAATTGCCCCAGTGTGGATCTTTTCATAGGATGAACACTTCAGGAACAGACTCTTCCAATATGGGTCCCCTGTGGGCTCACCTTCACCAGTCCTGCCATGGGTCAAGGTGTCAGCCTGCCTCACCATGGCCTTCACTGTGAGCTGCAGGGGAATCTCTGGAACACCTCCCCTCCTTCTTCCCTGACCTTGGTGTCTGCAGTGCTGTTTCTCTCATGTTTTCTCACTCCTCTCTGGGTGAAGCTGTCAATTTGTTTCTTCCCCTCACTTCATGAATAAGTTATCCCAGAGGTGCTACCACTGTCACTGATGGGTTTGACCTGCATCAGCAGTGGGTCCATCTCAGAGCTGGCTGGTGTTTACTTTCTTGGACAGCTTCTTGCAGCTTTTCATGGAAGCCACCCCTCTAGCCCACTCCCTGCTATGAAAACCTTTCCACACAAACCAAACACATGTGTTAACCTGTCAGATGTGGGGGTGTGTTCTGGGTGTGATTTTCAACTTCTGCAGTTATTCTTGAAGATTTCTAAACTAGTCAGTCTCCCATCCCAGCTATAGGAACAATATAGCTAAAATGCTGTGCCTCTCTATTTGAGAATTTCTTTTGGAAGGCTAGAGCAAGCTTTTACCAAACTAGTTACTGAGAATATAATCAAATAATTTCCTATTGCTCCGCTTCCCACTTGCTAAAAGAATGCTGTGGCAGGCACCAGGTGTTTTGCTGCTGTGCTACTGATGATTCTTGAGTGACATTTGCAAGAACAAAGCTATTGTAAACACAGTCCTTTCATGGTATCAAGTCTTTACTGTATGAAGGAGTTAGTCAAATGTCAAATAGTTTTCTGCACTCAGAGGATCAGTGTAACAGGGATTTTGAAGTAGGCTGGAAAGACCAATCTATTTATTTGATGTTACAAAATGTCTTGATGCTACTTTTAAACTGGAGGTAATGATTTTGCATGATCCTGGTGTTTATACAGACAGGCTTGGAAGAAACAGGCATCTGATGAGGTGGTCAGGTATGTGAGAAGCCAAATGAGACATCCTGAGTGAGATCCATCTGCAGTGAGTGGAGAGCATCTGCTCTTGGGTTGAAGCACTGTACTTCTACTTGCAGAGCTTTGTAATCTTTTTTTGATATTAGTCATTGGAAGGAGAAATCAAAATACAAGGGAGGCACATGTGATTGACTGTGAGGTGGTACTAATGCTCCCCTGATCCAGTACAGCAATAGCAGGCCAGGAGCATTTTTGCTTCTGCTCCTTCAAACAAATGCATGTGTGTGCACACCTCAGCTGCTGTCTTCTGCCCAGGAGAAAGACAAGAAAAATGAACTGAGCTAGAAACACCCTGAACCTGCTTGCATTTTATCCCAGAAACCGAATAAAATTGTTCGAAGTGTAAGAGCAAAGATGAGTTGGTCTGTAGCTTGTTGGTCAAGTGGAAATGGAGCAATGCCAAGTCCAGGCTTTTCCTTTGTCTGCCTTTGGTTCAATGTGGATCCTGGAATGGAACCATGGAGCACTGCTTTTCCCAGTTGAAATGTTTGCTTAACATAACTGTGGTATAGATTGTGCTGAGCCACGTCTTGGGTTAGTAAGAGTTCTGAAAGAACTGTCACTCTGACTCAGGATCACCAGCTTCACTGCAGTCACTGAGATAATGATACTGAGATAATGGGCAGTGCTCTTTCAGTGTGACAGCAGTGCCATGGGAAATCCTCAGCTGGAGTTTTCTTAGAGGCCAGTGTAATGCATCCCTGCATGTCTGGAAACAAGGGCACTGCCACAGTTGAGTGGGAACCAGAGGTCAGCCCTGTCCTTCTCTCAGGTTAGGCCAATGCAAGAACAAAGTGTCTTTTAGACTTTAAGTCCCATATACTTAAGAATATTCATCATGTCTTTTGTATCTTCATAAGATTGTTGTGGCTGTTCTCCTTTTTCTCTAGAAGTCAGATCTGGATCTCACAGCTTCCCACTTTACTGTGCCATGCCTTCTCTCCTAGGTGTGGTTATGGGATCATGCCAATGGCAATGACCATTTCATCTCTCTGCTGCTCACCAGAAAAGAGATAGCAAGAGCTTCTAAAATAAGTGTCTAGAGAGGCTGCAGTGGTGCTTGCAGTTGTGAAGAGGCTATCCAAAGGGATGCCATGCTGGCAGGGGCTAATTGTCCAACTGCAGCCTAGCTCTGCTCATGCTCCTCTGTCTTTTGTTTTTGTGCCCATTTTCCTGCAAAGCAGCATGAAGTTGCCTGGCACAAAACAGGTGGAGCTGTATCAAATAGTGCTTGCTTTCTCAGTTCATATGTCCATTTTTTTGGGATAAAACTGCTCTGAAGTAGTTCTGATTTGATGCATGAGAGGGCAATAAAATAGAAAGTTTATCATTAGCCTGCAACCTGTGGGTAATATTCATCCACTGATACTGTGACAAGGAAGGTGACTTGCTGTATGCTCTGCTGTGCAACCACTACTACAGTAGGACACCATATTCTTCTACCTCTCTAAGTTTTAGAAGTGTGTTTGACCCTTAAATGCTATTTTAATGACTCCTTTAGGGGCAGATTTAAAAATGCAAATGTAACTCTGAAAACAAATCAAGTACATACAATTTGACTCCCAGCAGCAGAAGCTATTAAGGGAAGATCTAGTCCATCCTCTTATAACTGTAAATGTGTAAACAAGTTGGAAAAATTAATTTCATATCTTAGATTAAAATATGTATTTCAGATTAATATTTTTCTTATTTGTTTTCTTTCAATTAAAAATAATAATGTGGTGTTTTAAGCAAACTGGGGTCAATTTGGAAATTAATGAGAATGATGAACCTGGAAATCCATTTTGCTTAGTATGTTGTTCTACACAGTAAAATGAAATCAAATAGGGACAGTTCATATCCCTACAATTAATGGTTTCAGTAACTGCCTAGATAAAAATATTTTAGAATTGTTTTGTTTATAAAAATTGAAAACAATATCAAAGTTTTGGAACGAAATACAAATAGTCAGTGTTTTGGATCTTCCCATTAAATAGTTTTCCTCTAAGGTCTTCTGAGCACAGTTCTATGGCTGTGATTCAAGCCTTTTTTTTAATGATTGTTTTATCCTAAACATCCCTCCTTGTTTTTAGCTAATTTCTGCACAGTTAACAACAATGTTAAGGTATTTATCTAGTTCATTAAAGACATGACCAACCAACTAAAAGAACCCAACACATTTTGAATGCCCTCTCCTCTTAACAGAATTACTGTCCCTTCCAAGCTGGTGTTTTAGAAAGTCTATTCCATATTCTATGACCCTCTTTAAGAGGAGGAGCCCATCCCTTCTCCACAGAACTGTTCCTTGAAATATGGCTTCATACTGAGAAAGCCAAAGACTTTGTGGTATTACCACTTCCATCAAGTGAAATAATTGAATATAAAAACAGTTCAGTCACCAATTCTTTTATTACCACTCCCACATAGGTATTGTCCTGCTTTTTCCTGGTTAGGGCAATTCCCAGAAGACAACTGACTGAGATGGAGTTCAGCAGGCTTTCTGAAAGATATATCACTATGTGGCTGCTGGTTACTTTGTTGATTTAAGGACAAATCACAGTTACCACTATTTGTTTTCTCTTTGTAGTATCCAAGGAGTTATCGAGGATACTTCCTTGGTATGAGTCAACACAGCATATCGTTCCTGTTCTTAATTTTTATAGCCAATTAGGACTCTCCTCTGCTTTGCTAACTCTCCTGTATCGTCACATAAATGCAGCAGGGCTGAGCCAAGAAATCTGTGTGTGGGCATGAACATGTAGCAAGTTCACAGACCCTGATGTCTTCTCACAGATTATAAAGCACAGGCAGGAGGAATTTTTACAGGGCTTTAAGCAAATCTGTGTGGGTTTACTATTCCCCCCTGAGCAGCCATGTGACATTGTATAACTATCAGGTCCTGGGAGATTAAATGCATCTTGTGAGTTGAAAATCTTGGATCTCTTCCCAGCAGCTTTGTGTGTATGTGTCTACTCTATTGATAAAATAGTGCAATCTGATGTATGCACATGTTGGTTCTGTTAATGGCCCCCTAAGTGGCCTTTGGCAGAAGCTGGACACTATGTAAATGTTACAGACAATTTGCTGCAGGTCAGACTGGGTCTCACAGGGAGTGTCCGTATTGACACTTGGATATATCACCCAGTACAAAATGGAATATGAACCTGCAGCCTCCAGTTTTTGTGGGTATTTGCAGAAAATACATAGGAAGCCATTTTAAACAATCCTTGGATCAAAACGTGGTGGGAAGGTGAATATATGAAAAAGGTGAATATTGCCTGTTGGAAGGTGTGGGGAGCTGCTCTGTGGAATGCTGTGAAAGCTTAAAATCTCCTAGCACAAGCTTAAGGTACAGATTTCATTGCTGCCATTCACAGTGACTGGGGAGGAATATCTTGAGTTGATCTTAAATTTCTAATGCTAATATGCTGAGTGTCTGATTATTTGTGTCATTTATCCAAGAAACCAACTAATTCTCAATAGGCAAAACTTCCCACACTCTGATACCTCTGTGGAGAACGGATGAGTCTGGAGGTAGAAATGGAAGGGACTTTCCAGCTCCATGAAGTTTCTCTCAGAATGACATTGAAACTTTCAGAGCAACATGCAAAACTCTCTTGCATAAATATTTTTTTAAAGATACTTTTAAAAAGATGTTTTGTTTAAAAGAGAAAATATCAGTTAATAGGGAGAGAGATATTTAAAATATTTCAAATCACCGTTGTTAAGAGAAAAAAAACCCAGGTATGCAACATGGTAGAATTCCACTTCTTCCTTACAGACTAAACTGTGATTTGGAGCCTGCTGGGAATAGGTAAGAGGCAGAATAATTCAGTAATACACCAATTTAAATTCCCCAGCTACACCATTACAAATTTGAGAACATTGGATAAACAAGAAGTTTGGCAATCAGTGGCTTCTCCCTCCATAGAGCTTAATCTTCAGCAGAAAGTGAACAAAAGAAAGTGGGTGTCTCATTATCTCTTCGAATGAGGTGATAAATAAGAGGTGCAAGATAACATTCTGCTATATCACCAAGTTGCACCTGGCAGACAGTATCAGGTCTGACTGGGGAGATTCCTTTGGTGTAGGAGATGTGGCAAGTTATCATCTGAAAATTGGATGCAGTGCATGTCACAGCCTTGACTATCTTGACTAGACACTGCTGAATTTATAAAAAAAAAAAATCACAGATAAGACTGGGACTGTGTGAGAAAGCTTGTTAGGTTTTTTTTTTAAATTTTTTTCTAATTTTTTCTAATGTGCTAGACACAGAACCGGAGCCATGAAGGCAGTGTCTGCTCCAGGTAAAATGCTCCCCTGGAATTTAGGCCCAGTTCCCAGTATGACATGGGGCAGTAAGGCAGCTAATAATGGTGGGGTTGTTTGGTTGGGGCTTTTTTTGACAATGTGCAGTTGGGCAGGGTGCTGCCAGAGAAATCCAGAGGGTGTTCTTCAGGAATATAGGCACCTTATTCCAAGCAGTCATTTATCTTTGGGATTTTTTGTGATGAGCTGTTTTCACAGACACATGGAACAATCCAATTTGAAAGAGATCTCAAAAGATCATCTGACCCAGCCTTTCATGGGAAAGGGAGCCTAAATGTGATTATCTAGCACCCACTCCAGTCCTGTCTTGAATGCCTCCAGTAAGGGATCCTTGGTCTCAGATTTTTGTGCCCTTTAAGGAAACTTAGGCACATGGGGGCTTCAGGGTTGTGTTTGGGTGAGGCTATTGAACTTTGAGTTGGAACTCCTAATGTTGGAAATGTGGCTTCAGGATAGCTCCAGGATAGCTACTGCAGATGTGCTGAAATTAAGCAGTGTGAGTTGCTGCATGTCTGAAGTGAGATGTGACTCTGGCCCAGGCCTGTAGGTTTTCTTTCCTTAGGAACTGAGGTATGGGGCTGATGAGGAGAGGCAGGTTGGTGTCTGCCTCACATCTCATTTTGATATAAATCAGCAGGCACCCAGACCTGTTACCTGCTCCTCAGCAGCACTTCTGCTCCTGGAATTTAAATGTAATTGTAGTTGTCAGAAGTTGTTAGAAGTGTGAGTAACTACTCCTTTTATCAACAACAGCTCAAGACTGCACCTCTTAGGTAAAACACAGCTTTTCTTAGCAAGATGTGAACATTACTTTTAACGAGGAAAGTAAGTTCTTTCTGCTCCTGCATGGATCCTCATGGTACAATCACCATTTCATTGCATGATTTGAGAGAACACACCGGGGCTAGTTTCTCATCATGGTTCATTGATATCTGAAGAGCACAATGCCTGTGATTCCAGTCCTATGGATACAATGCTAAGCTTTCAGATTTATCTTGCACCAGTCCCTTGACATTTTAGCACCCCACAGAGTGAAGCTGGAGGCACACCTACTGCTTTCTTTTCTTCAACCCAAAGGGAAAGAGATTGAGGAAGCTGCCATAATAACAGTTAGTCCTACAGGCCTACCATACTGAGGAAGAAAATAACGTGAATGTGTGGCCCACCTGTAAAGGAGCACACAGTATTTCGTGTTTAATACAAGCCAAGTTATTATAGTAACTGCTCATAGAAATCTCTAACATACTGACTGGTCCATTGTATTGCACATTCAAATTAAGAAGCAATCCCTGCCTGAGAGTGCTTGCAATTAAACGTGAGGCTGACAGACAAAGTGATGTCCCCTGAGTATCTCTAGTGTATTCAGGCAGAGGTCATTAAAGTGTTTCACTGCCTAACTACCACTGAGGCCTATAACAAAGTCAGAAACTGAACGCAGACAGAGTCCTGTTCCCATGACTTAGCCACAAATAAGCCTTTCATCTCTTTGCCTTTTGAATACTCTTCTGAGAACATCAGGTTCTACAAACATATCATGTGTCTGTGTTGCTGAACAAGCCACCTGCCAGCAGCTCTCCCAGGCAGGCAGGACTCCATCAGATAAACTGAAATGTTAGTAAAGTTAGAAAAACACAAACCAAACATAAAGAACCAAACCCCAGACCAAACCCTTGAGATTGGCAATACTTAAAAGCAATTTACAGAAGTCTCTTCTTCAATATGATAATGAACTGAAGAATTGAAATCACTTAACTTCATTTACAAATCATGAATATGTATCAGTGCCTTTAAATGAAAGGACGACTAAAACAGATATAGTGTTTGTTCAATTCATTAAAAGGAAGACAATTTATCAGGAGGTTTTTTCCACTCCTAAACTAAAGCTATATGCAAATGTCAGTAAATCAAGACCTTGCGCTAATTCTGCAGCATGATGAATATTTTTATAATCCTAATTAGAACCAGTCATTTAGTTCAGCAATTTCCCCCAATCTAGCCAATTTGAAATTAAAATAGATGCCTTGATTACAAAACTCATTAGCAAAGAAGCACCCTTTTTGCTAACCAGTTCATTTGGAATGCACAAGCTGAATGAAGTGAGGAGCACTTGTGTTGTCAATTGTCGTAAGTGAAGTGAGCCTTAATTGTTGGCATTGTGAAGTATTTGTATTGCTGCATGTTTCATTGCAGTATAATATATCATTCATTAAACATAACAAAAGCATTTTTAAAATTTAATTAAGTGGTGTTGGTGCACCAGGTAATTTTTATAAAGTCAGATGTCACAATTGTTTGCATTTGAAGTATTGATGGGCATTACCATCAGAAAGAAGATGTATGACTCTACATTTATCATTCTGATTATGGTCGGCCTGGCAGCTTTAATAGGAGATGGGAAATTAAATTATGCAACCTTGGCTGTACTTCAGAAATGCCCAATGAATTTTGTCCTGGCAAAATACTGAACTTTGGGCTTGTGATGATTTGTAGTGGCAAAGAGAAAGTAACGGCTTGTGAAACTTGATTTAGCCAGTACAGACTTTCCTATTGCTTGTTATTTATGTTACAGACACTTCATGAACAGGTTTTACTTTGAAAAGGGAAATATAGAGATAAATGGAGCGAGACACATTTGATGCTTAAATGTGCTCTTCTGCTGGAGCAACCTAGTTTATTGTGTAACAGAGCAAGGATCCTGTGGCTTATTCCTTGGCCATGCTAAATCATGGCTGTATATTGATTTTATCTGGAGCCTAAGTGGGGTGAAGAGTGGTTATAAATATAGCAGATGGGAATAAAAATGAAGGAGTGAAGAAGGCTGAAGAATAAGAACACCAGGGGCATGATTTATTTTGCCTGACTGTGGAGATCTAAAATGTTGCAATGTATGCCTACATTGGGTGTCGCGGCTTCACATCGTAGTTGATGGTGATCTACTGAACGGTGTTGATTGATTTCTGGAAGCAAATGGAGGTGACTCTTTTAGGATGGGGTAAATTGTACCTTGGACTCATTTGTATTGACGAGGCCTCTGCTGAGTGTCAAGGAAGTAATTTCCTTTGCTGAGATGTAACTATTTGCTATATTACCTGAGATTAGGGGACTTGAAACCAGCCCTGCTGTCTGGATGTGTGCAAAACGGATTACATGGGGTACTATTCCAATATGATCAGAACAGCAAAAAGCATTCAGTTTCCTAGTTCCTGTTATCGTGCCTACAGATTCTAATGACCCTCACCCTGGAGAAGAGAGCAGACATGATGTGCAAGCAAAGAAGGAGTTTGCAACCTTTTGTTTTTCTTTTCCTTGAGGCAGCCAGCCGGATGGGTGATGCTGAGGGGTGAAGGTACAGTCCTCCTCCCCTCATCCCCCCAAACATGTCTGTTTGTTACATCACCAGCACCCAGGAGGAGGGGCAGCCTGTGAGGGTGCTTCCAGAGGGGTGCTTTTCTGTGTGCTGGACTGGGAGCTTGCACTCAGCAGTAGGAATGGCAGGCCTGGAAATAGCAGGCTGGCCCTTGCTCTCTGTTCTGCCCCTAAGGCAGGGGCATTTCAGCTTCCTGAAATCAAAGTCTTTTTATATAGTTGAGAGATGGATATCTGAGAGACAAAGAAACTCCAGAAGGCAGCAGGCAGGGGCTGATATTTCCTGGCAGAACTTCCAGTGTGATTGGGGTGGGGTACTCTGTGTGAGAATTTCTCATCAGCAGGTGCTGTAGTAGTAAATGAGCCACAAGGCAGAGAGGGTCCTTCTTTTATGTTGTAGCACAGCAGTCTATTAAAAAGCTCTTACATTTAATTTTGAATCACTTTGTGTCTATTATGTGAAACAGGTTTATGTAATACTAGAAGCTTGTATGTTTTTTCTCAGATTGCCCTTTGCAAGCAGGCTTCTTTCTGCTGTTCTTGCCTCTCCTTTTTGAGTCACAACAAACCATCCCTGTCTCCAGTGCTTGTTTTCAGTTGGGAAATGGACCATGTTCTGATCTGATAGCATACCTGAGGTGCTTTACAAAAGATGTGTGCAGTCACACATGTAGCAGCTGATATTCAGTGTGAGTCCACTGATTTTAGCAGGGAAATGCTGATTAACATCACTGGAGGATCTGACCTGAAAACATGTACAGTATTCTTTTCTCACATAAAACAAGATAGATGGAGTTTATGCCTCCCAGTGCACAGGGTTTTTTCCCCCCTAAAATGTGCCTAGTGAGAGATGCAGAGTCCCTGGGCAGAGAGCCTGTGTGCAAGCTCTTACTTGTGTTAAGGCAACTACTTATTTCTGTTGTTCAACCTTGACATATGAAAATTCACTTATATGTATTTTTTTTAAATTTTCTCTTTTTTCTACCTTTTTTTTTTTCCTTCTGATAAAAACTTAATCTGATCAGTTTTTCTGGGGAATAAAAGTGCCAGAGGAACAGCTGCAACTCCTCTGTCCCCTCAGTAGGCATGGATGATTCAAATGTCCCATATGCTTAATGGTAATCCAGTGAATGTTTCAGCTTTTCATGCCTATTGTGTCAATGGTGAAAGAGAAGGCCAGTTCCTGGATTTTTGGTCTAGCACCTCAGGAACTTCTATCCCAAGTATTTAGAAATAATAAATTGGTTCTTTAAAAGTAATGAGTTTGGTAGAGAAAAAATCAGAGAGGTGTGTGAATAATTTCAGTTGTCCCCTCTTATAAGTCTCTTGATACTTCTGGAACTGAGGAAGTGTTGAAAACCATGTTTTTCAAATGCCTCCTCACAGTTAATAGAATTAGAAATTTTACCATTAAAAAAAAAAGGAAAAAAAACCCCAAGATTTTCATAATGATTCCAGTACTGTTCTTCTGGTCATTTATGCTTCTAAGACATGTATCTTTATTCATGGTTGTAAATGCTGCACTTGGTGCATATTTCAGCTGGCTGTCCATATTGGTTGCCTGGGGGAAGAACGGTGACCTGTTTGTGTAGGGTGTGCACACACCTGTGTGCAGGTTTGAATTTTTGCAGTAGAAACCTCACAGTAGTTTTGTGACAGTTACAAGAAGTTCTTCCAGAGTAATAAAATTCTTCAGTTTTGTGTTCAGTTGATTTTTATATGACTATGGTGGCTGTAAAATGAAAGTTAGGGCATGATGCAGTAAAATTTTGGTTCATTGGGAGTATTGTGGGTATGATAAAAGGAGGAGCTGAGGCACCAAAATGAAGGGTGATATTTTTGAGAAGAGGACAATTGATCAAAGAAACAACAAAGCTTAAAGCTTTATAGAAAATCCTTGTGATTCTGTAGTGCAAAAGAAGGAAAATGGGATCCTTCCCACAGCCTCCTAGCTTGGGCAACTAATTTCTGTCAGAGATTCAGTGATCATAAACTGGCTGAATATAGATTTTGTAGCCTTTTATACTTGCAGAGTTCAAGAGATAAAAGCACGTACAAATAACATGTTAGCAGAATGTACTGGACCCAAGGGGACTTTCCTGCCATATAGTAAGAGAACAATAATGTCATCAAAAGTTTTGCTGCCAAAACAGGACTCTAGTTTTGTCCTCTAACATAGCACTTGCTTCAGGCCAGTTGATTTTCTCAGATCTTGGTGCAAGTCCGCGAGAGTTATGCACACATACCCAGCGGCACAAATGTCACGAGTCTGAAAGTTCTGCTGCAAAATTGAGTTTGATATTCCCTAGCTAGATGAGTTGTACTTTTTTTCTAGTGACAACATGGAAAAAGCTGCTTTACTTTTCCTTTGCAGCCTTCCACTATGAGTTATGTTGTACCACCATGGTGAACCTAGATTAATATCAGAAATTAAAATTATATTAAATCAAGCTTGATGAGTTGTTGTTGACTGTAGCTGTTGCCTTGAATTGAGTTTGTGTAGTTCTGGGGCTTTGTAGAGGCTTTTTTCTTTCACCCTACTTCCTAAGATGGGTTGAAGATACCTAGAGTTTCAGTTAAATGGGATAAATGGCTTAAATATAGACACCATAGAATATTTACAAACCTAGAGAGCTGCTGAGAGAGGCTAGATAAGAGCTTTCTTTTTTTTTGCGTGATCTGCAGTTGCAGATTCATTTATTCCAAAGGTACACAGTTTGATTGCAGGAACTGGGTGATGGATGAATCAAAGATGACAGTGTAAATGGTGTCTGCCCAGCAGCCTGGAGGGATCCCTGGAACATGTGAATTTCTCATTTGGTGATTTTTCTGGCTGGGATGCCTCAGTGCAGTGACAGCTTCTCCTCCAGCTGTCAAGCTAAATTGTTCCTGATGGTGGCTGGTATTTACAATGATGCTGTTCATTTGGGTTCCTCCAGTAAACGGTTTTGGATTGGGATGAACTGAATCTCTGTGAGGTGCAGGGAGGAATTCCTTGTTTTCCATGAGACCTCTTACTCTTCCCTTCCTGCATGTGATCTCTGGCTTGGCTTTGTATGTGTGGAGATGGATATCCTGGATAATCAGGCTCTGCTTTTCCCTTCAGTTGTTGCCTGTTGTCAATGCATGGATTGCCAAGGAATCTGGTCAAAAAGAAATTTGGCTGGCTAGAGGTGGACTGAATTACTCCACTGGATTTTAAGTGTTATAGTAAGAGCAGTACTGGAGAATATCTTCAAGATAGCAGAGCCCCTTGTGGAGACTAGGGTTAGCTGCTGAGTAGGAGAGTGAGGCTGAAAGGAATCTAACTTTCTTTATTATATGTTCAGGCTTGCAGAAGCCTCTTGATTCATTACAGGACAGGATATGAAAAGTGCGTGGTAAGGGAGATGGCCTAAAAGAATGAATTGTACAAGAGCTGAGGTATTTGAGCAGGAGATAATATTTGCTGAAGCTGCATCTTCAATGCTATCAGAAATTGAAGTTTTCTACCTTGTTTTTATAATCTTTTTGCTCATAGAATTTATTTCACAGTAAGAGTTGTCTTATGACCAGCTTCTGTGTTCTCCTTTGGGGGACGTAAGAATCCCATGAACTTAGGTGGGCTTTTCTCTGGGCTGGTTTGGTCCAGTATTTGCCCTTTGTCCCAGGCAGCATAGAGCATAGGCTCTATGTGTGGACCAGAGCTGTCCAGAGAGGGATTTCTCCCAGTGCAGAATGTGTACATGTCCTAAGCAGTATCTGTTCAGGACGGCACTGGGAGCATGTCCATGACCAAAAGAGATGGAGGTAGGTGTGTGGTGGCAGCCTATAAATGTTTGCTCTGCCCCATAAATCCCTGACAGAGCCCACGGCCTCAGGCTGAGGGGGCTCAGTGCCCTCTGGGGGGAACGGAGTAGAAGAGTAAGGACAGTTTGTGAGACAGCTCTGACTTTGTGAAGAAATGCAACACTCTGAGAAGTGGAGGGCAGCTCCTGAGGACCTGTGAGGTTGGCTGCTCTTCAGCTGGTGACAGGAAAACTGAATGGAATGGGCAACTGCACTCTGTCAGGGCTGATTCCAAGTGAGAACAGCATTTTCACTTGGGTGAGATGAGTCCAGGTGTGTGTCTGCTCAGTGTCTGAGGGTGCTGGGTCACAAAAACTGGGGAACTGTTTTGAGTAACCACCCTGTCTGGGAAAATGCTGATGAATGGCAAACTGCATTGGGTGGCAGGTGTGTGTGTGTTAAATAACATACAATTTAAACTGGGGCAGAATACATTGCTTTAATTTTGCCTAAATGACACATACTGCTTGAAACCAGACTAATATTTCTTTCAAGCTGTGTGAAGTTTTTTTACATGAACAATGACTATGTCTCAGAAAAAAATGCTGTTCTAAATGCAGTTTCAAAACCTATTCATTAATGCTCATGTACACACTTTCAGAAATGTTTTTTCCACATGAAGAAATAAATCAGAAAAATCTTATATGAATTTAGAAGGTGGTTTGATCGTGTGAAATCTATTTCTTCCACTAATCTGAAAAAATCCCTCTGCCATTAAATCCTGGTCTGTATAATATAGAGGTTAACCTACAAATAGTGCCACAGGGTTTGTAAAGGAAGGAGGAGAGGAACAGCCAAGCATGTGATTGTAGCTTTATGTCCCACTTTGGCTAATGCCTCAGCCTCTCCTGCTTTGTCCCTTGTAGTCTTATGCTCAATAAACATGAAAGATTGGTCTGTAATAGCAATGAATGTACCCAGATGCTTGCACTGTAATTAAAGGCATATATCACACAATAAAGCACATTTGAATGAAAAATCTTCCCATTAGACGTGTGGTTCACATTTATTTCCCCTTATTGTTAAACTTCTGGAGTATAACCATTGATGGAGTATAAGGAGGGACTTCTAAAGGGCTGCAATGTGAAGCCCCTAGGGGCAAAGAAAATTTTCCTGTTGGGCTGGGAGGTCACAGAGCTCCTCAGTGCAGGCTGACCTGCACAGCAGCATTGGCTTCATCCATGTGGTTGGTGGATCCAATTAGCACAGACCTCAGACCCAACACTGCCTAATGATTTTTACGCTGAAGAAACTGGACTAAGGGATCAGCCTGGCTTTGAGACAGAAAAAATCAGCAGCTTTTAGAGGTGATTCAGTCTTTTGTGAATGTTAAAGAGCTCATCTGAGGGAAAAAGGAGTGAAGCAGCCTCTGTGGGCAACCTGAAACCTCCCTCTGCCTCTGGCTGAGCCTATTGGATGCCAATGGAAGAAATTCTGGTAAAGATAACTCCTGGTGCACCTTGTAGCCTCTGGTAGCAGGAGGCAGCTCTGCCATCTCCAGCTCCTTCTGATCTCTTCATGGCCCCAGTATTGTTCCCTTGTTCCTGTTCTCTACTTTAGTCCTCCCTCAAACTATAGCTGATTTTGAAATGGTTAAAAGATCATGGAGAAAGGAATAAATAAGCAATCAGAAAAGTTAGCCTTCCCTTAAAATGGCATTTCTATTTATAGTACCTTTTGCGAGTTGCTAAATTCTTTAGAAATGATTGAAATGTGTTTTGATTGACCAAATTGAACATATTTTTTGTCCAGATTTTCAGTTTAAGGAAAAAAAATGGTAATAATATTTTTCATCTTGCTTCGGCACCACTCTAGAATTTCTGGAGGTGGGGGAAAAGCACAAAAAAAGAGAGCCTGTTTTTCACCCAGGGCTAAAACATACATTAAGCTCTTTGTGATACTTATTTGTGACACTGCTCCTGTTGCAGCTGTATCTGGATTTCTTGTTCCACTAAAAACCAATCATGGAGTAGAAAAGCAAAAGATGCTCTGCTCTTGGCAGAAATACCAAATTTTTGGCTGAGTGTGCTTGGTGCCAATAAGGCTTAAGAAAATTGAATTGTGAAGGTTTTTAAATAGACTTTTTTTTTTCACCAGTTTCATCTGCTTTTGTCTTTTTCTTGGAGATGTTGTGGCAAAGCAGAGAGAGCCAAGTCTTGCTTTCAGCGTCAGGTTTAAAGTGGACCAATTGAGTGAAAGCATTTTTTAAACTATGAAAGCATGAAATGTGACATCAGTGTGTTGTCTTAACCTGTCTGGCTTCATTAGAAACTAGGTTGGAATTGAGCTGTACAATTACATCCTGAAGTCAGACATTTCCAAAGCATTTGGTTTTTGTGCAGAAGATCCCTGACCAGTGTCTTACTGTGGTGAGATGGAGACTGAGTTTCTTTTGCCTGAAGACCTAGTCTTACTGGCAAGCTTGTGAAATATTTTTCTTAAAATGCAAAAGAAAAAAACCTTCCCAGCTTCAGAAACCTTTACTATTTTTTTTTTCCTTTCTGTATGAGACAGATGATGGAAATGTATTTAGTATTTAATTTTTGTCTTGTCTGGTTTTCAAAATAGGCTGTTTCTAGTGCACATTTATTGTACAACTTCTGTAGGGAGCTGAGCAGCTCTGGTGAGTCTCAGACATGCAGCAGTCTGGGCATATTCTCTTTCCATACCTAAGACAATCTGGCTGTACAATGCTAGAGAAGAAGTTTGGGCTGCAATGAGGTCTCTTGATTCAGCTTTTAATCACCTGGAAAGGAAATCAAAGTAAAGAGATAAACTGGTCCATTTGTTTTCATTACAATTACTAGTTTTTACTACTCTGTGTAAACAAAGACCATAAATTTGGTGCTGGTAGATTTCTTTCTACTAAGTTCAGCCCCACAAGCTGTTGCACAAATCTTTTGGCTCGAGATGTAGGATTTATTTTTAGCTTGTTTAGTGTGGAGCTGTCAAGGGTGCCTTACCTGAATTGTGGTTTCCAGGAAGCTTGTGACAAGAGAAGAAAAGGATAAGCTCTTTTTTTCCATTATTTAGGGGTCCAGAAGTACTTTCAAGTTTCAGATCTCGGTACCACTGGAGCCCCGCCTCCAGGATAGGCAACTCCCTTGGAGGGGCTGGAAAGAGCAAGCACAGACAGTCCTTGAGTTAGGTATCAGCTTGAAGGTGATGTTAGCCTTTGTGTCCCTAATTGTAACTCTTGACACTCCAGGGGTGTTTCATTGAGGCCCACACTGAGGGGAGTAGTGGAATAGAAGAGAGGAATACAATTTTTTCTTTGAATGCAGCCTTTTCTGCTGTGGGTAATAAAGCCACTTCCATGGCAAGGGCTGCTCCTGACCTGGTTTCAGCCACACAACTGAAGTATTTTAGACCTGAGTCCTGTACCTACAGTGCTGCAAGTAACACCTCCTGCCTCCCAGGAGAGCCTGAGAACGGGGTTTCCATAGACCCCATGGTTTAAACATTACACTGATGCTGTGAAAGAGAGAGGTATTCACCTGTCCTTAAAAAAGCAGGGATGGAAGAAGTGATAAAGAAGTAGGGCATGTTTCTGGGGTACCAATAGCTGTCTTCATGGCTGTACTGAATCTATCCTGTGTTCAACTGGCCATTGTCAGACATGGCTTATCTGTTCTGTACTCTAGAGACTGCAAAGTATTGTGAATTTTTCCTCCAGTTCATTTTCTTTCTAGGAATGACCTTTCTGAAATATTAATGATGTCACCCTTCTTCTTTTGCAATTTCATCTGTAACACAGAAGTGTAGAGAAAAGATACACCATGGAATTTTCTGAGAATTTGCGACTTTTTCTGAGCCTTTAATTTTTTTCTACTGCTAATGGTTTTTTTTCCTTCTGTAGAGAAGATTTAAGACCCTGTAACAGACTTTCTTTTCTGAGTTATCCTTTGCATGCAGTCCAATTTCCCACAGAAATGTTGACCTAATTTTATTTCTCTTCTGCCCTGGTTTGAGTTTTTGGCAGGAACCCTCCACAGATCTTGTAGATTTTCCCCACCAGCTCTGGCTGAGAAGGTGCTAGTTTGCTTTGTGCTTTTCTGGGATCAGAGCCATCTTTTCATGTAAGCAATCTGAGCTGCTGCTTGAGATCGTGCTCTTCTGAGGCCAAGCAGGCCAGGCTAATCTGACCCCCTTCTTCCATAATGTGTCAGCTGCTGCCAAGTTATTACCACCAGACCCACTCTCACCCTGATGCATTTGTTTTGAATACATCTTTCCATCACCAGCTGTATGTATTGTCCAGAGGAATTATAGTTTTTTGTGTAATAAATGAATTGTTCTCTAAATGCATGTAGTTCAGCTGATCTTCCTCACTTTATCTGACATGGTTTGCACTCTTGGATGGTTGGCAGGCAGGAAACTATGGAGTGTCTCACCAGATGTTTTCTGAGGCCAGTAGACCTGATTTCATAGCAAGAAGTAATATTTGATTTTATTTGCTTACAGGCTTTTATGTATGTTCCTGGTGCCCTCCTTCTTACATGTGTATACATGAAAGTCTAAAAATATCAAAGCTCTGTGAATTTCTGTAGTCTGTTTTCTATTGCTTTTCAGTCTATAAGTGACATCTATACATGCTTCTTGCAGTGATGGAGTGTACCCAGGATATTGTATGCTTGGTCTTTCTTGGGCTTGCCTTCAAACTTCATTCTTCTGTGTGCTTCCCCCATGAAGACCAAGCAGGTCAGCCTGGGAACAGGGAACAGATCATGAAATCCATCTCAACCAGATCATGTGTCTCTGGTGGGGTCATCTCCTTCTGCACTAGTCACTGTGAGCATTTTTAGTGTCTGTCAGGAGAGGTGGAAGATTCTAAGGCTTGAAAAATGAACAGTTTTAGAAGTGTCTTGCCTGTCTAAAAATGAGCCTTGGTGACTAGCTTGGACATGGATAACTAACATCATGGGGTTGAGTCTCTTCCTGTGTTTCCTTCTTCTCTACTCTCTCCGTAACTGGAATTGAAGCAGACCAGTTTCTTATGCTGTTCCAGTTCTGATAAGCTTTACTTTTCCAGGAAAACTTAAAACTTTTTTTTTTTTTTAATTTTTTTTGCTAGCTCTCCTTGGTAAAATAATCAACACACCCGAACCAAACTACCCACAACCCTGAACAAGATCTTCCAAGCCAGCCAACATGATGTGTCACCCTGAGAGTTTATACTGGAGAATTACAACAGCATTTTTCACGTGCAACACTGTGTATCTATAGCTCCTTTCTTTACAGTTCTGTAGTTCTGAATGTGTTTCTGGCATGTTGCTTGTGTTTGTGGCACAGAATCTGACACCAGACATAAAGCTTCTTCTTTAAGGGCTTGCCAATTTACTTGGAAACAATACTGGTGTGAAATAAAATGTTGCCACTGTTCTTAGAGTTTGAAGATGAAGCATTCTGCCTGTGGTACATAAAATCCTTATGATTCAGATTTGTGCTGAGCAAAACAAGCAGGAGTTAAGGTCTGGCCTGTAGTGAAACAAAGTTGGGTATCACTGGGGCTGCCAGCGTCTTTCCTCGCACAGATTGTGTTCTTGGTGAGCTGCAGGGCTGTGTTGGTAGATGTGATATGTTTGGTGCTACAGTCCTTGAGTGGGGAATATTGTGATGCTGTTTGGATAAATATTTGCCATTTACCTTTTTGGTGGTACAGCCTTTCCTAAGTGGTAGGTCTGGCTAGACTCCTGAGGCAGAGTCAGATCCTCTGCATGCCACTCTTTAGCTGCATCAAGAGACAAGACCAGCCCAGACAAACATGAAGACCCATAATGGTCTTAATTTTTCAGTCATCACAGTAAGTCAAATGACAGGAGGAGGTTGCAGAAGGACCATACCCTCACAATACCACCACCATTGTACACTGGAGTCCACCCCTCTTGGACCAATGTGTTGGAGTGCTCTGGGAAGTGGAAATGACAGAGATTTCTTGTCACTAAAGGGCCAGAACAGAGCTTTAAAATGGGAAAATCTTGGCCTGCCTACATAATTTTTTTCATTTTCTTAGTATTCAGCCTTAGGACAAATTAATTTTTATTGAATTTTGCTGTACTTGCCACTAAATTTGTTGTCTTTTCTAAAGCTTGTCTTCTCCCACGAAGGGAGATAAAAAAAAATATATGTATATATACAATTTTAATGCATACTAGAAATCACTTTATTGTATGTTTTATTTATTTATTCAACACTAACCTTTGCATTTGCATCTGTAAATAATACTATACAACTGAACTGGGCCAGAGAGGCCTTTTAGGGATTTGTTCTGTCATACAGCTTTAAGACTCAGTCGTCTGGTTAAAGTTTGAAGTGGATGCCCAGAATAAGGAGGTGAATAATAAATAAAAATTATTGATATGAATAATATCCTCTTTATCTCTTTATCTGAAATCACATAAAGGCTGCAAGTTCAGTTTAATCCTTCTGACATCAGTCAGTCTGAGCTTTAAAAGAGAAAAGAAAGAAAAAAACCCAGACCAATAGCTGGTCTCTGGTTTTTAACTTGGTTCAGAGTGGGATGCTCCCTGAAAGAGACACTGGGAGACATGAGTGGTCGAAAGAGATTGTGCTTCATGTCACTGAGCTTTCTGTACCTACTGCTGTTATGCTGCTGCAGAAGAAAAGGAAGTGCCAGGGGCAAAAGATAAAAGAGAATCAAAGGAAATGGCTGTATGTTGTTAATCCTTTCCTCTCATGGTGAGAATAGTTAATCCATTGCAGAATACAATCAGGATGCTAGACCCACTTGGACTACCTTGTGAGCATGATTTAACTGGGACTAAATTGCCTGAAGCCTGGCTAACTTGCACCTGTAGTCAGGACATCCAAAGGATAACCAAATTGTTTGATGCAACTAATGCAACTCAGTCTGTGCTGAGGTCCTTGTATGTGTAAGCTGTGTCCTGTGACTCAAGGAATATTCCTGGCAGGAACTGTGCTAAAGTCTGGGCAGAGTTATAGCACTGTAGAATTTTGACTTTGGAGTGTGAATTCTCAGTTATTGCTTCTAAAAACCTGTGTGTTCTGAGAATTAGTTGTCTTAATATGGCTTTTCACTTCATGAGCCTAATCTCAAATTTGGACAAGGAATTCTCTTCTCCTGGCTCATTTAATTAAAAAAGACAAGCAATACTTTGTTGCTTTATTTTGTATCTACACAGAATTCCTTTTGGGGCAGATGACTCCATCATATTTTTTTAGACAATCACCTGAAAAGCAGAGGAAGTCTGGCTGTTGTGGACTTTAAGTGCAGTATGTTACCCTATCTAGAGACAGTGCTAAAGAAATATGGCCAAATTAGAATATTCAGATAATATCTGATCTCCTGAAGAACGTGAGGCAGAAGATATTTCTTAATATTTCTTACAACAAGCTCAGTGATGTTGGCTGAAGTTTACATAATTGTAGCCCTTTTTGGCATGAAGATTGAAGGATGCACTTCCATATCTTTCCTCCGTATGTGTTTTACTGGCAGCTTGAGCTGTTACTGCCCAGACTGGCATTTCTGTTGGCATAAATGCAAAGGCCTGATTCCTTTGTCTCTACACATATCAGTTGCATTAGATACTTGATGGAGTCTGAATTTCAGTTTCTGACTTTCTTCTGCTGACTATACAGTGATTTGGTTGTGTAGTTGAGTACGAACGTAGCAAGAATTAATTAACTGCCTCAGGCTTTGGACACTGCTCAAACAGCCCTTTCCAATCATCTTTCTAAATTGATCTATGGTCCAGCTCTGATGTGGCTGCTGCATCTCTGTGGTCAAAGATGCTGCCTGTTCAAGAAATGTTAATATTCAGTGTGAGCCCATGTGGTTTATCTTCCCAGTCACTCTTAGCCATCCATCACAGCAGTGCCACAGGACACATTACTGGGTTGTGAACTCTTCCAATCTGAACATGGACCTGCCTACAATTTGCAAATTCAGTTACTCAAATCAAATGTAATGCAGAGTCTCATGCACAAATGATAGTGTTTTCCCATTAGGGCCTTAAATTTTGCTATTGCAAACATTGAAGTTTTTTCAGTTCTCTTATCTACTTCCTTAGCTGGCAATCAACCCTTGTTTTGTTAAGTCAGAATATATATCAGATGAAATTTATTTGAAATCCTGATCAAAGTGCTGCCTGATATTTAGTTCTCTATGATCTAGTGGTAAAGCATAGTAGTCATTTCTCAAAGCATATTTTTTTCTCTGAAGAACCAAATTTGCTCATAGTTGGAGAAAAGGAGCTTATATGTGTTTTGATTATGAGCGGATGCATTGTGGGTAAGAAAATAATTACATGGAGAATGGTGTTTGTGGTATTAAGCAGAATATATATGAAGCAAACATATGTCTGAAACTCAGTGTGGAGTTGCATGGAAATTTGGTTACATTGCAGCCATGTTGTTTCTTAGCCAGAAGGACTCAAAAAGATCATTATATTGAAAATTTGGCTTCCAAGAAGAGTCACATCACTATCTTTGGTGTTTAACTAATGACCACGTTGATTTCTAAGTTATCTAAAAATTTAGATGTCGTTCTCAATATTAGAAAATATGAATTAGAAGCAATTTACTTTTCAATACAGAAGAGATCTCATTCATTCCATAAAAACAAATCATGGCATGACCTTGAGTATAGAGTCACTACCTCATCAGAGTCACGTTGACTAATCTGATTTGTCTCTCATTCTATCCTATTAAGCAAAAAAAGCCAGGAGAGCGGCCAGCTTTGTTAAATGGCAGTCAAAGTGAATGTGTTGACAGCTGAAATTTGGAAGCACAAAGTTGTTTGACAAGGTTTGGGAAGAGACAACCTGCTTTTGATTCTCAGGAGCCCAGTCTGGTTTAATAGTAAAGGGAAGACATTGCCTTGTTAGCCTCTCCTGGCAGTGAGGGTGATTGATAATTGTGTATAATTATTGTGAACAATCCATGTTCTTTAATCTGAGCTGATTTTAATACTTTATCTAGCAACAGTCTTCCTTCTTTTTCCTCAAAGTTTATTCTTTCTCTCTCTCTCTCTGTGTCTTCCAGCTGTACAGCTCCATGGACTTTGGAAGAAAATGGCAGCTCATGCATGAGCGGGTCACTCCAAACAGGTTTTATTGGTGAGTTAGGGCCACTGGCTTGGCTTGCTTTGGGCAAGTCATGGAGGGGAGAAGGGCATCTAACTTGAAGGGATTGTTTGCTTTACCTGAACATGAAGTATACCCTTGGTTTTGTTCATCATCAATGCTATAAATTCAGTCCATAGAACATACCTTGCAGTGCAATACTCTCCATGTTTGTACTTTTTGTCTGATAAAATGTGGTGTCTTTTACAGAGAAGTACAAGTCTTTTGATATTTGCAAAACTCCTGCTTCTTCATTGTACACCTGCTTAGAGTAACACAGAGGAGCTGCCCAGTGCCTCAGTGAAAAACCTGTGACCATTAGACTTCCTATTTTTCAGCCCTTCAGAGTGTTACTTTAGCCTAGAACACAGTCTTTGTGCAGAGCCAGCCACTCTGACCAGTCTCCTTATGCAATCTTGGTGAGAAGGGATGATTCACTCTGCTTTAAATCACTCTCTGAGGAGCCAGTTTTATTATAGTGACTAGTGAAAGCCCAAGATCTGCAGTTTGCTAAAAATCTGCTTTGTGACTCAATTCCTTCTCATTTCCCAAGTGTCAACCTCTCAAATTGGAAGAGTGTCTTAAAATCAGATGATGAAACAAATTTAGTTCCTATCTCCGGGCTCAGCCATCTCAGATGCCTCTTTTCCAAACTTCTCTGCACCATGTGAAGGCTCAAGAATTGACTTTTAGAGAGAAAAAGAAAAGTCTAGTTTTTCTGTAGTTGAATTTAGGATTTGGGGCTTGAATCAGATTCTTAATGCTGTACTTACTATATGCCAGATGATGGGGTGTGTGTGAATGTGTAGAAGTGCTGATTTACAGAATCTGTGCATAGCTAAAAAAAGTGTCTGGTCCTTAAGACCCAAAAAGATTGTAGTATTAAGGAACCAGAGGGTCACATTTTGGATGGTTAAAAATAAAAAGGACTTGAAAAACTTAAAAATTTACTCCCAATTACAAAGCATGATACATATCTATGTCTATATCTATATATCTCAGAGTTAAATTATCATAGGAATTTTTACACCTCATTGAAAGCCCCTGGAATCCAGGCACAAAATATCTATAGACTGTATTTTCAGTATTTCCACACCTTGCAGTGGAGGTAGACTCCTCATTTCAAATTATCTACATCATTCTGGAAATCTCTCTAAACATCTTTAGACTCCAACATTTAAAACATTGACTTTTTGGCACCAGGTCTAGAGATTTCCCTTAGTGTCCCTGGGGAATCTGGACAGTGTGAGAAGGTTTTGAACACTGAGGAAAGAAAGTTTTAAGGTTCCTAAGTCACACAGACATGCAAAATGTATCAAAGGTCTAGAACCTTGTCTGTCCATGTTACAGACAGACTGACTGGCTTAATTCTTTCAAATACAGAGTTTCTCAAGGGGACCTGTGTTTTCTGTCCGGTCAGCTAAAGAGCTGTGAATATCCCCTGTCCATCTGTCTTTGGAGGCCCTGCCTATGTTTGCTGAGCAGACATGAGGATCACCATCCTGAGCAGAGGACAGAGGAGAATTCCATAATGTAGGAAAGGAAGTTGTTTTTCTCTCCTGGTGCTGCTGGCAGGTGGATGATTGACCTAACTATCAAAAATCCTTTGATCTCACTATTCATGCTGGGTGCACATGACAAAAGTGAGTGTGGATCCTCTCCAGGTGTATCCTTTTGTAGAGCAGAATAGCTGGTCCTTGGAATAATTTTACCCTATCCTTCAAATAACACAAGTGAGCTTAGGGGAAAGGCTTTCTTGGAGGATAAAGTGCAAGGGCTAAGCTGACTTGTGAAGAAAAGCAGAACCTCTTTTTAAAGAACAGGTTGTGATGTTGTGCCTTATTTTCCTCCATAAAATAATGTGCCTTATTTTCCTCCATATAATAATGGTTAATGGAAATTGCCTGTTTGTCCATTTGACACCCAAATGTGTATTGTTTTCCACAGTCTACCTCATTTTTAATTGTCTTTTGCTGCAGGGTTTGAACACTGTTTTTTAGCAGTGCATTATGTAATGTCTGTGTTTCAGGTGCCTTTTTCTCTTAGGAAATGTACAAGTCTTCTATAGTTAAAACTCATAAGACATAGACTTAGAAATCTTTATTCCACTCAGAAACAGCAGAGTCCCATGGAGAATAAGCTTCCCAAGAGAGTGAATTAGGTTTTTCCCAGAGTGGGAGGGATTTGAAACAATCTATAGTGCAGGGATAAGAGGTATTGAAATTGTGGAACATAATAACTCTCCTTAGCTGATTTATTTCTCTTTTTCCTTTCTTTCCTTTTAAAGCTGCAACTGTGATGGTTTGCAAGCTCTGGCTTGTAAGATCTGTACAGAAAAAACTGCAAAGAAACACTTTAGCCTCAGAAATTTGTTCATTTCTTTTTATTGCACTACAAAAGAGAGAGAAAAGTGGGCATAGCTGTAAGTTTCAGAGGGATGTAAGCCACTACTCTGTGAAGCTCAGAGAATCATGAAATAGTATAGGTTGGAAAGGACCCTAAAAATCATCTAATTCCAACTTTCCTGCTAGAGCCAAGGGCACCTTCCACTAGACCATGTTGCTCAAAGCTCCATCCAGCCTGGCCTTGAGCACTTCCAGAAATGGAACATCTGCAATGCCTCTGGGCAACCTGTTCGAGTGTATCGGCCTCACAATAAAGAACTTCTTCCCATTATCTATTCTAAACCTACCATCTTTAAATTGAAAGCCACTGCTCTTGTCCTATTACTACATGTTCTTGTAAAAGCTCCCTCTCTTTAGCTACTGAAAGGTGCTCCTGGAGCCAGAGGTTCACACAGACCCACCTCTGGAGTCTGTCAGTCTCTGTCTGGATGCCCTCCCTTCCCTCAGGTGTGTCAACTGCAGCTTTCAGCTTGCCTGTGGCAAGCTTGCCTTTCCATGTCACCAGCCTGTCACTGTCCCTGTCATCAGTCTATCAAATACTACATTATTGTACCTCTGAATTAAAACTTCCGTGAAAGCTGAAATAGTAATGATAGGGAGATGCCAAAACGAGACAAGCTGCTCTTTTGTTCAGCTGTGCATTGTTCATTAGCAGAGGCTCAGATTAGTATCCTTCATGAAATGGGATGGCCTCCATCTGATTGGAATGCAGCTGGCTTTATCTGGGGCAGGCTTTGCTGAATGTGTTTGTCTTCAAAACATGACTTTCATCTCTCAGGCTGCTTTGAATGGGCTTGTGAAGACTATAAACTTCACCTGGTTCATGTGATCAGTCAAACTGACAAGGAGAGGTCTTTTTTTTCTCTCTTAGATCTTTCTGAATAATTATATCTTCCCTGAGAGACCTCACACATAGAGACCTTAAGGCCAGGAGAGGATCATGATTGCTTCAGAGCTTGTGAGACCAGGATGTGAATTTTCCCTCAGCAGAGTAAGCACAGCCTCTCTGTGCATTTTTTGGTGTAGCATTAGCAGGCAGCATCTGTGATGGCTCTCCTCTGGTCAAAACCAAAGCCCTAAGCTCCAATCCTGACTTGTGGCATTGTATCCTGCCTCGTGCTTTCAGCTTCTTTCCTTAGTCATAGTTGTTGGTGCTACTCACTGGTTTGTAGTTTTGTGTTCTCATTCATTATGGATGTCACATGTCCAACTGTTCATGGGACATCTCTCATCGGTTCCTGAGCCTGCTCAAAGTTTGTGCATGAGCTGAGATTCACCCCAGGACCACTCACAGTTATAAAAAAACCTAGGATTTGAGTTCTCTACTTTGGTAGTAGTGATTCATTTGTTAACTACACCCACTGATGACAGTGGCAGAGCTTGAACAGAATGTGTTACTTGATGTGTGTACAGGCATCCAGATTTGGCTCCCACGTGCCTTGGCCTCAAATTTTAATAACTTAGGATCCTGTAAGACTGGAAATAGGGAGTTTACGCTAATGTGATACAGAAATTCCAAGATCAATCAAGATAACTGGAACCAGCATGGGTGCAAAGTTTGTTAAAATCCTACTCAATGTTCTTTTCTTTCAGAACACATTTCTGCACCTCCCTCTGGGCCCTGTTCATTTTGTATCACTGCAACTTAGACACCTGTGCTACCATGTGGAGGATATAAAAAAATAAAGCAATTTTGTACCGTAGAAATGCTGGGGAAGCTTCCTTGCCTGTAAAGCACATGGTCTGTTCTGCTGACTAAATACTGTTGCTCTCCTGATAAAGATTCGTAGGACTTGAATTGTCCTCAAGGATTTTTTTTTACTACCTCTGCCTTTTCCTGCAGCAGCACAATGGGACTGAGCAGGTGGGCAGGATGGTTTGGTTACTGGAGCATTCACCAAGCACTTTGCTGGACCACAGCTTTTCCCTGTCACCTTGGGTGACTCCAGCTGACTTTGCCTTGTTACCCTGTGGGTGAGACTGGGATAGGAGAGCACCTTGGTGACTGTAGTGAGTGAAGTACTCAAATATAGTAATATGAAGTGTTACAGCAGTAGATTAAGAGCACTAGAGGGTACAAGGGAATGAAAAGATGCTTTAGTGGCATATGAAATCCTTTTATACTCTTACAGCTTAATTCTTTCAAATACAGAGTTTCTCAAGGGGACCTGTGTTTTCTGTCCGGTCAGCTAAAGAGCTGTGAATATCCCCTGTCCATCTGTCTTTGGAGGCCCTGCCTATGTTTGCTGAGCAGACACGAGGATCCTGAGCAGAGGACAGCACTATATTCCTTTGGACACTGACACCCTGTCTTAGGGTCTCCCCAGGCTTTTCTTTTTTGGAGAACACATTCCTGTTTCCTGTCTTACATCATCACTGAGGAATATGAAGTGGTGCATATGGAACCATTTGCCTTGGTGTGGGCTTTTTTGGTTGTTTTTTTGTTCGGTTAGTTTTGTTTTATTTTTTGGGGTTTTTTTTGGGGGGGAGGGTTGGTTTTTTTGCCTGCTATAGCTAGACATTTCCCTTCTCTCATTTATTTTTTTAAGACATGCTCTCTGGGATCATGGGTGATTCTCACAAAGCCTGGGAGCAGGAAAGTGGGGAATATCCATTTTCATGGAAGAGAGAGAGAAATCTCTGCAGAATTTCCGATTCCTCTGGTACTTCTGATACTTGGAGCCCTGGTGTCAGTGTGCAGCATGAGTCTAGTTGGTAAAAGCCACTGAAATACACACTAGTGATGAAAGTTGGACACAAAAGACCAACAAGACAGGAAAGGAGAGACTGTGAGGAGGAAAATAGGACATGCACTAGCGTGGCTTCAAGGAGCAGTGTTTGTATTTGCAAGTAGTAAAGTTAGGTGTATCAGTTCTCAAATACACTGCTGATTTCAAATCAACAAATCTCCCCAGAATTTTATTTTTTTCCCTTCTTTCCTATGATAATCAACCAGATTTATGTTTTGTTTTGGGGTGGTTTTTTTTGCATCTCTGAATGCCAGCCACACTGATCTCTGAGGGCTAAAAATTGTGAGAAGGGAACAGTTTCACTGAAAGAAAGTGGCTGTGTGTCCACTAACTTAGGTTGTGCTTTGGAGTTAAAGGTTTTCTGTCACAGTTGTTTGAGGAATGAGACAACAGATTTTGTCATTTGAGGGCAAGGTTTTCAGTCTTTTTTGTGATTTTGGGTAGGAAAAGGTGATAAAATGTATCAGCCAGTGTATTTCTTTTTAGTTGCAGCCTGAATTTCAGGATGACTTTAGTGAAGGCTGGTTTGGATATCTGAGAGTAGTGTGGCAGAAGTTAAGGGGTTTGCCTCAGTTTTTCTAAAGGTTGTTGTCTGGGTTTGTATCTACCTTCACACAGATGTTTGTGTCTGGTTTTATTTAGTCATTGTTGTGACAGCACTGATATTTCCTAATTCCAGTGCCAATTTTGGTCCATGCCAACTGTTTCAGCAGCAGTTCCAGTAGTGACCTTTGGTTACAGCTGACAATACATTTACTTGCCTAGTTTGTCAGCAAAGAGGTGGTTAGTCAAATATGTGCCTGCCTCTCCTGTAAATCCCACTAATCATTAACTGCCAGATGGTGTCGTTGCACAGTGCTGGGGAAACATCGCCTGATTTTTTACAGCCAAGTTTAGTGTTAGGAAAACATAGTCTTGTAAATGTCAAATTGACTCTTAAATAATCCTACATTAGAGTTTTTCAGAATAAAAACCATACCATACATGGAGCTATGGATAAAAGGAATGACTCCAGTTTGGCATCTATGGATGACACCTACGAGCATCACCAAGGCATGTACTCAGTGCCTATTACTGGAGCCTCCCCTGGGCTAATGACTCATTTGGCTCTGGTAAGGGACTTGCTTCCCATGCCCCGTGGGCAAGAACACCCAGGGAAGGTTTTTCTTCTGGAGAGTAAAGCTGACATAAATCTGGAATGTGTTACTCAAGCCACCATGACCATGAATTGTACTAAGCTGAGGACAACATTTTCAAACTCTAGCCTCAAGCTCTGTAATAAGAGTTGAGGAGAGATGAGATTTTCTTATAAATTCTTGGCATATATTGGAAGATTTCCTTGCAAGGTCACTTTAGTTAATTAAAGACCACAACACCATGGTGATAATAAACCTATTTTTTTTTCCTTTTCACTTAAAAAGGGGCAAAGTGAAACTGTGAGGCTAGGTATTTTATTTCGTGTGCCTACAATTAATGCCACTGGCACTATAGATATTTACTGTTTCCAAATGTTAGGTTGTGGGTGACTAACTTGTGATTACACAGTAACTTAGTGACAGAGATATAAATGAACCTGGATATAGAGGTGGATACTTTTTATTGGCTGAAATAGTGTTTATTTTTGTTGAAAAAGTTTCAAGTCAATAAAGGTATTTTAGAATTCATGGCAACATTATAAAAATATTTCTCTCAGAAATTAAAGGAAGGAAGAATTAAAGGAAGGAATATTGTGAAATATTTGACAGTTTTTGGATGGTCTTTTTGAGTAATCTTAAAATTTGACTAAAACTTCATTTTGCAATATATGATTAAAAGAAATTAAAGCAGGAAAAGAATGCAGTGTGAAACAAAGTGTGTGATACTTTATCCTAAACATAATCCTATACTGGTTTTGAACTATAGATTGGTAAGTGCTCTTCCAGGGACATTGTGATAGATTTTATGGATATCTAAGAGAATCAAAACCTCAATGACCCTAAGAACAGGAAAATCCTTCACTTTCTGTCTCAAGGGAAATGCTGCAGGACTGTTTTATAGAGACTGCACAGACCCCACGAGTTCCATTAGTGCCTATGGTGAGTGTAATGTTCAGACTACTGTTCCCCTTTCTGAGCACAGTCCATGTTCCTTTTTGAACAAATTTGTGAGAGATCGACAGAAATAGTTGGATGTGGGAAAGCATCTTTGTAGAAGGTGGAAAAAAACCATAGTACAATACAATAGTATTACAGACTATTTTCTAGTTTACCTGGGACTAAAACCAAAGATATGTGGAGGTTTGGTGTATGTTTATGCTGACTGATGACCTTATCTTACAAAGGAAATTTGTTAGAACCAGTCTCTTGTACTATGAATGTACTATGAACTTACTACTCTAAGTTGTAGCTGATGGATGCTTTAGTATTGTGTGATGCCCCTCTCCTTACTGCCTACTTTCCTAGGAAAATAAGTGTTTGACATTTTTACGAAGTCCCGTGGATGTCATTCTAATCAGGCTACCTATGCTCAAAGCTCTTTTAACGAGGAAAAAAAAAAAAGAAAAACCTACTAAAAGCATTCTGGCTAGAAGGATTGTGTGTGATTGTGTGATTATGAAAGGAAATAATTTTAAGTACCTTAAATTCTCCTTTAAAACCCATAAACTACGTAATAAGTGAACCCTAAGTAAAGTGCCACATGATAAAGTGTCACATTATGTATACACCTCTGCAACATATCTTGTAGAAGGAAGGACTATCCCTCTCCACTAATGTAGCTGTGGATGTCCTTCCATAAATATTATCAGGCTTTAAGAATTTGTGATTTGTTGTGATTTTAGTACAATAGGCAATGTTTGCCACATTTATGTCTTCAGTGTTCTGTGGCTGGCAGTTATTTTTTTTTTTGCTTAAGGCCTCAAAAAGTAAGGGCTGAAATATTTCTGCTCATTTGGCTTAAATCTCATGCCTACCACTATATGTTACCTGCTGCACTGCAGTTAATGTTTTCAGCCATCAAAAAGCCTTTGGTCTCCCAACTGTCAGGTTTCTTTATCTCCCAGGAGCCAATCTCTTCTCTTACCTCTCCCATTGCTGATCTTGGATAATTTTATAACACCCATCTCCCCCACACTCTCTTTGAGTGTCTGAGACTGAAGCAGACTAGATGAAACACTAGTAAGAAAGACCAGGAATGCTTTAAGGAAGAATTTGTTGAATATTTCTCCCGGTTTTTATCGATCCTTGGAGTGGGTCCCAGTGCTGTGTCCGTCTGAAGAGCGCATGGTGGGAGGATCTGTCTTCTTCTCCTGCAAGAAGGTAACAAATAAGATCAAAACCCATCAAAACAAATAAGTCCAAACCCCATCACTGTGTTCCAAAGGCCGTGTTGGAAGCTGAAATGTTGTTCTGCTGACTCATGTCGTCTGCCTGGCCTGACTTCATCCTGGCTCTCCTGATGCACGTGAACTCAGACACAAATTAATTCCAGCCTGTCAGGAACAGTCCCAGAGTAATTCTTTGTGACACTTTGTAGGAAGCACTGATGAAAGCCAGCCCTCTAATTAATATATTGAATAATGCATCCCTCTGAGGCATATGGGGATCTCCCATATTGTCATAGCTTGGCAAAGCTAATCAAAAGCCAGGCTGCCAGGCTGAAAGTAGCATCATATTTTGTGCATTCTGACTAGCAAGGAATAGTCTCCCTCTTCTTAATTTTTTTTTTTTGTGGGGAATTTGGGTTAGGTTTTGACCTTTGTTCTATATCATACTAATCTCTCCATTTCTGGGAAAATGGATGAATTCTCAATGTGGGGAGAATCCCTCTTGTTTTCAGATGACTGAAAGATAAATATTTGGGAATTCTTTTAAAATCACTATTGTTCTGAGATGTTTAGGAATTGCCTTTTCACATACTCTGATTACAGACATAATTTTCTGGCTGCTTCATTCAATGGCAAAACACCTACAGGCATCAGGAGTGAGCATCTTTTCTGGATCCATCCTCTCTTTGCCCCAGACCTCATCCCTGATGGCCCAATTGATTTGAGAAATGCACCTTTACAGCTCTTGTTTCTTTACAGCAACTGGGGCTGGAAGCATCCTTGCAGTGGAGGAAGTTGCAATTTAATAGAGCATTTATCCTCAGCGAGTACATCAGCACTATCAGGGACCATTTTTACTTGAAACTAGATACCTCAAAATTCTTCAGAGAGATTTTCTCAAAAAGAATCAGGCAGGACCCAGGTAAATTCAGGTTCATTTCCCTGAAGGACCCAGGTAAATTCCAGTTCATTTCCCTGAACTGACTTCAGCTGCTGAACCTTTGGAAATTTGCCTGGCATTAAGCTGAACAAAACCAGTTGTTTTATTTAACAGAAGAAGTTGAGCCCATGCTGTGCAAAAAGAACAGTCTTATCATGGCAAAACAGACAAGATGTTTCTGCATTAATTTAAATGTGAACCATTTGTGTTGCTCAATAACATCCATTAAAGATAAGGAGGTCCGTTTTTATGCCTTCTGCTTGTTGTAAATTAACAAACTCTCTTAAAATGGCAATTCATCAGCAGTTATATGAGGCAGAATTCATTCTCGGCAAGAGAAGAAAATGAAACTCCCATCCTTTCATTCCCTGGCATTCCCCTGAGTCTCCTCTGTAGAATGAGATGAGTTTAATTTTGCTATTGTTAAGCACAGTGAGCATGAAGCTACATCAGAATGTAAGAGCAGGAAGGAGCATCTTATTAGCTGCACTACAGATTCTTTTAAATAATGTTGATTCAGTAACTTGTGTCTTGCTGATCATATAGAGAACAAGGATGAAAAGCCAGTGAGTGATGCTGTTTCACTTGCATATTTGTAGTGAGTTAATTGGAATAGGACATAGCAGTGGTTATCGTAGCTCTGTAATTATCTTGCAAGATAATTGTTCTCCATTGGGCAGAAGGCAGTAAAAATGAGAGGTAGACACAATTCCATATTTAGTGGAATATCAGAAGTTCTGTAGCTGAGTTTGAGAGAGAAGCATACTCACCTGTGTCTGCCAGCAAGTACTTAGCAAATAATAAATAATACCTGTAGACTTCAGAGCTGATTTCAGTAGATCTGGGTTTTCTCACATAGGAGAAAATCCTACTTTTTATTGAAAAAAAATAAAGAAAACTAAGGCAAAAACTCTGTCACGTTTTTGGCCAGAGGGTACAGACAGATTCTTAGTTTTTGCTCACAGTATTTTTGGTTTTCAGGTTTTGATTGAAAATCTTTGAGTGAAGGAGACATGTTCCATTACAATATTGATTTTAGGGGCAATCTGTAATAGTAACTCCCTAAAGCCATTTCTAGATCTGCAGTAGTTTCTCCAGAATTATTTTTTTTTTCTTTCTACAAATCATTAGATTTGAACAGTGTGCTGGCACTTTGGAGTTTGCCTTGAGGATAGAAATCAGCAGAGTATTACTTTTCATTTGGCCTTGTACTTCTCTTTCCTTTTATTGCTCCTCTGTAACAACAGATTAAGAACCCAACAAAGAGAAGCTCTTGATTTACCTACAGCTTGACCATACACCTTTGCTTCTTGACTTGACTCTCACTGCAGCATTCTGCCCTGAGCATTCTCACTTGATCATGGTAATGCTTTGGGGATGGGGATGCTTTGGGATGCTGCTGTTGTGAAGAGCTGGGAGTGTGTCTAGTGCTCAGCCCCCTGGGTAGCCTTGTCTCCTTATTGTTTGTTCACCTGCCTACTTAGAGCAAAGGACCCACAAAAGGTCTCTGGTTTCTCTGGTCTCTCCTGCTGCAGTGTTGCTCTTTCACTGACAGCGACCTGCATGTGACTGTGTCTGTTTTATTCATCTCCATTCTGCCTGTGAGGGTGCTTCTGTCTTGAATGCAAACTTGTCTTGTCATGAGACACTTGGTGATCTGCTGACCTCATGACACTGTTGCTTTTACAAATCATAGCCACACAGACTTGCTGTTTCTACAGACAGAGCCTGTCTTTAGATATCTGTCTGCTGCCAGAATCCTTTTTGTTTCCTGCTTCTTTGTATTTTCCTCCTGTGGCATTGAGACAAATGAGCATCTCACTCTCAGCAGCTAATTGAGTGTGATTTTTTGGGGGCAAGGACACACGTTGATGCATTTATGCTTGCTGGTCCAGAACAGAGTAGCTCATTCTACTCTCTATTTCTTCTCCTTACCTTTCTTCTTCATTCCTTTCTTTCCCTATTCCTTTTCTGGCTGATGGCTATAAGTCAAAGAAGGAAATAAGCCATTTGTTCTCTTCAGGTTAGTGTCTGAAATGCAGAGAAACAACTGTCACAAAAGGTTTGTGAAACAAATCTATTTTTTCATATTGTTTTTCCCCAAAATGCATGAAATGAACCACAAATTCATTTCCAGAATGTTAGATGTTATCCCAGGGTGATTCTTCACAATATCCTGCAACAGGGAATGTAGAGAGTCATTCTTCCTTAATTAATACAATGTACAATGCTCATAGGCATGTGGGGCTCATCAGCAAATCCTATACATATTGTCTGTGCCAAGTTTCATACTGGCATCCCCTCTTTGGACAATTTAAGCTTTATTTTTATCCATCCACTGCTGCATTCATTTATTAAATGATGTTCTTGCTCAGAAGCTTTTTGGAGGCACTTTATTGTGCCTAGGCCTCTGTTAATAGCTGAATCACTGAGCCTTAGCATTTTAGGCATGTCATATTTGCAATTGGAAAACGTTTGTACAAATGAGGGCAATTAAACACACAGTAACTGATAATCCTTATTTTGGTGTAAAATATTTCTTGAATGGGCCATGTTTAAGATACTTCTGCTAGGAAACAAACTTGGAAGAATATTACAAGTGTTACAAACATTTCCTTTGAAGGAGAGGAGTAACCCCAGTGAAATCTTTGGTTACAGGACTGCCAGGCTGAGCTGAGGGGTCTTTGAGCATGTACTTTGCTTTTCTAAAGTGATCCGAAACAGGGCTGATGCATGTTTCATGAAAAATCAAAGCAATAATCTATAGCAATTCCCCATGTACATGACTTTCAAAGGAGGGTAGCCAAGCACTGGGAAAAATTAATTAACTGGGCTTTATAATATAGTAGGCACTAAGCTAATTTTAAGCTAATGCAAAAATAAAAAAAAAATACTCTTATTCTTGTTTCCTAAAGGGAATTGCAATTTAGAATAACAAAAGTGAAATTGTCCTGCAAAAAAGTATCTCTTCCAGAAGAAGGCAAAACAGAATCAAACCCTTGTGTTGGAACGTGCTTAAAACTTGCAGACCTCTAAACCCCAGGAAAATCCCCTCCCTCCTCTCTAGAAATGCCCTCTCTGAAGCAGCACTTGGTGTTGGATGCATTTGGGATGGGGAGCTGGCGGTGTGTCGTGCACTCAGGCTTTGAGAGGTCTTCAGGACGGCGATGTCTTAACTTGATGAGCTGATACTTCATTACTTCCACCATATCCTGATGCTGGTACTGCTAGGACTTGGCAAATAAAAAGGCTTCTTATTCAATTAGGTTAAGGGATGAGGCCTTAGGACTGCCTTTGCCTGGATCAGCTGTACCCCGATGAGTCAGGAGCAGCACGTTCAGCTCCTCAGCACCAGGACTGGGGCTGCACCTGGGAGCAGCCAGGGCTGGCTTGGCATAGCTGACACACTCCCTGCATGAGCCTCAGTCCCCATAAGGAGCTATTTCAAGGGCACCACTAGGAAATTAAGATGCCACCTGGAGCACATGCCCTGCCTGTGTTGCTGGTCCTTTCAAACCTTGACCAGGCTGTGAGTAAGGATCTTTGGCCTTCTACCCACAAAATTTTTCAAATATATTTCACGAGAAGTGGTTATATTTTTTGGGATTTATGGTATAGGTTTGGGACAAATGCTACAGGACTTTAGAGGACTAAGACCTATGAACTGGATGAGAACTAGACACAGCCTTATTTGTGCATAGGTTTTGGTGTTAGCATAAAGGGAAAAGAAAAAATATTAAGCAATAGCAGTTTTGCTGTTGCTAAATATACTTTAAAGGTATTCCCTGTTAATTTCTGTGATAAAAAGAATACCTTCTTTTATGTACTTACTTCTTTCTCTTCTTAGAGAAGAGAAAGATATGTTTCTCTGTGCAGCAGAGCCTGCTGCCTTGGATGGATTCTCTCGTGGTGATTGACGTGGTTAAGCCTAAATGCCAGTTTTCCCCTCAAGGAAAGGATTGATTTGGACCTCTTTCCTCTTCTTGGTCTGGTTTATGAATGAAAGAACTGTGTGTAGCAACTTAGTGGTTCAGGGGCCTGTGATCCACTGCCTTTACAGGGAAGGTACAGGTTTAGACATTTGGTATCAGTGGGGATGAGGTACAGGGAGGCAGATGCATGTATGCACATATGGAAACACATGCAGATGCCATGAACGCTTTAAGTTTTGTTTTCTTTGAGATACCATGCAGAAAACCTCCTTAAAATTCAATGGGACCGTTTTAAAAAGGATTGGCTTTGCTGAAAAGAAATTAGCTGAGAATAAACACTTGGCAATTTTTTTCCCTTATCTTGCAAGCTAAGTCTCACAACAATTACTTCTGCCGATGTCCAGAACTATAGCATCACGGAAATTAGCACTGGAAAAGATGTAGAAAGCTCCAAGGACCTAGCTAAGACAGTTCCTTACAGTATCTTCCTGCCCAGCTTTTTTCCCAAGCTTCATTTGAAATATGCTGTGCAAGGAGGTTTTGCCTGTAACTCTTCAGAGACCTCATCACATCCTAACGCATCCAGCAGCGTCTCCCCTGGCTCAGCCACAGGGAATGATACTGTATTTATGTGTTTAATAAACACATTCTTTGCCCCAACAGTTCAACATTTGTATAGTTCTTAACTATGGTAGTTTATGGTGGCTGGCCTGGGGTTGTGTGCAGGTTGGGTGCATGTGGGCTGTTATGTGCCCGGAGTTAATGTCTGCTGGAGGTGATTTTAGACCAATTAATACCTGAACTCAGGTCAATTCAGGTTGACCACCTGAAGCCAACTGCAGTTATTGATACCTAGACAAATGTGATGCACTATCATAGAGGAGAAACCTGTTGGAAAGGTGTGTGTCATTCAGCAAGGGTGCCATGTGGAAAACTCCAGGTCAGTTGAGTGGGAATTGAATGAATTAGTTCCTGCTTCCATATATGCACATGGGCATGGCCCTTGTGTTGCTTGGATGAGTTAGAAATGTGCACTGCTTGCCTGGTACAACACAAAAGTGTTTATTCACTTCTGGAGCAGGATAGAATTAAAATTACATCAGACTAATTGGCAACATCCACTAATTTAACTGCCGTTGCCTGCAGCAAGAGGATGAGGTTTTTCCCCCTTTGCATATTATTGTGCAATAAATGTGCCTTTTCCTTGGTGTTTCTAGCCCTTATTTACTGCACAACATCCTGCTAGGTAGTATCCATCTGTTACTCTGTCTCTTTACATGGACACTGGCAATTGCCTTCAGTCTGACGCCTTAACCTGCAAAAATGAGTTTTCAAGTCAGCATCTTGGGAGTCTCAATTTGTTGTAAAAGTTTTAATCTTGTTTTCAAAGCTTGGGAATGCCACTTTAACGGGTCAGAAACTAGACACACCCCTGGCAAAAAGCTCAATCCAGCAGGTTCCAGATCAAGTTTGAAAGCCTGACTCCTGTAACCTGAATTTTTGCTTTTACCTTTTTGTAAATCCCAAACACAAATGTTGCTCACATTCAGTGATACTCACTCAAACCTCCCAAACTCTTGGTACCAGGAGACAGAGGAATAGAACATCTCTTACTGCCAACTGATAGTTTAGGGAGCAAGGATCAACAGAGGCAATTGGAATTGCTCAGCTGTTTTCATTTAAGATGCTAGAGGAGACATATTTCAATCCTCCTTTTCACCTTTAAATGCCTGGTGTCTGCAAAATGGGTAGAAAAAAAATGCAAAAATTGTTCAGTCCATGGAAAGGCATTAAAGTTGGTAGAAAAAGTGAGCTGGGATGTGCAGTAAGCAGGTAACCTGAAGAGTCTCTGTTTTTCTTTTTTCCTTTCTTTGAATGTGTTGGCATTTTTTATTTTGAAGTATGCAGCACCTTATAGGGAAACATTTCAGGAATAGTTAAAGTGCAGAATATTGTGCAGAATTTTCCTTGCTCTTATCGACTGCTCTCCCTCCCAGTCAGAGATGAAATATTAGCAGAGTGGCCTAGTAAATGTGCACCCATGCACAATGCTCTTCCCTCAGGATAGAGATAAGGATCTTGCCAGGATCATGTCCATCCTTCAAGAGCACACAATTCTCTTCTGAAAATAAGGGAGGAGGGATATTGTGAAAATCAAGGGCTACCATGAAAACAGAAAGGAAAAGCAGCACCAGAAGATACAAAAAAGGTAACAATTCTTCCTTTTAATGGAATTCAGAGGTAGTTTGAATTCTTAATTGGAAAATTATCCTGTGCATGCTGCAATTCTGGCTGCAGGCTCCACATTTTGAAAACTGCTTTTGCAGCAGTTGGGGAAAGTGTCAGCAGGAAAAACTGACCTTTCCTGTCATTACTGCCTGCATCCTCTCAGCATTTTGTCATGTGAGCATTTTGTCATCATGAATAGGGATGGTGGAGGATGTTGATTTAGCTCAGTTCCTCCCAGTGAGGGTGCCTTATTTTACTCCCTATGGCCATCCAAGACAGCAGCATACATGGGTGCAATTTGTGAGCCTTGGTTTAAATTTTGCTGTCTGGAGTTTGCACAGATCTGTGTGACCATGGGTCAGGACCTCAGGCTCCTGAGTGTTAAATACTCTTGTCTTTGTAAGCCTCTGGACAGGGTTGCTAGCTAGAGCACCATGAAAGCCTTTCCCAGTCACCACACTCTGTGGGCTATGCTTGGTTGTATAAGTCAGGGGATGCTGACACCTCAACATGCTTTAGTTGCTTAAATAATATTGAGCAGTGCATCCTCAAAATGTTCTTCAGAGTGTAAGAAAATACAAGGCTGTGAAAGTGTCTCTTCTTGTTTTGTTGCTGCTCCTGTATTGCCAGACCTGGGAGGTTGTTGTAGTGAGTTCTCAAGGCTAGAGAATTACAACAGGATAAAAGAATAGCTTTAGAGTCTGTGTGTGTGTTTTTGCAGTGGTGCTTCAGGATCTGCATTTACATCTTCCTCTTTCCACTGCTGACTTTTTTTCATTCTTCATGTAAAGCTCCTCCAGACAAACGATGAGAGACCATTTACTAAAAATACCTGAATTCAAGAGTCAGAGCAATGCAAAGCAAAGCTCTGTTCCTTGCCAGTGGGAACAGATGTGAGGTAAGGCATGAAGAAGCAGCATTGATTGGGGATCTGTTTTGCAATCAGTCATTGGTATAATGGAGCAACTTGGTTTGAGTGAAGGAAGGATGACCAATGCATCACTTTTCAGCCTTGTTATCTGCCTGCAGATAGAGCAGCCTGTCTTGCTTTTGGGTTGCAGAACACTTTGTGAGCTTTTCGGCTTGTAGTGCACTATCTGGTGAACAGAGGAGTACTAGGGGTGTGCTGTGTGCTAGTCCTTTTTTGTCATCATTGTTATTCTGAAATGAACCATTAGGCTTGTCAAAACTAATTAAGGGAACAAGTAGATGGCACTGGAAAGGAACTTCAAGCTAGAATGACATGTTTCAGGAGATCCCTCTCATTCCCTGGTGCACACTTGAAAGGCATTATGAGTAGATCCACAGAGCTCATGCATGCAAATGCACAATGGTAATGAGTATTCTGGATTTTGTTAGGATATATTTAGGTTCTTCTAATTGTAGTCCCTTTTAAAATGAATAGTACTGTGGCAGACTGATGTCTCTTATTACCTGGGCCGAACAGTTTTGCCCCATTGCTGCAGGGGAAGATACAGTGCCCCCTCCATCTGGAGGGGAGGGACCCAGAGGACATCAGGGGCCCAGGTGAAGCCATCTGACACTGTCAGATGTGTGTCAGGACACAGCAAATGGCTCTCAGTAGGAGTCTGGTGTCTGGCTTCCAGAAGGATGGATGCCAGGAGAGTGCATTTAAGGCTGAATTTAAGTAGGAAACCTGTTGGTAAGGGCTGCAGGGCAAGTCCCTAAAGTGTTCCCAACCTTTACCTCCAAGGCTGGAATTATCACTCTGTTTCATTAAGTTGTGATGAATAGATATGAAGGTAAGCATGTACATCTGTCTCTATTGGCATGTCATAGACAAGGGTGATGGTTACTGAATGACTGAAACTACAGAAGTTAGTGCTGCTCGTTTGAAAAAGGCAGAAAACCTCTGCTATGGACTAGAAAGATTGCTTTCTATATACATTGGGGACTAATACTGCAGCACACTGTAATGTTTTCCACTGATATTTAAAGGAATTTCTCTGTATCCTACTGTCACTTTTAACCGTGTCCATATATTGGGAAGCTTTGATCCCAATAATTGTGTGATCACAGGAACTTAGGCTCATTCTGGCATCCTTACCAATAATAGACAGCCCTTCTTCCTTGTGGGATCACCCTGAAACTGATGTGATTAAGGAGCAGACTGTTTCTCACTGTGAGTGGAATGATGAAAGCCCTGCCTGTGTGCTTTGTTTTGCTGNATTAACAGGAGATAACTGCCACACCTCTAACAGATGGCAAACAGAATATATTTTGCCTTGCAATCTAGGACAGTTGGTATCTTTTGGCCACAATTCAGAGTGTTGTGAATGGACTTGCTATCGATGCGGTGCTCTCGTTAACAAGCAGTGCCGGTTTCAGTTACCTGCACGGTGGGTCATAATGTAGTTATTTTGACATTTGCAGCACTGCCTGATCTTAGCTGAACTCCAGCACATTTACATGTTTGTCATTGCTTCAGTTGCTGTGTTTTTTGTGGGATTCACAAAAATGTATCAGAGCATCTGTATTTTTAAAATTATTATTATTATTATTATTACTGTTTTTGCTGTTGATGCCTCAAGGATGAAAACGGCAAAAGAATGTGATAAAAATGTTTTCAGAACATTAGGGAGTTCTGAACATTGGCTGGCTCAGAGGGAATCTATTATTTACAATCTACTGTATCAAATTCAACTCCCACCGAATTAGAAACTGATTTTTGTCATTGTCCCTTTTTAATCTAACCCTTTGGTTAACTCAGGAGAAGCAGCATCATAAATCACGTGGACATCTATGGATTTTTTTTCCCCTGCCAGCCATTGCTAGGACTAAATGTTCATCTCCCAGTGATTCTTATCAGCCAGGACACTAATAATAACATTTCTGCTCTGGGCTTGACTTTCCCTCTTCCAGGAGGAAAAGTATCTTTTTAATGTGATTTGAAAAATATTTTTAGGGAGTAAATAACAATGCATGGGAAGATTTGACTTGGGGTGCTTGAGTTCCAGCTAGTGAGATTAAAGAAACTCCTTGTGCCTCTTTTCGTAATTGTCAAGGACCATGGATGGCATGGGATCATGGTGTGAATACTGAATACTTTCTCACCTTTTTAAAATCAGAAATTCACCCTATGTGCAACACTGTTTTTCTTCTGAAGATGGGGAAAAGGAGGTAAAGAATAGCAAGATTGCCCAGCAAATCAGGGGCAAATCAGGAAACTTAGTCTTTCATGTCTCTAATCAGCCAAATAAAACCTCCATTTAATTTGCTTTCTGAAGGCATGAGGCTGCTGTGCCCTTGTTTTTCCTTCAGCATTAAAACAGAACTCTGATTTTTACTGGGTCTTGGGACCAGCTCTCTTTGCTATCACTAAAACAGTCATAGTAGCCTTGATCTTGTAGACAAGGGACAGGCAGGATCACTCTCCTGTGCCTGGGGAGGTTGGTGTAGGGGCCCTGAGCGTGGTCTGTGTGGAAATACAAAGGAGACGAGTTGTTAAAAGGTGGAGACCTACATACCAGGTGTCCCAAGGTAGGTTTAAACTGGTTTTGCGTTCCTTCACCATCTCTGTCTGATTGCAGCCTTTCAGCTAACTGACTGTCTTCTCTCTCTCTCTCTCTCTGTATCTCTCTCTCTCTCCTCTCCCAGGTCAGTGACTGGTTTGGATAAAGAGCCTGACCTTGTGCACATGGAAGCCCGGACAGCTGATGGACGTGAGTGCCTGCAGCCAGTGCTAAAAACTGGGCTTTGAGCCAAGAATGGAGTGGGAATGAGAATCCACTTTACCCATTTTACCTCCCCATTTACTTTTAATTGGTAGGGAGATGTGGGTCATGGGGTTTGATGTGATGTTCTTATCCTGAGGCTGTAGGGGAAAGTCTGTGGAGGGGGTGGACAGAAGCACAGTCTGTTGGGCTAAAAACCCATCTATTCTGTTCCCTGTTCAGCTGTTTCAGTATCACGTAGTTTACATCCATCATAAGGAGCTGGGCTACCAGCACTGTACCATGGAACCTCTGTGCATTTCCAGAGGTGCTCAGAACAGCTAGGTGGTACCTGAGAATTTGAGAAATTACCTGCAGTCAGACTTGCCCTCTAGCCAGAATGTCCCTATGCCCCTTTGTCTTGTATTGAAAGTATTTTTTATTTTTGCTCATAATGTATGAATAGGTGTTCCATACCAACACAATACAGGCTTAAAAAGGTGCCTAAATCTGAAACAGGAGATAGGAAAAAGAAATTCTTAACTCCTCACTGAAATGAATCTAGTCACATTTCCAGTGGAATGTATTCCTACGTAGTCAATCTCTAGCAAAGACATGTCTTTAGAAGTAAGTTGACTTACCTTACTCTCTCCAAAGTGTTTTAAATATTTCTCACAGGAACTGCAGCATAGTAATGCATCTGCTCCTTGTGTGGAGCTTTACTCCAGTGTGAGGAAATGGGAGCAATGGGACAAGTGTCCCATTTCGGTGCAGGGACAGTATAGAAAAACAACATAGGATTGAGAAGTTAGAGGATTTCTGGGAGAAAAAAAAGTCTCATTTTTGTTGGTTGCAAGCTTTTTTCTGTTTTAGTCAAGTGCTGCGTAGGCCAGATGTGTGAACAAGCTCCTGTCTATCAGGATGGCTTCTCTGAGGTTGTGGATGGTCTAATATCACTCACTGGCCTCCCACTGCTATTTAGTGATGGCAGCTGAATAAATAACCAGGCAATAACAGCTCAGGGGTGACAGCTGTTTGTTGAATATGTGGAAAAAGCAAAACAGGCCGACAGGTGGGTGGACAAGGTAGGGAGGCATCTTCAGTGGCTTTGCTGCTGTGTGTACTGTCACAGGACTTACGGGAGAAGTGGTCAAAGCAAATTTAAAAAACCCAAGCAAGCAAGCAAGCAAAGTGCTGATGGAATCTGTTTTCAAACTAAGTTTAAACTTGCTCACCCAGCTATTTGAATATTGGATATGTCAAGGATGTAAATGTTTGAAAGATGTATCCCCAGCTTAAAGACAGCTCTCTTCCTTCAGGTCTTGTTTGCTCAGGGGTTTGCTCTTCGTTCTTGTTTTAATATATAAATTCAGCATTTTGAAATTGGCAGCTGATGGTGTTGAGGGTTTCACTGGAAGCCAGGCTTGGCCAGTAATGTCAGCAAAACAGCCCCAGTGCAGCTGCCATCCCAGATCTGCCGGGCCGTGCTGGCCCTGCTGGCCTGTACCAAAGGACTCCTCTCCCAGCCCAGCACAAAAGAACAGTGCTGCTCCAATTAGAGGTTCTAAGGCTTAAAACAATATTAGTTTGTGTAACAAAGCAATGACAGCCTCACAGCTATAGCCTTCCCCAGTGTGATATTGTTCAGCTCTGGGTGCTCAGAAATGGGGCATTGAACTTTTCTCACAGTTAGTTCTGCAACCAAATTGGGCCTTCATGTGCTCAGTGAAATAGCTGAGGCACTTACACCTGCTGGAAAATGGGGCCCTGCAGTTACTTCCTCTTGGTCAGAAAGCTTCTGATAAGTCTTCTTCAGTATTATGCAGAAGGAAGGAAAGGCTTCTCTAATGCCTCTTTTAGGTCAGTCTGGTGTCTCAGTCACTTATATGATGCATTAACAGACATAGATTTAAGTATTCCCATTGCTTAGTTTAATTCAGATAGAAGAATCCGGCCTTCCATGTCACTGGTGTCTTGAAAAATACATGATTCTTCTAGGTCGGGCATTTTTCTTTCCTCTTCTTCTGTTTGCCTCCATGTTTTTAAGTTAAAAAAAAAAAAGTAGAGAGTAAAAGCAGAGGGGAAGGAATGGAAGTGCTATTTAGGACTAGATGATTTTAAATTTTTTTTTAAATTTAATTTATTTATTTTTTTATGTTGGCGTTAATGGGACTCAAGAACCTATCTAATACCAATTCAGGCACTGGAGCCTAAAAGGTGCTCTGGAGCTGGGAGCAGATGGTGGGGCATGCTGGAATCTCGTTCATCCATAAATCAGACAGGGCTATCAATAAGCTTATGGATCTGGGAGCTGGCAGTCCTGTTCACCTCTTTGGTGACTGTCCATCAAGATATTTTGCCACATGGTTTTGTCTGTCCAGTCATTAGAAATGGTTGTGTCTCTGAAAAACCCATCTGCCCCTCTGTCTAGTCTCCTTAAATAGTGCAAGATGGTGATAATTCCAGTGCCTATCTTATCTCAAGCTGTTCCCATCTTCTGTAGCAGATGAAGTTTTTCACATTTTTTCGACATCTTGGCAGAGTCATTGTAGCAGAATAATAATCGAGGCTTGCATTTTTAAATTGTAAAAACATGTAGGAGCCTTGGGCATTGTGCCTTCTGCCAGAGTGTAATAGGCAGCAGCAAGGACAGGGCTGGATGCAAGGGAACTTTTATCATCACACTGACACAAGCACCCACCAGCATTCCTGGGAAGGATATATTGAACTTTCTGATGTTCAGTGAGTTAATCTTCACCCCACTCAGAAATACATTTAAATAAACAGCATTTGAATTGTAGGAAAAAGAGGGGGAGAAAAGCTAACCAGAAGGATAAAACAGGGTAACTAATTCCTGGAGTCTCTACATCTTTTTATGTATAGAAAAATACATAAAAAGATGTATAGATACGGGGGAAAAATTATTGAGGCCAGTGAGTTTTTTCTCCCTCTCATGGAAACCTTCACGATGTTATGATTTTAAGTCTTGCCTGACATCAGGGCCTGATTAAAACTGAGCCAATCTGCCAATGCAATTTGTCTCTATCAGCTGCCCTTTTCCCTATTAGCCATGCTGGCCAGCCATCCCAGGAGGGAGGCAGGACTTGCTGTCCTGTGTCTAAGTCCCAGCCACCTGCACACAGGTTGGCCCTTTACAGCCTTCAGCACAGTGACACAACAGCTTTGACTGCTTCACTGCCTCCCTTCAGGGTCCCACATCTTTGGGGAGAGAGCCTCTTGTGCTCCTGCTTCCTGCCAAAGCTGGCATGGCTGGCAGGAAAAGATGAGACTTGGTAGCTTGGCTTATTTCACCAGTTTGTCCCTTCCAATTTCAAGAAATTGTTTCCGTTTTGTCACTTCAAAAAGGGTAAAAATACACTCCGGAATCTCAAGATGGAAGACTGTGTTAAATAGCAATGAGGAGGTGGTTCAAGCTCCTCAGCTGGAAAATGGCTGTACATCTGTGAAAGCCATTCCCTAATCCTAAGTGAGGTGGGAAGGGTTTGTGCGGAGGCATGGACGCTGGGATTTGAGCTGCAGCAAGTCCTCCAGGCTGCTCGATGTCCATATTGCCACATTCACAGATGAGCTGAGGAAGTGGCTGGGGTTGCTTATAAGCATGACAAGTTTTTAATGCTGCCTGGGAAGTAGGGAGCCCTTCTCAACTCCTTTTGCAGTGGAACATTATAAAAATCCCAAAAGTAACAAAAAATCCATCCCTCTAAAAGAACCCTGAAAACCAAAACACGCAAACCCTTCAGTTCTGGTGTTGTATAGGTCAATATAGAAATTAGAAGTAGTGCCTAGATAGGAACAATCTCCCTTAGGCAATGCACCTCCCAGTGAAAGGTAAGCAAGGCTTTGGAGGTATGGCTTAGTCTCATGTCACCTGCCCCTCTGGGTGAATGTCCTTTTACCTTGTGGCTGCCCAAAAGGGGGGTGCAAAATTACCTCATTCTGGAGGAGAGGCCGATAATGGCCTGGAAGTTAGGATGGCCTGTTCTCTCTTAATGGAAGCTTTTGTTGAGAGACCCTGTACTTTCTATGTGAGAAGATGTGCTCTGTGAATGGCACCCTTTTAGAAGCTTAAGCAGGGACTTGAGATTGTTTCTCCCTTCGAGCTGCACACAAATCGAAATGGAACTGGGTGCTGCTACATTTTTTACCTGATTTTTAAAATATTTTAAAGGGATTTTAAAATAATTTCTTTGGGGAAGCAGGGAAAAAAGAAAGACTTAACTTTATCTGGTATCCTAAAGCAGACAGGTTTAAAGATATTTTGTTTGTGTCTGTGTTTTTTTTTTTTTAATAGGCTTGTATTGTAAAATGTATGAAAATAAATAAAACAAGAGACTAAATGGAAAATGGGTAGTGAGCTACCCCCCTTCTCCAACACCATCTCCTTGTGAATATTAATCAGGTGCCATTCTTTGAGTATATTTGATTGCTGGTGTAACACACTCAAAATGACACATTTCCCAATAGGCAGGAAGCTCATTGTCATGTCAACACTTGTGATTTATCTGCATTTATTTGTGACAGGTTTTTATTCCTCTTCCCATTCTGTCACTCAGCAGCAGCAAATTATCCCCTTTTTGGAAGGATAAGAATATCCAGGCAACTGTGTGGGAGAACGTACTGGAGGGAATGAGCTTCTAAAAATACAGCTCCTGACCTCTCCTCCTTGTTCTGCCTAATTTTAGAGCTACCTCAAAGAGCAAGTCACTGCTGTTGATCTTTTTGGATAGCATGGCAGCACATAAGACCCTCTTGTTTTCTGAGAAGTTGCTTTTATCCATTGTGAGGTTGTCTCAGGTTCCACACTGAGGAGCTCAATAGCAGCTCTGGGCCAAGTGTGTGTATATCGGTTGATGAAAAACTTTAATTTATGCCAGCTGAAAGTCTGACCTCTCTGCTGCTGCTGCTGCTGGAATTTTATGCTGGGAGAAAGCACAGCTCTGATACTCTGGTTGTTGGCACTGTCTCTAGGTCAGGTGTTTTTCACCATACACTTTAATCACTGCCCAGTACTCTGAGCTGGCACCAGCAACATTTTCTGCTGCTTTAGCATCCTCAGTGGGACTAGGATTTCATTACTGCACCAGACCTGTGTGACTGCTCTGACTCAGCCCTTATTAACCTGGAATCCCTGGTGCATCAACCCAGAACCAGGTCTGCAGCCTTTAAACAGGGGCCTTCAGTCACTGGGTGGTTGGGCATGGACCTTTATTAGATTAAAGCTTGGCTGTAGTTTGTGACTCTTTTAGACAAAATATTTTAGAAATTCTTAGTCTAATTATTGATGCCTCCGACTTGCATTCTTTTTGCATTTTTAAGAGTGTTGCTGGGACAAGACTATAAAAGAGGAAACTAGCAGTCTGTGAATCTTGTTTTAGAATTTGGGCAGGCAGTTGGCTGAATCTCAGAGGATTTCAATCGTGCCCCCCAGAGCTTTCCACTACCCCACATATTGCTGTCAATGGAAGGACACAGATCAAGGACAAGGCAGGTTTTTTGTGATGGAAAATCCTGTAAGCAGCTTTGCTGGGCTAGTGATTGTCTTTTTAAACTCCTCTTTTATCATTTTGGGCTCAGTTTGACAAGGTCCATGTCAGAAAGTTCTGTTTTGAACTAAAATCACTGCACCAGGCTCATCCCAGCCCTTACAAACTTGCTGTTTACTTCATTGATGTTCTGTCTTCACCCTTTGTAGAAAAGCAAAGAAGCATTTGAATCTAGGAGGCCTGTAAAAGTGCCAGAGTGCAAAAGATATGACCCTTTTATCACTCCAGCTGTCATCTTAGTAGTATTTTTATTTTCTTCCTAATTTGCAGTTTTCAGAAGAGCAGTTGAAAAGCAGAGATGGCATATTTAGATTACACACATCCAGAAACACAGTGCATTCATTGTTCTGTTTCATGGGGCCTTTTCTTAGCCTGAGTGAAATAATGCTTAATCCCCTATAACCTCTCTCAACTTCCTGGAGGTGAGCACGTCTCTTCTTGTTCTAGCTTTCTGTATATCTGCCTTTTCCTTCTGTTTTCATGTTCTTCTTCCTGTCCTGTTCCTCCTCTCAAGCAATGTCAAGGCCTGACAGGATCCCATTAGTGTGATGGTCTTCTGTTCTTCTCTCTAGACAGAAGCATTTGATGCTTCATGCAGTGCATATAACTACTCCTAGGAATCTTCAGCTACTCATGTTATTTTGTGGTCGTTGCAGTTTCGTTCCTAGCCTATGTTTGCTATAAAGACTTAATTTTGGGAGATGCTTGTGATTTTCACAGAAAAATAAGTTAATAAGACTTATTTTCACAGAAAAATAAGTTTAATAACACTATTAAATTTAATAGTGTTGATTTAGGCTTTTTTTTTCCTTTTTGTGTTTTAGTACCACAATTAAAACCAGTCAGCAAGGCTAGGGCGTTTCAGAGGGAAGACAAGGGTATGATTTCCAGAAGGATATAGGAATTGGTGAATTCTACCTGGGTGGCTTCTGCTCTATAAGGTCTCATCAGCAGCTTTCTGATGCATTTATGGTTGGTACCCTCCATTTATGGTTTGAACTTCAGTCTCCTGAGGGATGTCTGCACAACAGGGAAGGGAATGGCCAATGTTGAAGTGTGGTGAATTCCTAACTTCAGAGAGCAGCTACAGTGTCAAAGACTGGAGGCAGATCCTGAAATAACATCTCCCTAGTTGGAGATAAAACCTTCTTTGGAGCTGCTGAGGGTGTTTAAAGACAAGTGGCTCCTACCTGGGCATCTCAGATGTGTCCCTGTTCTCCCATTGCAGACACCCACTATTTGACCTGTCGGATCCAGGAGTGCTCCGAGACCAAGAGGAGCGGGCCCTTCTCGCGCTCCATCGATGTCAGCTCCCTGGTTGTTCAGGATGAATACATCTTCATCCAGGTACGTTGGCTTCATACCAATGGGACATGAATTCTGCCTGCACAAGCTATTTTTTCTTAGGATATATTCTTAGGATATTCTTAGGATAAGCACATGGGACAGCAGTTCTTAAGAGCTGGGAGTTCATCCTGTTGGCTCTGCAGTCTGGGGTAGAGCACTTGATCTCTCTGCTCATCACTTGTCTTGAATCATATATTTTTAAAGTTTGCTCATTAAGGGTCCATGGATTTCACAACTTGCTATTTGTGTGGCTAATTGTAAAATACAAAGGAACTACAAATGAATTGGGGAGAACAGAGAAGAACAAAGGAAAGGTGTGAAGGATTATTTTAGCAACTGGAAAGGTTTATGCTGATTTGACAGTCAAGTAATGCTAATAGAGCGAACCAAAATTTGTAGTAGGAGGTAAAATAGCAGAAAAATTGAGAAAAGATGTTACAGGGCAACTTCAAAGTGAAAGATGTCTGTAAATTTGTCAGTTGGTGATGATTCTGGAGATGAGGAGAAAGTGTCAGAAATCGAATGAGAAGCTACGTGTTTTTGAGATTTTTTGAGAATACATGGGCTGGATGGAACAGGGCCATCTGTCTAAATTTCATGTCTGTGGAAGCCTCAGAATGAATAGTACAGTCTGGAAGAACACTTCTGAAGATGTACCATTTGGTTGAAAACTGAGGGCCAGGCTGCAGTGACTGCAGATCGTAGGAAGCTCAGGAGACACAGAAATTACAGACATGGTGATGTTAACTGCTTGTCTCCAGTGCTGAAGCAGGGGGAACAAAATGAGTTTAAGACTGCATTCATGTGGTACAAAAAAGACACATGCTTCCCTTTTTGAATAAGACTGGGTTATATTAAGCTCCTATTTTATTTCCTTGAGTGAGCATTTTTCTTGACTGTATCCAAATTATGAGAAAGATTTGCTGTTTTTATTGTCAGACTTTCTTATAAAAGGGAAGACTGATAAGTCTGTGCTGGGATTAGGTGGAAGACTGGATCCCTGTGGCCTGGGAGGATTGCAGTATGAAAACTGCATGCATTTGAGCAACATTGGCCGAGTTCTTCTGAAAGCAGGGGAGTCTGCTGCTCTGGAGATGACCTACTGCAATCCCCTCAATCCCCCATGAAACCCAGTGTGCTATTGCTTCCTTTGGCCTCAGTGGAGATCCACTGCTAGAAAACACTGTGAATTCAGTTTTTGCAGCTTAGTAAGTCATGATTTGACTAAAAGTAATGGCTTTCCAATTGATAAATGCTCTGCTCTCCTAGGAGTATTTTAGAGAGACTGTCTTAATGTGGGGGTTTATGTCTGTGGCTAAGGGTTGTGGAACATCCAACTCCTTAAGCATGAGGCCTTACAGATGTTTCTCACTCCACAGCTCTCATCTGTGTTAAAACAAGGCCACTCTGTTTAGAATCTTGATCTCACAGTGAAGACATGGGCCTGGTGTGTGTGTTCCTCTGCCTCAAATCAGCAGTGAGCAGCTCAGGCTATTAGCTTCTAAAAACATCAAGTTAAAAAAAATGTGTGTGTGTGTGTACAAACACATGCATGTATGTATATGTAATACTCAAGTGTCTTGACTATTCTTAGCAAGGTTTTATTATGGCTTAATGGGTGTTTGAATTGAAAATCACGTCCCCACACTTTAAAAAGCTGTTAAATATACACACAGAACATTGCTGCTGCTTTGTGCAGGAGACTCTCCATTCCCAGGCTGTCTATCCCTTTCCCTGTGTCTTGTATCACACTGGCAGGGTTTCTGCCTGTCCAGCAGACTGCTCTAAGTGGCTGCAGATGCTGGGCAGGGATTGAGCCCATGCAGAGCTCGAGTGACACGCAGGCACTTCAGCTTCCCAGCACACTCTGAGGTGTGTTAAATCCAGGATATGGTCAATGGACTATGCAGAGTGTTTGCTTGGTACATATGTAGGAGTGCTGATGTGTCCTGGATGTATTAGTCTCACAAACCATGTGGTATTGCTGCCTATTCTGGGATGTGTCAGAATTGACTGCTTGCAATGTCTCATGCATATTGTTCAATCTGGATAATCTTGGACAGAAGTGTAGGAGCCAGGTCTTTAGAATTTTAAATATTAGACAGAGATGAATAAATAAATATCAAATTAAATGTTAAGAACCTGGTGAGATTTAATAGCTGCATAAAGCATTGGTGCATGAGTTGTGAGATGTCTGTTCTGGAACAAATCAGAATTAATGTCTTGGAGTGGAGAGGGGAACTTGTTTTTTTAACTTTTTTCATTAAACCAGTAGATTTTTAGTCTAAATCTGTAGACAGTGCTCCTCTAAAGTTAGAGAGATCGAAATCTTCAGGGGAAATTTATCTCTTATGTCACCTATTTCAACATGAGATAGGTCTCTCTTTGAGTATGCCTTTCTCATTAATATTAGGAGGAACCTAAGTAGAGGTTAGTGAAAACACCAGAATTTTTGACAGCTAAAATTAGGGAAGATGAATTCCAGATATTGATATCAATGTCTCAGATTATCTGCATAGAGTTATTTACTAGTGAATATCCGTTCTAACCAAGTTGATGAACAGGCCTGTACTGTAAGATTCCTGGGGAGCATTAACTTGTGTAACTGCACTCAAAGCAAATGTGATACTATGATCCATAATGGATAGGGGAAAGAAGAACCCAGAAGACATTATAATGCCATTATAAATCAACAATTCCTGTTGTGCAGCACTTCTGAAAAGATCTTTCACAATTACAGTACAAAGGATGAAAGTGAGAATGCTCTTATGCTTGAAAATTTTATCTGTTGAAGAGAGTTTGAAGACTGGCACTTGTTACCAGGCAAAAGAGATAAATAACGTAGCCCATGAGGAAATATGTAAAAGGTAATGTGGAGGGAAGAAAGAAATAGCTACTAAGAGAGAGTAGGAAGAATTATTATGAATAAAAGAGTAGGTGATCACTCTGAATTTATTGACTTTCTATTTGATTGATCAATAGTTATTAAGGATGCCTGTCATGTCACTAGGATTGGATTGGATTATTCTGCATAAATTGATACATTAAGAGAAAATCTTACCCTCTCTTGCATGTGTAAGTTTTCATTCAGTTCACAGTATTGGTCTGGTGTAACCAGGAGCCAATATCATAATCTTCTTTCATGATTAATACTTAAAATTCATAACTTGCAAAACAAGTCATTTATTTGTGAGAAAACCTTGGAATATGTCTGGGCTTATGTACTATAGCATAAGGAATTAATTTGATTATCAACTTTGCCATTTAATGTCTATGTTCAATTACATAGTGTTCAATTCCATAGCTGTGCTCTAGTGAGTATTTGTTACTGAAAAAATATCACTTTCCAAACTTAGGTGCAAACATAACCTACAACTGCCTAAAAGATGTGATTTCCTGACAATTACCTGAACTGCTATGGTATTCTCATCTGCAAAGCCTACATTATAAGACACAGGGATCAGGGGTAGTCATTTGGGATGAGTCTAGAGTACTGATACTTTGGAGAATTTATATGTTAAAAAATAAATTACAGAGGGAATTCTGGGAATTATATTTTTCATCAAGTCTTGTGTGAGGGCTTCTAATGGAATTGCTCAGGTTGCTGAAAAGTGTTGAAAATTAAATATGCTTTAATGAAAATTAATGAAAATGGCAATTATTTTTCAGGAAATTCTATTTTGAGTGAGACAGCATTGTTTGGAGAAAACCTTTTTATTTTCTTACAAGTAAACAAATAATATCAATGCTACTTGGTTCTTTAAAGATCAGGAATGATCTGTGTATGCTTCCTTGTCAACAGATCAAAAAGTTCCACTGAAAATGAAGGAAAACATGAGTAAATGTCACTGCTTATTTCAGGCAGTGAGGGGGGTCTGGGCCACAGAAGTCCCAGTACAGTGTTGCTCATCTGGGGGGGGTCTGAGGAGTCCTGAGGGGCATGAATAGGGCAGTGCATTCCCTGGGAATCAGCTTTGCTCTGGGACAGTGCTTTTTGCAGAGAGCAGCATTCCTGTGGGCAGACCCATAGCTGCCATAGAGAGCTAAGAACTGCTAAGTTAAAGGAGCTGTTCCTGGTTGCCCAGAGGTTATGTGCAAGCATCTCAGCTGCAATGGCTTAGTGGTTCTTCTGGGGGGCTGGACTCCCACTGTGGATGAGCCTGGCTGCTAGTGGAGAGGGATGACATTCCCAGTGCTGACCTGTGTGAGGACTGTGTCTTCACACAGAAGCCTAGGTATCAGGAGATACCTAGGACAGAAATAGTGATGGAACTCTTCAGAATGTGTGACATGATGACTGCTGGCACTTGTACTGTTATAGTGCTGGTGACCTAAGGATGTCAGTGGGACAAAATTTACAGGGAGACAGTATTTTTTGTGAGCTGGAACTGATAGAGTTAGAAAAGGACAGATAAGATTTTGGGCATATTCACAAGATCCTAAGGGACATGAGAAAGGATTTGGTTTCTCAAAATTGTTTTTTCTCTTTTTTTCCCTCACCTGTAGATCTAAGTCTCATAAATCTGTTTCCATCCCCCTGTTTATCTCATTGTGTTGTGTAAACCCTTCTGCGTGTGGCTTTCCCCCCAGAGATCGTACCAGTCTAGTCTGGCATGCAGTTATCGCTGTCCCCATTCCTCTCCTGTGCTTCTGTCTATGTCAGCACTTGGAGACCCTCAGGGTTACTTGGGCCTTTTTGTTTTGAGCTGGCTGTAAGTGCAGAGGTGTGTGGATGGGTGATCAATATCTGTCTTGGTTGTTTTTTATGTCTTTATTTTTCTCCAGGAGGCTTCAGACTCTGCTATCCCAGTGGAGAGGAGCTGAAGTTGATCCGAGTTGTAGCTCAGACATTCAGCACTTTTCATAGCAGTGACAATGCCACTGGGTGTAGAAAACTCCTCAGACTTAGCAGCTGATACCTGGTTTGGGTTTGGGGTGATACAGGCCAAACAAATGCCTTTGGAGATGAACCCTCACAGATCTCTCTTTGACTGGTAGTCTCATAAGGACAAGGAATGATTCCTGTAAAGTTTGATAGAAAAGGATTGGCGTTTTGCTTCAGATTGCTGGTCCATTTCCGCTTTAAAAGGGAAGTGCTTTGCACCACTAACCAGAGAGGCATGCTGAGAGGCAGTGTCTTATCACTTTCCAAGACGTTTAAAGAGTGGAAGCATAGGTATCACTTCCCCTTTCCATCCCATGGCATAATTTATCAAGGTGTTTAGCTGCAGGCTGAAACTCAAGTGTCTTGTCTCTCATTGGCTACTGCTTCTACTTCTCCTTCTGGAAACCTTTCTTGTCTTCTTTCTATGCCATTTCATTTGTGATTCAGTCTCCTGGGAACCCTGGGAACTGCACATCTTTCTCTTGAGTCCATATTCCTTCAGATTGTCCTGGGACATATGATTTTCAAAAAATCTAGGTTACTTTCCTGGTGGCCCTTTGTTTTGAAGCTGATGTGATGAAGGAAGAAAAGAGTGTGAGGGCAGCTGGGAAGAGAGACGGGGTCTTGGCTGTGATTTATGATCCTCCTGAATTTGATAGGGTCTGTGGTGTTGCCATTTAGGAGCAAGGGATGGTGATTACTCACACCTTGCGCATGCAGCAGTGTAGAAGCAGCTGCAGTTCTTGTAGGAATTGTAGGAATTTCATATGGAAAATGAAAAGTTCAAGTGCAAATGCTCTTCTGTAATACTGATCTTTTATCTGGCTCTTCTTCACCTTCTGAGGTAAGTTTGAACTTGGAAGACTTTTGCCTAATTCAGGGAGTTGCCCAGCAGGGCAGCACCTCAGCCTGCTCACTGAGAGTGAGCAAGGAGCAAATCCAGAATTTCTCCAGAGGTTGTTGTGTGTTGCAGCTGAGTGGGAGTCTTACAGTGCACATCTGAATAACTCCTCTGGCTCAGAGGAACAAATGCTTCTGCCAAAATCTGTTGAACCATTTCAGTCTTCTTTTGCATCCGAAAAGTTTCCTTAGAACATACGCAGATGTCAGTATTCACCCACAATCACTGATAACATCTTACAAAACCTATGGATAATATTTCCTATTTTGGGCGCCTGGTGTCTCATCAGAGTGTGTCCAAAAATTTCAGTGGAAGCAATTTGATGCAAAATGGCATTTATATACTTTCTTTTTATTTGAATCAAATTCTGGTTTTATCAGGGTGGACATATTTCTAATAACCTTTTTTTCCTCAGCCTCAGTAGAAAGAAAAATACTTATTATTTATAATATTAGAATTCAGATGGGGGGACATTTCTCTTTGAGGCGTTATAGAGGGGGAAAAAATGTCCTGATTCTAGAAGCTACATATATCTAAGCCCAGCTCAGAGAAATAGTTTAATATTATTACTGTTTGTAACTGTGCTTGTTTAGGAGCACTTGAAAGTGCTTATGTTTAGTAGGACATGAGTGTATGTTTCAAGTTTATTGAGTATTTAAGAATAGGCTAAATGAGCATATTTGGTGAATTGAAGTCATTTATCAGGTGAATAGACTTCAACCAGCAGCCACAGCTGAGTTGATGCTAATTCATAGGGATTCCTGACCTCAGTTATCAAGTTATCAATTTAAAAACTTAAATAAGTGGCAAATTTCCTCAGGAATAAAGAAAGTTTTTTGTTTTTTTTTTTTTGTTTTTTTTTTTTTTTTAATAATTGTGAGACTTTGCAGCAGTGAAACAGGATAGAGGGGAGAAATTAAATGTTCTTTTCCCAGTATAGAACCTTCTCTTTATTTTCATAGAAACGAAATACACCATGTTCAAATATAAATTTCTTTCCTCCATTTTTCCTCCATTAAATAGGAGCCAAAGGTCTTAACAGAAATCAATCCATGCAATTTATTTTTAACTTCACCCTGCTTAGCTACGATTGATTTTTATCTTTGCGATCGATGGAAGAGAAAACGGTTTGGTGGGACAATGGAGCGCTCTCCAGCTTGTAGGGGCTGGTCTTTGAGTCTTTTATTGAAGGAATCATTAAAAGCTTATTATGAAACTAATAGGATGAAGACATTTAAATGATGAACACGATTACACCTGTTTTACTGGTGAATAATGTCTGCTAGAGCTGATCTCCTCTCACTCCTATTTAAAATGCTGGACAGCACTCCAGTGGGGGAAATTAATCCATACAGATGAAAGAAAGTGCATCCCACGTGCTAGTTAAAAGCTCTTCTTAAAGCAAGACAGGCAGTAAGTAGTTAGCTACTTTCCTATTCACTGCTGGGTGCTTTTCATCCATTTCTAGCACAGTTTCATCTTCTCTGTGCCAAATATCACATTTGGAACTTGAGCCTAAACATCTCTTGATAAAAAAAGTTATTAACATTTTCATTAATTTATTTATTTTTTATTGATTTTCTTTCTAGGGCTTTTTGTGATGTACTTTCTTTTATCACTCTCTCCCCTCCCATCACGTTGTCTGATTGATCAGCTGAAGATATAAAGTATTGCCTTGGCAAACTTATATGTTTCCTCTGAAATCAAAAGGAGGTTTAATGTGTACAATTATGCTCTTCTCATAAGTTGATTTCTGTGTGGGTGATGTGCACCTGCAGCTCTGATGTGGCTTGTGTTTTGGTGTAACTGCACATTTTCTGCAGGAGTTGCTTTTAAAACAAATGCAATACTTTTACTCAAGATTACTCTGTCCTTTAGCTGTGTCATCTTTTCTATGAGGGGAGAGGGAGCTGAACAGGGACTGGGCCAGTATAATAAATGCTCCTTTGTCACAGCAAATTTTCTCTGATGGGTGTGATGCCCTAAAGAGTGTCATGTTTTCTAAGCCTGCTGAATTTACCAGGCAACTTGAGGGTGTTTCATGCACAGAAACTCCACAGCGCACTCCGGTAATTGCATATTGCTCAATGACTGTGCAGAAGGCATGATGTTAATGGAAACCACAGGGAGATAATTCAGACTGGATGGTACCTGTCATGATGGGATTTATGCTGGGGCAGTGGAGAACCTCACTGCACAGAAATATCTGGAAGATTGCTTTTCCTGGTTATGGTGGGTAATCAAGAAGGAAGAACATTACACTCGGTTCATGTTTTTCCTCATCTTCTGAACCTCTTGTGACTGGAATTGTGGTTAGGCAATCCTCATACTCACAAACCTGTGCAAGGCCTAGGCAGGGCTGTCTCTGAAGAACCCCAAAATCCCTTGGTAAGGGTGTCAGTGGAGCAGCTGTCCTGCTGAACTTGCCGTGACTCTTCTGTGCTTTAATCCACAATTTGGTTTGGGGGATTTTATGCTCACAAGAAGGAGAAAGTTAGAGCAATGTGGAGGGATGCCACGGCTCCCTATGGAGGTGGAGAACACAGATCCAGGATGCTGCTACAACACTGATAGCATGTTTCTGAACTTTTAACTTCTACCAGCTCATTTCATGTTACTGGAAAGGAGGGGAACTCTACAATCAGAGGAATCACCTTGGAAGACAAGTGAGATGTTTATTGAAAATAACATCAACTATATACTATTAAGAACTTACTATCAACAAGAAGTGTAAAATTTGGTTCTGTGAGCTTTTTCTCACTTTCCTGCAAATTCTTTGAGCAGCAGGAGGCAGATGGGGTCCTCCTTATCCCAGGGGTGTTTCTGAGATTTAGTAATTTCATGTTTGTTCCATCAATACCTGCCTTACATTGGAAATTATGAGTCCCAGCATAAGACAGCCAGGAAGATGATAAAGAAGCCTCATACACAGTGATCTACAATTCCTCACATCATCTAGGGCTTCTTTACAGTCTGAGACCCCTTAACTCATTCTGCTTGCCTTCCAAACTTTTTTAGATAAACAGGCATTTTTGCCTAAGTTGAGCTTCAATCTAAAGAAAAAA
>VXBC01007728.1:2731230-2755856 GCA_013399945.1 Ploceus nigricollis | reverse complement strand
AAGCAAGCTGCAAAGCTTGCTCTTAAATAATCATATTCAATCATTAACATGAGAAATGGCTTAATGTGTTCCTAGACATGTCACAGAAATTACTGAGATAAATAGATTCCATGACAAATTTTATGTACTTTTCTACAGTCTTGTGAATGTATTTGTTTTCTTTTATGTTTGATGCACTGTGTCTCATTACAGGTCAGGAGGGAGAATGAGCCAACATATCGAGACTTTCAGGGCTTTCAAATAGAAATTTCTCATGTTTCTCTTCTTAAGTGCCAGCTGATATAAGTTAGATGAGACTTTTATCTTGAATGTGGAAATCTTAAAGAAAAGTAATAGCTCATGAGTGGAGGGAGGAAGAAAGAACACAGGTTAGGAAAGACAGATGAGTTTAATGACAAACACATTTGTCCATAGAAATAATTTCTACTGGCCAGAAGCCCAATTAAACACATAAAGTAGAAATCCAGAAAAACAGATTAATGATCCAGTCATTAGCGATGGAGGAAGAAAAAGACAAACCCAGCTAATTCTGTACTGAGCATGACAGATGAGCTCACAGCAAATAATTGGGTGACATTCATCAAATGTGAACTGAAAGGAGGCATTGGAGGGCAAAACACTGCCATAATCTCTGGGATTTACAGTGTTGGAGCATTTGCTCATAGGAAAAGGAAAAGTTCATCAAAATAAATTAAGTTGGGCCTTCCAAAATTCATTCTGTACCACGGTGCTTGCCAAAACTTTATTGGAGGCTTGATCATTTTTTTGGAACTGTTATAACTGTGCATGTAAATCATGCGAAGATGAGACCCTGGCTGGGAAAAGCTTACACAGCTCCTGCCAACAGAATTGTGGGTGGCTTCATATTAACTGGCTCAGGAAGACCACAAACCTCAAATATTTCTATTTCTAAACCCTTGTCAAGGTGACCTAGTCCAGATGGAAGCCTGAAAGGGAGTTTAACTATTGCATACTGAACTTTAACAGTGTTTTAATCCTAACTTTCTGCATTTAAAAACCAGACAAGCAAACAAGAAATTCAAACAAACCCCCTCGAGGTACCAGTTTTCAGTGGGATAAAGCCAAAAAAATCGTGTGAAACCTTTTAAGTGTGGCAGACTTGTAGTAGAACCTGTTGTGGCACAGAAAGTGGAAGTTGATCACCCCTTGATATTTTTGCCACTCTATGTTCACTGGATTAACTGGAAGATGGTTGGACTGTTCCCAATCTTAATTGGCCATCACACCATTTACAAAGTACGTAAATATTAATGTTCTCATCTACACGTTGAAGACCATGTCTCAGCCCATCAGAAGATGTGGCTATTGAATGCAGGGTTCTTAGCCAGTAGTCACTGGACATATCCTGTTCATGTGAGAATTGAGAATTTGGGTTTTCCAATGGAGGCCATAAATATTAAAAGAGAAGAGGGGATATTTAAATATTCCTTGTGCTGTTTAGACAATATCTAGAAGTGTGGGAACCCTTTGAGCGGTGCTTGTAGAGCTGAGAGAGATAAAATTACTGCAAACATGAATTTATGCCTTTTAGCTGGACTCAGTATGAATCAACTGCATAGTCTGTTCTCTCCTGTGAAAATTTTATTTTGATGTGGAAGTATTAAATGGGAAATATATCCTTCCGGAGTAGCACTCCATGACCTTATTCAGCCTGCAGAAGAGAAGGCTGCAGGGAGACATTAGGGCACCTTCCAGTACCTAAAGTGGCTATAAGAGAGCTGGAGAGGGGCTTTGGACAAGGGCATGGAGTGTCAGGACAAGGAGGAATGGCTTTGAACTGAAAGAGGGTAGAGTTAGATTAGATACAAGGAAGAACTGGATGATCTTTAAGGTCCCAACCCAGACCATTGTGTGATTCTGTGATCGTCACAGCTCAGAGCGGGACCCTGAAATGCTCACCGCTGTGCCAGTCCACAGTGCACTTCCCATGAAGTGAGGGTCCAGTGACTGCTGTGTCCTCCCTGTCTCTTCTACTGGCTTGTTCTCGGTCTGTAAAGAAGTTGCTTTAGATTTTCCTGTTTGTGTTTACCCTTGGCTTTAGCTAAATGTTATCTGTATAGAATTTATTTTCTGTCATATAGGTCATTCTTATGACCTTATGCCATGTGTGCTATAATAGTGGCTATTTTTGTTTTTTCTCTTGAGGGTGCTAAATACAGTTATGATTGACATCACAAGTGAAAACGGGAAAAAATCTGAAGGGGAAGTCTTAGTGGAGAAGCTGGTCCTACTTTTAAACCTCCCTTTCTGTCCAGTTTTTCAAACTGTCAATGGAAAAGCCTTGAGTTGATTACATATCAAATTTCATGACCAATAATAGCATGTCCTTTGAATGACAGCTTCTCCAGGGAAGAAAGCCACTATCTAGAGGTGATATCATTGCGGAGAATACAATTGATGCTGTAGCAATATTCTATGTAAGCTCATTCTCAAATATCACTGTCAGATAAAGGAAGTATATCTAGGAGAGAATCTAGGACTTTTCTCGTAGCTTTATTGGAAACTTAAGAAGCCAACAAGTGATATTCCATACAATAGACAAGTGCTTTATGCATTGTTTAGGTCCCAGACCTGCAAGACTGCCAAACTATCAGAATGTAGGAAATTCACTGATGTAAGCCTTGTTTTAGCCAGGTCTGAGATGGTGCCAGAAAGAACACCTACAGCAAGAGTAAGTGACTCTTGACAGGTTTTACATCCCATATTTTACAAATTATCTGTGTTAGATCTCATTGATGCATAGCATTTTTGCATAGGCTTTAGTTCATTCAGTCCATAAAACTGCAGATTTGGATGTCTATCAGTTCCCCCCACGCACATCCGTTTTCAGAGAGTATAATTTGAGAGAAACCAGTTCCATAGTGACAAAGGGCATCTAAGAGCTTAGCTCCAGCTTTCCAAGAGCACATTTACAGTTAGCGGTAAATGGTGCTAGTGTGGATCTCTGCTGTTAGTCACTGTAAAAGGTTGTTGGAAGACAATCCTGGCCTCAAGGGACTTACAGTGCAGACAAGGCTGAGAAGCAGCAAAGCGGGATTATCTCCTACTTACAGGGGAAGAACAGAAGCACAGAGCCTTTAAATTACTTGCCCAAGGTAATGGAGCTGGACCATGTGATGAAACCAGATCCTCCTTTTCCTCCCACTCAGCACTTTTTTTCCTGAGATGTTAAAATCACACTGGATTTCAATCATAGGAGACAAAATGGAAGGTTCAATAGCACAGCTCAAATAAATAATTCTCCATCCCTCTCAGGTTTGTGATTTGTGAAACCAGATGCCTTTAGGGACAGCTGTGCCTGTCCCTAAAGATACCTGAAAGAAAGTTTGTCAAGCACTTTTAGAAGTGTCATCACAGAGTGTCTCAGAAGGGTCATCATTCACTTTCTTTGGTGTTTCCATAGGTGACAACTGGTGGAAGAGCAACTTACTATGTGTCATACAGACGGGAGCCTTTTGCACAGATCAAATTACCCAAATACTCCCTTCCTAAGGTGAGTCCACCATTTGTGAACATAGACATGTAATATCTGGGGAAGCCAAATATGTGAGGTTCCATAAGGTGAAGTGCCAGGTCCTTCACTTGGATCACAACAACCCCACACACTGCTACAGGCTGGGGACAGAGTGGTTAGAAAGTGGCTCAGTGGAAAAGGACCTAGGGGTGTTGGTTGGCAGCAGCTGAACATGAGCCAGCAGCTCCCGAGGTGGCTAAGAAGGCAAATGGTATCTTCGTATCAAAAATATTGTTGCCAGCAGGACTAGGAAAATGACCTGTTATAATACAGATTTGTTGGTGGCCCTGATTTAGAATTGGTGCTTGCTATAAAATCAGAGGTACTTTTGTAATTTAAAGATCAAAGGACTTTAAGGCTAGGTGTCATGGAAAAGTCTTTGAGCCATGTAAAGGAGGATCGTTTATGCTGCCCTTAGTTACTAGAATATTTTTGCTGTACAGTAATAACAATCTGTCATGTGCAGATTAATGAACTCTGCTGGAGTTGTATGTATGTGAGGTTGGCACCAGGGTAATGCAATATTTCCACTGCAACTGGTAAAAACAGATTGAAGTCATTGGGCATTTTGCTTTATTTTCACACGGTTGGAATAGGTTGGGCACCTCCTTAATCTTTAAGGAATTACAGCTACTGGGCAAGAACAAACCTCCTGATTTAGTCTTCTTTTGTTGAGAGAAATGGCAAATCTCCTACTGATTGTACTCAGTGGGATAGAATTAGACCCTCAAATGGTTTTTCTCCCCATCTCATGCCGATAGGATATGTTAGGTCTATTAGAAATAGATCATTTAATCAACACCAACTTTTCATCTAGATACCTCACACAAAGGATTAAGATGCCTCTCAGGCAGGATGAGGATATTGAGCTGATCTTCCTCCAGATATTCTTTCCTGAAATCAGGTCACTCTATCCTTTGGGAGACTTGCAGAATTATGATTTCTTGATGCAGAAGCAGTGCAAGGAATTAATCAAGGCCTCTTGGCACTCTAGAGAAAGTTTAAATAGATACAAATAGATAAATGGAGTCTCATATAACCACAGTCATTTTGCTTCTAGCTGAACCTGTGTCAGTTTGTTCAACAGTGGTAGCAAGGATGAAGTGCTTCAATACTCATCACCACCCTGAAAGTAATTTCCATGAACCTGTTTTAAAATAATACCAAGAAAATACACTGTCAAATCTCTTTGATATTAAAACTAAATGGGGAAACCATTGTTAGACTTTTTGTATCTTGGTCAGCAGTAGAAATCAAACGAAGGTTAGTGAGTGGATTATTTCTTAGTCCATCTATTGTGGGGTAATTGATCTCAGATAAACACTCAATAGGAAAGTGTGTTATTAAAAATCACGATCAGCAGTAGCTCTAACTGATACCTATACCTCACCTTCAAATAAATGTGAACTCCAAGGTTTTTTGAAACCATCCCTTGCCAGTTGGAAGCACAAGCCCATTATTTCAGCATGTGAATGAAAATTATCACTGCTTTTAGCCTGGTGCCATATGATGCTTAGTGACTATGAAGACTTCAGGCTCCAAAGCTGTGAATCTTCCATGAGTAATAAAACTGAGTTACAAATTTATAAATAAAAAATGAAACCGGATGAAATTCCTTGAAGGTACCAAAAATGAAGAAAGCAAAAACCCTTTGCCCAGCTGGTGATTATTTAAAAAATGAAATGCAGAAAAGTCACAATGCTGGTAATTTATTGTCTTGCTCTAACAGAAAGTTGTTAAACATACCTATAATTCATGCTCCATCTCCATTCTTTCATAATTCATGGTAATTACTACATGTCCCGAAGGGCAAAGAAATACAGAGATCCTCAGTAACAGGCCTTTTGTCTTCTTTTAACAGGACATGCATATTATCAGCACAGATGAGAATCAGGTGTTTGCAGCTGTTCAAGAGTGGAACCAGAATGACACCTATAACCTGTACATCTCGGACACCCGAGGGGTCTACTTCACCCTGGCCTTGGAAAATGTGAAAAGCAGCCGAGGACTGGAGGGGAATATTGTCATTGACCTTTATGAGGTATGTAGTAAAGGTCACCCTACAGAGAGCAGCAATGGCCTGCTAGTTCAAGCAAGTGTAAATCTCTTACCAACCTCCCAGGATTTTCATTTGTATTAGGATCAGCCCTGAGGCATTTCCTGGATTTGATGCTGAGTTGACTCATGTGGGAATAGATGCAGTTATTCTGCTACAGGTGCAACAACTGGTTGGGTTCAAGTCAATGACTGGTTAGTTATGTGTCATTTCCAAAAGGGAAAACCGTTATCCTTCTCATCCTAATGTGGATATCCATAAAAAGACTAAACATACCATTTTTTCCCCCTTGGGCATCTAGAGACACCTGCTCACAGGCAGGGAATCTGGACTGCACCTTCATGAGCTCTGAACAGTTTGTGAACTGTAACCAAAAATTTGTAGGTGCCACTTGCCCAGAGATGACAGATGGATAACTCCTACCCCAAGCTATCTTCCATTCTCATGCTTCTCCCAGGCCTGTCAGCCTTGGCCAGCAGCAGTGCTTTCAGAGCAGTTCCAGTTCCTGGTTTCTTCAGAGCATTCTGGTTTTGGTGTCTTATTATTTGTTGGATGGAAGATCTGCTGAGATGCAGGGCTCAGTGGTTTGCCAGCAGCAAACAACTAATCAGTATTACTAATAGAAATGGTTGCAGGCTGATTACTACTGTTACACAGAGGAATGTTCTTGCAGCTGCATGCAGAAGTTACGACTGTACTTTTTTTTTATTTCAGCCAGAATAATGCTCATTTAACAACATAATCAATTTGTTTATAAAAATCCAGGTAGTTTAAGTCAATGAGGTAAAATTCACAAATAACACGTTGATTTAGTATGAAGGATAGGGTTTATATTTTTTCTTCACCTGGTTAAATATATTTTCCTGCCTCTGGAAAAGTATATTTCTTTGTTATGACGAACCAGCTAAAATTAACATGCGTTGTCTTACATTCCTGGGCAAACCTGTGTACTCCCCGGTGGTATATCACAGACTTTTCACTGTTAAATGCTAATAAATTTTTACAGAGTCATTTAAAGAGTAGTATCACTCCAGGGGCTTCGGAGTAGAAGGATTTGCATCCTGACAGTTGCCAGGAAGTTGCAGATTTGCAGAAAATTTCTTCTTCCTGTCTCACTTTCACAGCTGTGCAACAGAGATCAGACTCAACATGTAATCTTCTTGGGGATGTTTTGACAAGACCGTATTCTGCTGGAATAGGTTCTGCTGACAAAAATCAAAACATTTGAAACAACTGGCTTGATTTGCCAGAATTTGGATATGGAAGGAAAGTGAAGAAATCAAGTTTGCAAAACATCAGTGTCACAGCATGTTCAGGATTCCCATCTTTTGTATTGATTTTTTTTTCTGGTACACAAAAGGATCCCACACTGCTTCTGATGTGATCTTCTGTCTCCCCTGTTTTGGCAGTCTGTGGAGGCAGTGGGGCAGACCCTGTCATCAAGCTCACAGAGCTCAAGTGTGAAGGTGCAGCCTGCACCTTCAAGCCCATCATCAGCCTATCTGCAAGAACTCAATGAAATCCAAAAGTGGGCTGTTTCCTAGGGATTTGCTCTGTGACCATCCTTGTATTTTTCTTCCAAAGAGAGAAACCACACAAAACCTTTCAGCTTTGCAAGATATACCTTTAGTGCCATTTGGTGTTCTAAGATTTGATTGAGATGCCTTCATTGCTTTTACAGAGACCTTCCACTCCTGAGAGTGCTCAGATGGACATTGCTTTTGGCCTATTCTTCCGATGTATTTTTTTCACCTCTCTCCCTTTTTCCCAGGTAGCAGGGATCAAAGGCATATTCCTGGCTAACAGGAAGGTGGATGACCAGATCAAGACTTTCATTACCTACAACAAGGGCAGGGACTGGCGTTTGCTACAGGCACCAGACACTGATCTAAGAGGGGATCCTGTACTTTGCCAGCTGGTGAGTGGCAGATCTTTTCCAAGGCACAACTAACTCCTTCAGAGCTACTTAATGTAGTCACTAGGTTAACAAAACTCTGCCTGTGTTTTTTCTCTTGAACTTCTGTGTGTTAAAGGAATTCAGTAAATTTATTTCTCTATAGCTTTGTAGGTTTTAAGGGAAAATTCTGACCATCTTTCTTGATGTATTTAATAGAATTAGAATAAGAAAGTTGCTGGGGAAAAGTGCTCTAAGTCAGATTGTTGTTAAAACAAGGGCAGGCATGCTTGCAGTGCAGAGTTCCTGCTTATCCATCAAAGGAACATATGAGCTATGTGTACAAAAAGCAGAGGGGTCATTTTCAGAAGGATCAGAGCATCTGTGTGCAGTCACCAAGGGTTCTTCTAATATTTAACTTGATGAATATTAAAGCTTCTGCCTTTTGTTTGTTTTCTGTCAACAGCCCTTTTGCTCATTGCACTTGCGCCTGCAACTCTCAGAGAATCCATATACTTCAGGGAGCATTTCCAGCAAAGAGACAGCTCCTGGGCTGCTGGTGGCCACAGGTAAGAACCTAAGTGCTTCTCACTGCTCACCCATACCTCCCTGGGAGCCTGAGGTATTCCCCATTGGTGTAAAACTTTTCAGCTCTGTTTCAGCAAGTGCTGAGCTAATTCACGTTAACTCCCATTTGTGATGGGCTAGAAGAAGGCATATGGCCCCAAGTTCAGAAGAGATGTCAGATATTTGTTGCTCTACAATAACCCATTTGCAGATCTAAGCCCACACTTTCAAGGTACCATTACCCAGTGGCATTACTAAGTCTTCTCATGTTGTTACAACCACTGATGGACATGTCTACCTGTTGCTGCAGGTGCCATGAAGGAGAATAGTACCCAAGGGCTACACTCCTAGGTGGTGTCAATATGTCCCACCTATCAAGTAGCAAGCACAGAGTTGTCACAAAGTCTGTCAGGTGAAGCCTGGGCTTCATGGCTGCCTGTCTTGTGCATGGCACCTACTTTTAACTCTATACTGCTGCAAGACTAGCAGCATTTAATTAACACTGCACAGGCCATTGGTACTGTGGGCTGTTCTGCAAAATAGTGCTTTGGCAGGTTGTGCTGTTTAAACGACAGCCTGCTACAATACTTCATGGTGGCAGTGGCTGAGCCACTATAATTAATCCACAGGATGGATAGGGCTACCAACAGTCACCCTCAGCTCTGTGGGAGCTGCTGGGCTAACAAAATGCTTCCTGAATGGCTGGTGCTATATATGCTGAAAGCTGGCCTCTGAGCCATGGAAGCAGTTCTGTCTTTTCGAACAGAGGCTCTTACCTACACTCAAATATGTCTGAATAGCTTAACTGTTGTTTCTAAGGCTCAGTTTATCTCCGTGGTCCTCTTCAGCATAGCCGTGGCCTGCAAGTGTGGGCAGTTAGCATATTGCCTGCATGAATTTACAGTATTTCCTCCAACCATTTTCATTCTCATGTCCTTCTGTTCTTCAGTGTGTTTGCCAGACTAAGGCAGAGCCTGAGACGGGTTCCCTTCATGACATTTATATCTCAACAAGGGAGACACCATGTGATTTCCAGTTCACTGATCCAGGCCAAATGAAGTGAGATAATTTGGTTCAAACCTCCAGATATCCCCATGCATAGCCAAGTGGAGTCATCACTCCTGGCAGGTTGCACTTGCTAGATGTATGCTTAGGAGCAAGCCCTACTCATGATGCTGTAATTACAAAAGCTTTTTTTTTTTAACCTTTTAGGAAGCAAATAGAGGCAGCAGGACTGTGAGATTCTAGGCATTGATCTAAATTGTTAGTAAATTAGGTTCTTTTCAAACTGCCAGTGCATGGGATGAATGCTTTCCCAGTCTAACAATTAACCTTTAAAAGGCAGAATATGATTTCTGCCTTACTGCTTTGTAGATGAAAAAACCTTACCTGTTGGGAATATACACATCTGTTTCCACTAACCAGTTTCACAACAGCAGGAGCATCTCACCATGTTGCTGAATGCATTCAAGGATAAGCTTTGCAATTTTTTCTCACAAGTGTTGGCTGCTCAAACACTTCATTTACAGTGAGACATTTCCAGCAATGATTGGAAACTTGGACACTTGGTACAGGCACAGAGGTTAGATTCCTGCAAAGGGAAGACTTACGTTTTATTATCTAATTTTACAGCTGCTAAATCCTCTTGATTTGTTTGGGAGTTACATTTTGTGAGGTTTAAATGCATGCAGCTGAAACTAGAGGAAGAGAATGAATGAAATAATGGAACAGCTTTGCACAGGAAGAGAGAATGAAGTGATAGCAACCAAATTCTTGTCTTTTTACTCCCTTTCCTTGCCTCCATCTGTAAATCCCTGTTTGAAAATTTGGAGTTTCCATTTTTTTTTAATGGAAACTTTTAAACAAAATTTAAAATATTATGACACAAAACTTACACTGCTACCTTTAGATCAGTGTCTAATTCTTGAGGACTTCCACTCATGATAAGATACTGGGCTAAGAAGATCTTTGAACTGAAACAGTAGATTTATCCTCTTGAACCTGGATGTCCCTTTAGGCTGACCTTCTGTATGGTTGCCCACATCAGGTTTTCCTTACAGCCTCATCTAAAACAGTTGGTGACTCTTGCTGGTGTCAGGAAAGGAAATTAGGTAGCTGGACAATATGACATTTCCTATATCTTGAGCACTGATGAAAACACCCTTCTTGAGTTGTGCTGCCTCCCAGAGCCAGAACTTTTTTGAAATAGCATTGACACAATGACGTGGTTAGTTGAATTCTGTGATGGTAACAGGAGAGTGTCAACCTATTTTAATTTCTAATTTTCCAGCATTAAATGTCAGAAATTTAATTAACATTTTCATTAGCGTGTTCATCCACAAAAGAATGTCTGACACTTATGTTGCAGGCAATATTGGCTCTGAACTTTCCTACACGGACGTTGGCGTGTTCATCTCTTCTGATGGTGGCAATTCCTGGAGGCAGGTATGTTTTGCACAGCAAAGGAAAGCATGTAGCTTTTTGCTACTCTTCTGACTCTTCACTTCCCAGCGGAGTGGAGCACTCATGCAGTACTTCCTTTGTCTGCAGATCTTTGAGGAGGAATACAACGTTTGGTTTCTGGACTGGGGAGGGGCACTAGTGGCCATGAAACACACGTCAGTGCCCATCCGGCACATGTGGTAAGGAAACTTGTTACTTTGAGAGGGTGCCAGTGTCTGTAAAATGCACAGATGAAGTCATTCTTATCTATGTTTTACCACCATTTTGGTTTTGTTGATGAATATAATGATTATTGCACCATTTTATAAATATAATAACTCCATACATGATCACCTACGTGTATGAATTACTCTTTGCACTGGTAATGTACTATGAGCCTCCAGGTGGGGCTTCTTTCCTACAGACACACATATACTTAGTCATCCTTTGGGCTTCAGGTATTTCTGCGAGGATGTGTTTCTCGTTTCTACATTTTGTTTACAGAATTTAACATTAATCTGGTAAGACAGATAAAGGGAGGGAGAGGAGAGGGCAGTAGGTGTAGATAAGGACAACAGAGATATGTTGCTAACCCCTCTAGTATTTTACTGTCAATTTCCAGAGATACTGTGGTGGCAACTGATTAGTGTTGGAGGTGAAATAGGGCAAAATGATTTCTCAGTTGAAGACACTGTTTTGCTATAAATGGGTTGTAACAGCCTAAGCACTAAGGATACTGCTGAAAATTATCCTCTTCTTAGCTCTTGCCCCTCTGACTCGTGCACCAGTTACACATTCTGAAATTCATAACTAACACTGTTTACAGAAAATGGCTGTGTTAGTACCACCTTCAATGGACTGACCCACCCAGTTCTAATGTTGTTTAGAAGTGAATTAGTTAGAAATGCATTTCAGAGACAAGATGTATTCCTGTGTACAATACTGGGTTGTCTCAGCTTGATGGTGCTAAGCACATGTCTATTACTTTGCATGCAGAACAGGAAATGTTGTCTTCAGTCAAATAGAAAGAGAAAGCAATGGTGTTTGGCAGCAGTGATGAGGTGTTAAGGTCTCCTCTACCCGAGTCATTATTGTACAAAATCCTCCGGTGAAATTGCAGTCATTCCAAATCTGGACACCTCAAGACAGGTTGACTTCACCCATTTACAAGCTCATGTTCCAGAGATGTACTTTGAAAACATTAACAGCTACTTTTTCAATATAAAAGGCTTCTGGACTTTATGTTTCTGACCTGACAGATAACTCTGGGATGACTGCAACATAGATTTCTATAAAAGTTTGAATATATTGTATTTGAGCCCATTTCTTTGCCACCTGAAGCAAAGAAATGACTGCTTTAGTCACGGTGTGACAGTGGACTGTTAACCACGGGATGTATTGGTTCCACCACTGGACATAGAGAGGACAGCAGTAACAGAGCAGACTCCTAAGGATGAGCTGCAGACTCCAGTCTGTGGTGTGATTGTGTTGGGGTGCGACTGGAAGCCTCTGATGGGTAACTCAGTTGTCATGGCTATAATTAAAGTGCTCTCAGGAAGGAGGACATCAGGATCATGTCCTAATCTTTAGACCAAACCAAGGATGAGTCAAGGAAGGAAAAGTTTGTGTTAGCCAAGGGTGGGTGTCACTAGCAGTGGATGCATCAGACTGCAGCAAGTTGGGCTCTGGAAGAGTGAAAGGTGAGCCTCTTACAGAAAAAGCTGCAAGTCACATATTAACCATTTGTTACTGCATTATTCAAGCCAGGTGTAACTGTTTTAATTGTGTCTTTAATTGAGAAGGCTCTTCAGACATAAAAAGCACGTTACTACAAGTGCCTGTACTTACATATTGGGAAAGATTTGGTCACATGTTGACTTTTTAAAGGAGCTGACAGCTCAGTTCACCTTTGTTTGCAGAGGTTCATTTCAGATGCTCTCCTTTTACAATAAGTCTCCTGAAATGGTGTATGCAGTTCTGAGTGCCCCACCCACTCTATTAAATGAGTAGTGATTTAGATTTGTTATCAGTAAGATCCAACAGGTTTCCTTCAAAATGGTACCCTTAGGGGCTTTGGAATTTGCTTCATATTGCTTCAGTAGGCACCTGTTTTATGGGCAGGAGTGGAATAGATTAAAGGGTACATGTAAATCTATTAGTTCTCAGGCTGAGACATTGTACAATAAGTTTCATGCTGGAGAAAAGAGGGGCGGATAATTGAAAAGCTGAGAGAACTTTAGCTAGGCTAATGAAGCATGCTGTTCCCCAGAAGTTGAAATGCTATTTGGAGAGATAAGCATACAAGCAGAACGCATACAAATGCACAGGTGTATGGGAAGATACATACATTTAAATAAATAGATTTAGGGCAGATAATCTTTCTGTGTGCTGTTGTGCTCCCAGAGTTCTCTTTTAGGTGTAAAGTTAACTTCCTGTTCTTGCACAGGTGCATTCTGAGTCAGGTGAAGGTGTGTCTGAGTCAGGTGAAGGTGTGTCTGAGTCAGGTGAAGGTGTCTTGCTAAGTGACATGAGGGGCAGAGAGTTAGAGAATAGTGACTGCCAGTCTTGTCAGACTTCCACACCAGAGATCTGAGGTTGGTGTAACCCATGGTTTATAACACACACTACAGTGGTCTCCTAGTCCTTTGGTGGTGTATCAGATATTGTCCTACCTGCCAAAAGCTGGGGGGATTCAGTGACCACCAAGAGCCTCCCAGTCAGATCCAGGTGCTCAGATGCCTCTGTGTGCACACACACATTCAACACTCCTCACCCCCACAAATAAGGCAAATTTGCCTTTAAGTACTGACAAGGCTAGAGAGATTGTAGTTAATGCCATATGGCATTGATATATGCATGGGTCAAAATGTCCTGTGGTGGTGAAAGCAATTTTCATGCATTTAGGGCAGGGTTGCTTATGCTCTGAGTGGTGCTTCATGCCAGGTGCTGCTATTCCAGACCCAGAAACAGGTCTTGGCAAAGACTCTTGATCCCTTGAGGTCTGATGTACAGCTGCATAAAGTATATACATGTCCTTATTGCCAGTGTTTATGCTTTCTAAAGCTTTGATCTTTCAAAGTACATCAGGAGCATGAATTTAGTGGGCTGGGAAATGGCAAAGATTGGTGCTTGTCTGTGAATCCAGCTGCTGGAGCTTGCAGACCTTAGCCAACATTTAATTGCTGCATTTGCTCTAGAGTAAGCCTTTTTATGTGTATAAATGTTGTCTGCTTCTATCCCAGGGTGAGTTTTGATGAGGGAAGATCCTGGACTAAATACAGTTTCACATCAACACCACTTTTTGTGGATGGATCCCTTGTAGACCCTGGCATAGAGACCCAGATAATGACGTAAGTATAGCAGCTCCAATTTTAAATTAAAAACTTCCCTTTCCAGAGAAGAAAGGGGATGGCAGAAGGGGTGCCTGGAGATCCCCAAGTTCATGGTAACCTCATGATGTGCAGTGCAGCGTTGTGTAGCTGCACATGCAGTGTTTCCTGAAGGCATGGTGCTGTTTTGTGGGTTTTGCTGGTGGCCACACACCTGGCTGGCATGTTCTTGCATCACGTGGCAAATAGATGACGGAGCCAAGCTCTTTCCAGCAGTGATAGGGGCTATAGCAAGGAGAGATGGCCCAAAGCTGTAGCCTGGGAGTTCACATAGAGCAGTAGATAGATCTACTTCTCTGGATAGTGGTGTAGCCTTGATCAGGTTGCATCTAGTGACAACCAGAGGTCCTTTCTCATAATTACTGCTGAGATTGCATTCCTTGGATCTGAAGGCCCAGGGACTGCAGTGCTCTTCAGAAGTCAGAGATCTGTATGATTGTACCTCATGCCAGTTGTGTCCTTGCTCCAGCTGTGCAACATGACTGTCTTTTGAGATTTCTGGTGGGTATGAATATCCCCCAAACTTGTTGCTTGTTGCATACATCTGGTTTTAGCTCAAAGTAAAAGTGTTCTCATTGTGCATATGCAGAACTGAGCTCAGAATAACCTTGCTATTCTGGGGTGTAGTATGCTATGGCTCGCCCATCCCATGGAAGGAAGAGCCTGGGCTGGCACTGATGGTGCTGGGACCTTCCTCCTCCCAGGAGTGCTGAAGCACTGGGTAAGGCTGGTGGAACCAATGGAGTGATGTTGGCCCAAGAATAGGCCAGGATTTGAGCTTAACAACCAGGAAAGGGAATTTTTTAAGTTCAAAGGCATCTTTAAGTAGTCATCTGACCTCTTGCACAAAGCAGATCAGAGCACTGTGCTCTGGGGCTCTGAACAAAGCAAGGACAAGATGCACTGCCTTCATTGGTTTCAGAAATGCCTTCTTACCTGTGAGTCTTTGAACTGGCTGAAACAGCTTTCTGAAAAACATCAGAAAGCAAGGTGGCTAAGATGCCTTAGACTGAGGCACGCCTGTGAAGCATACCTACAGTGGCATGAAGAAGTGCCTTTGGTTAATCACATCAGACACTGTTGCACCACTCCAGTTCAGGGGCAGGACACTGATTATAAATTTCATCTTGCAGTCAATCTGCTTCTCTGCATCTTCACTTGAAGTTCCTGCACATTTTCACTGCTTGCAAGAGAAAAGAGATTCAGGTCAAGTTTATTTTCTTCTAGGCTTCAGTTCATCTGCATACTTACATGGCATAAACGTGTAGGTGGAGCTCATTGCTGGTGTCACAGGTAGAGAGAAACTGAGTGTCATCCATTTCTGAGGAAGTTTGAACAGAGTAATAGCTGTGTGTCTTAGACATTTCTGCTACTGATTTGAATGTATTCCAACTGTTTTGTATGATTTGTGTTGTTATGCCTTTCAAAACCAGCTCTATGTCAGCTTTACACAAACAGAAGTGACCATGTGCCTATACTTGAAGTTGAGCTCAGCTGCAAGAGAGGAGCTGGGGGAAAATAATATTTTACTCTTCTAACAAATGGTCATTTGGAGTGGCTTCTGTGCCATCTATGCCATGGCAGAAGAAATGTTTTGGTGCTGTAGCCTTGGAAGGCTCAGGAAAGTGTAGCTGACTTCTGTATAGCACATCCATATCCCCTGTGATAAAGTGTCTTAGGAAGGACAGGCTGAGTAATTATGGTTATACTTTTCACAGCAGCTCTCCTGTGCTTTATTCCCAAACAGTGCTGGAGCAAAACAAGGCAGCCTCTGTGTCTGTCACAGACAGCTACTGAGATTTTATCAGAGCAGAGGTGGTGTCAGTTCTGGTGGCATTGCTCACTTTTCCTTTGTTCCAAAACAATGCCTTGGCTTTGACTTTTTTTCTTTTTTTTTTTTTTTTTTTTTTTAAAGCAAGGTCCTTGTTTTGTAGAAGAATATATCTGTGCATCTCTTGCCTTGCTATCTGCAAACATTGTCCTGTTTTTGCAAAGAGTAAAACTGAGCAGCATATGATATACCTGTGAGCCTTTTCAGAAGACTGCTGTGAGCATCCTGTTGGGAAAACACATATGCCAATTCCCAGCTAAAGATTAGAACCTGCAATTCCTTTTACTCTGTTCATTTTTTCTGCAAATGCAATGATAATGTGTAACTTTCTGTGTTGTTTAATATGGTGTTTTCCTGTGAAATTCTTCGTGCCATGTGTGTCACTTTCCAGCTGCACACATGTGCAGAGAGGCAGAGCTGAACTCAGATAAATCTGCATGTCAGCACCTTCATTGAAATCAGTGGAGCTAATCAGTTGCAGCTAGCTGTGGATTTAGGCCATTTACTTTATAAATCAATGCAGTTTTCCTTTGAGATGAAAAATGCATTATAAATCTAAGGTTATTGTTATTTATATCTTTGTAGTCTTCTGGTGGAGAATGTAGGAAGTGAGTTATCTTCCTGAATATTGTGTATTAGGTTTGTTGAGAACTTTTTCTTTTGAAATCTTTGCAGGCATATTACCATTATTATTACCATTGCTATTGTTATTGTTATTGTCTTTATTATTACTGTCATCATTAGCAGTTTTAAAAACCGTTCTTAATAGTCTGTAAAAGCCATACAAAGAAATTTCACATGACACTTGCAATGAATGTTTAGAGAAATTTCTATCCACAGCATGAAAGGAACTGAGGAGGAAAGAGCCCATTTATAAAGCTGTATGCAAACCATTTCTATACAGAACACTTAGGTGTTTCTCCCAATGAGAATTTTAGTGAACTCATCTATAAGGGCAGTGTAAGGTGATGCTGAGCTTGTGTAAGCTTTGCCTGAGAAGAAATCAATGTATTTCTATTGCTACTTGCCACCCCCTGAACAGAGATTACACATAGTGGTTTGGAGGTACATGGAATTTGTGTTTGTGGGTAGAAACCCCGAAGATTTCAAGGAGCTGATGAGAGGAGCACAGCAGTTTGGGATTTGCATCCCGAACTGATCATGGGATCAGTGAGAGCTCTTAGACTTGATGCAGCACTGAGGCAGAGAGACCAAGGCTGTGGTCATATTTGTGTGCTGCCAAACTGGGTAGGTTAGTGGCTTTTAAAAGTTTGTCTCTCATCCCAGAAAATGCAGAATAGTTCATCTAGTGGTCTCAGCTGATCCCTGGTAGAAAAGATTTCTTCCATAGATTTGCATCAAAGTGGTCTGTATTCACCCATTAAAAAAAATAATATTCTGAGGGGAATGTGTACACATAGTCATTAGACTCCAACTATTATTAAAATATTGCATTATTAACAATATTTTCATAATACTATTTTATTAAAATCAATATATCAGTAAAATGACTTTCCCAACCTTCATTTTGTGCCACATGCTGTGAGAGGCTCTCTGGGCTGTTGAAAGGAGCAACCCTTTTAGCACACAATTTTGTACCTCTTCATAGCTATTAAGTGAGCTTTTTCCATATCTGTCTTTATTGTATGAGTACCCTAGGCTTTTTGAATCCTCTGTGCTTTGTGCTGGGTATGCTTGTCCTAAACAGTCCTAAAAAACTTGTCAGTATGGTAACATCGGTAATTTGCTTTATGAAGGGGCTTTATATGATTCTGAATATCTAAGAGTACTCTGAAATGGGAGCTGCTTTTAGTGGGATGTTGGACAGGATGTCTTGCAGAGGTCTGTTCCAACCTAAATTATTCTATGATTTTGTAATTTTGTATGGCTATAATGCTGCAAGAATTAATTATTTGTTTACAAGCTGGGGGGGCTCAGTTAAGAATGTAGTTTTGTGATGCACAGGGAAGTGTCATGAGACTATGTGAGCTGGTCTGCCTTGAACTGCTGCCTAACCAAAGTAAATCCACTGTCCTTCCTCCAGCCCTGGCTGATCATCTTCTGCAGTTCCTTTTGTTGTTGCTTTGACACTTCTCTCATCTGACAAGAGAGTCAGTTCAGCTCCTTTAGTGTAGAGCTTGGTACCAAAGCACATTGTGGTGCTTGGTGCTGGTGTGGGGAAAAGGCTGCAGAGCACACAGAGTCCTCTGGGAAAATGCATAAGGGTGGTGGCTTAGACATGTTCTCAGATGAATGCCTAGAATGCCCTAGCCTTTTTGAAATCTACAGGTTTCTAAGTTCTGTGCTGTACCCCTCACTGTTAACTAGTGTATCTTTTAATGATGTCACGTTCTGATGGGTCAGATCTAACATTTCTGGATTGACAAGCCATAGGCACAGCATCTTACTTGTCTGAGGTTGTCAAACAGGGGAAAGGAATCACATTGTATTCCCCTTCTAGTCAGTTGTGATATATCCAAACTAGTTTGTACCATTCAAATCAGAGACAAGATGTTGTCATTGGTCCAGAGAGGGGCTTTATGCTGTTCCAGCTCTAACTCATTATTATTACCCTTGCCACTTCTTCTCCTGTGCTAAGCATCTCTCCAAACCTATATTAAGTGGAACAACCTTTTTGCTTCACAGCCCTGCATCATTTTAGTAGACTCATTATGTGTGTATGTGTGCAGACACTCATTTACAGATGGGGATCATTAAGTTTCTCTGTACTGATAAATAAATATTTATGTAGACACACCCACGTGTGTATATAAATTTCTAAGTCATTCTACGCATGTGAACTTAATGATCTCTATATATGTGTGTATGCATAATTGAGCATTAATATTTTCAGTGAGCTGAAAGTTGGTCTGTCAACACTGCTGTGACTGCTGCCCTTGGCTATGTGTGTTAGAAAATGTTCCTGGTTGTAAATGAATAGGGCACGAGTCCTGGCCCTTTCCTTGTTTATGTGGCCATGAAGCTTTACCAGAGATGAAGTGGGAATAATTCTTTCTTTCCAAGAGACCCATAAAATTACTGGCAATCCATCACTGGGTGGCAGAAGAGTGGGGAAGAATGAATAAGTAATTGAGAGATGTTGAAAAAGTTGAGATGGGTGCCAGGGGAGGTTTGAGGTGAGAAAGAAAGTATTAACAGCACAGGCCATACTGTGTCAGACCAGAAGTTCCTCTATTTCAGTTCCATGTTCCAACAGTGGCAAGTACAGGATGCTGAAACTATATGTATTATACTAAATTATACTAAAAATATGATTACCTTATATACTTCTCACGTTTACAAATAAGGAACTTTCTTGGCCAAACATGGTATTCTTTGTATTTCTAAGATATTCATGAGTTTTCCTATTTTTGAGAGCTTTCCCTCTAAATACTTTGAAAAGGTTTTTAGCAGTCACCTTATCCTGTGGCCAGGAGTTCCATGAGTTATACTTCTCACGAAGAACTGACTGTGTTCCTGTGAACCTGTGGAAGACATCAGCAAAGTAGACACAGGTATGAAGGCAATGTGGACAGATTCTGATTCACAGTCAGCAGAGATTCAGCAAACTCAGTATGAGAAAAGGACAGCAGCTCCCAGGTCCAAGCTCCCACGGAGTTCAAAGTTACATGGGATCCATGAGTAATTTTCCTGTCTTTTTCTGATAAGGTGATTATCATCTTTTCTCTTCAAGCAAGGCAACATCTGCTGCCTTTTGCTCAAGTCTTGCTGTTACATTAAAAGCTAATACAGAAAAGAAAATTACAAGCTGACACAGTGTCCTTGAAGCAATCTGCCCCTTTGCCTAGGGGTAGGGAGACATGGGTCTGAGTGGGTGTACTGACAAAAATTAAGGGGAAACCAGTGATAGAAAATAGTGCCTTTGCTGCAATGAGGTCAGAGGAGCTCGTGTTCTCCCCCTGGTGCCAGGCTTTGCCCTCCACAGCCAGCACCTATGCTTAGCAACCTCAGCAAATGAGAGACAGTGTGAGTGGATGGCAAAAGACCACGAAGTTGTTTTTCCGAGAAGGAATTGAGGCTCTTGTACAACGTGCATGAAGAAAAGAGTCAGTGTTCCTCAATTCCCATGGTCCACAGGTGCCTTTAAACTTTCCTGACATCAGTGTGGCCTCTTTTCACTCCACTCTGTGAGAAAAGAAGAAAAAACTGTCTGAAAAAAACATAGATCTTCTGCAACTTTGACTGCTGCTGAGCCACACAGAAATTTGGCGAAGAGGGAATCTGGAAGAAAGATTTCACCAGAGTTCTCTAGGAAGCTAAATCCAACTTGCAGCTTCCAGTGCAGAAAATGAGACAGGGAGTTGTCGTGCTGAAAGATTCTGAACTTTGTCCCTGTTTATCTTCACTTCCTCTGGGAACCAAGGCTGTCCATCCAGCCTGTGCATTCTCTCAGGGCTGCTAGAACTGTGGACTTTTTTAAAGATCAGAGAGAAGATTTCAAAGCCTGGTTTATCCAAATTGCATAGGTACCATTAGATACTAGAAAAGACCATTAGGTTTTAATTGTTGTCCCTACTGTGGTTTTATCTCACTTTTCAGTTTTTCCTTTTTTTCTTCTCTTCAGTGCTATATTTGTTTGTGGTGCAACTGGCATTGTTATTGGCTATGGATTTTCCTGCAAGGCTCTGACGTGTCCTTGTGAGTTCAGTTTCTCTGTCCTCACTCAGGGGACTGTACAGACTGCAGTGCACAAACCTATATAAGGACTCTTCATAATAGAATCCATGAAATTAAAGTGAATCTCTGAAAATAATGACTGCACACAGAAAAAAAAGTAAAATTTGGAACTTGATCTGAGAACAGAAATTCCAAGTACAATTATTAAGTAAGGAAACCAAAATGATTGAGAGGATATTGGCATTTGCCATAGTGAGCTGCATTCGTGTATCTTCTGATCTAATTTCAAAACCTTCTGGAAGTAATGAATAGCTTGGACTTTGCGAGAAAATGATCAATCTGCTAATGGCATCAAGTGATTTTACAATGGACAAGAAAATGTGTGTTATAGGAATTCCCATTGTATCCCAGCAGATGATCTGTTTATACCCTGGAGTAAGAGAGTTATTACCCATATCATTATCTTTGTTTGCAAGACTTAAAAACATTATTAATGACCCCAAGATTAATCAGTGTCACTTCCTCCTCCCATCTCCCTCTCTGCCAGAGGAGTAGTCTGTTTTTTAGCCTTTGGATCTCTGCATGAATTCACCTAAACAGTCCACAAGAGGCACAATATTGATTGTGCTGTTAATAATTGCAGTGTGAGCTGAGGTCTTTCTGTGGCACCTGAAAGACAAATCAGGTGATGAGAACATCTGCTTAGAGTAATCTTTCTCAGACAGCACTGTGTGATTTATTTGGCTTTAGGAAAAGGATGTCTGTGACCCAAGAGCAGTTCCCAGCAGTAGCACCATGGACTTGGAAGATTCCTGGCAGAAGCCATAACACATGGAGAAGGCACTGTGCTCTGTGGCACGTATTGTCCATCTTTGACTTTCTGGGGCAAACATTACTGTCACTGGAGTCAAGTGCTATTTATGGACAGTAGATCAAATATTATGCCAAAATAGTCAACATCATCAGTTGTATTTTGCCAGTAGGAAAGTTGAGGGAGAACAAAGGACATGCCTGTGGCCAGGCACTCAGCAGGCTGTCATTGGGAGAGCTTGGCAGTAACACAGGTCTCTGGAGTCCCAGATGGGTATCCCACTGTGCAGACTTTTCCCATTTCTTCAGGGGAGGGAGATGCTCAGTCATGTCTATAATGCTCAGACAAGGGGAATGGAGAGGTGAGCAAATGCAGGGAGGAGGACTATAGAAAGGTGTGTTCACTTGAGACTGGAATTTGCTGAAGTGAACAAAAGAAAGAAGCCCTTGCAGAACGAGCCAGAATGAGCAGCAGGCTGATAGATGATTTCTTTTCCCTAGATAAAAGGGCAAATTTTGCCTGATGGCAATTCAATCCAGATATTCTCACCTAGAGGCTCATGTGCTTTGTTTCCTGTGCTGCTAAGTAAGGACAGATGGATCTTGGCCCTGTGCTGTCCTCCTGCCTGCAGGTGGGCTGGGCTGTATGAAGCACTCAGGCCTGATGGAGGGTGCACAGGAAGGGGCAGGATGCTGTGCACACAGACATTCCTGAGTTTTTCACCTTTTTGTGAGAGCAAGACATGAAATATTCCGGTGCTCTGATCACACCAACCCTCAGGGGACCAAGAAACTACATTGCCTTGGTACCTTTCCAGTTTAATCTCTCCCTGATCCTGCACAAGGAAAAGGGTGGCACAGCACACCACCTTTTCTGGGAGCTTGAAGGCTCAGTGTTGGGTTGGCTGCAGAGTTCACTCTGACAGATTTTTGATCACTGAACTGAATGAGTGTTGGAAAGCAGCTCCCCAGAGCTTCCTCTTCTGAGCCTTCTTCTCTGATATCCAGGCAAAGCTCGTCACTGTGCTTCACCTGTCACATGCATTTGGAGCTTACATATTCTAAGGAATGGCTTCCACATTTGTATTGGACATTTCTGGTTGGAAATCTGCTGATTCATAGGATGTAAGATTGAAATGATTGGATGTGTTGTGTTATCTGGCTTCTGGCAAAGCAGCAGCACCTGCCTCTGCTGAGACCACAGACCCATGAGGGGATGAAACACTCACATTGCTGATACCTGCCAGTATTTTTCTAGAAGAGAGTGGCAGCACCTTCAGGTTTCAAGGCTGTCAGAAACTGGTTGTCTTCCATGAGTGCTTCGAAGAAGAGAAAGAACTCTTCTGAAAAACAGCATTAAAAATTAATATGCTTTCCCATCCCCCTTCCTAGGTGTCTCATACTCTCTTTCATGTTGCTGGGATTTCTTTTGAAGCAATTGTTATGTAAAGTGGTTTGAGAACATTGGTAATAAATTTTTTAGAGGCCAGATTTCAAAAGGTTTGGTTTGTCATTCAGGAAGTTTTTATTTTGATAGCACTTCATATTTGAAAAAATAATAACAAAAATCCCTGTCTCCCCCATTGCCTTATGCAGTGTTTGTGCAGCTAAAGGGAAATTGAGTCCAAACTGTAGGGCTGCTTTGTAATTACATGTTCTGCAGATTACTTACTAATTGCACTTGGCATTACTCACTAACTGAAAGATCATGTTGTACCATGTCATTTGCAGTGGTTTTCCTCTTCTGCTAGCACTATAAAGGAAGTGCCCATTGAGCTGATGAACAATACCAGGACTGTTTTCCAAAGCTGAGGGAAAGGATCTGCCATGATTGTACTGTAGGATTTTTATTGCAAGGTTTTGGTTTTGATCTGTAATTCACATAAACTCTTTGCCTGCCTCATCTCCTCTCCTTCTCCTGACCTGAAATCTGGCAGTGGTGCAGCTTTTCATGACCAGTTCAATACAGATTGCTAGTGGCCAACACTTTGAATTTCTTTCTTGTGGGCAACTTTGATGTCATGACATTCAGTTTCACTGGAAATGAACCACATCCCTCAGATTTAATCTTCCTTACGCAGGAGAAATTCTGTGAAATTCTTGTGCGACCCTTCTCCTTGGGAAATAGAATACAGACCAAAATTTTCTTGAACAAATTTGTCCTCATGCATGCTGCTGTCTGGTGTTGGTACATTCTTGATCATTTCACTGCTGTTGTTTTTTCTCCTTCTGAATAGTATCAGTGGAAGGCCTTATACCTGAGAGGGTCTATTTAGATGGTCTAAATTAAACTCATTTACACCGACTGAAAATCTAGATCCAAATGGATGGGGTATTTTATTTGGAAGAAAATGCACCTCTTCTTTCCAGAGAAAAAAAAGCAGCTGTTTTTCTTACTTTATTTTGGTCCACAGACAGATGTACAGCAGCCCTGAGTCATCACCCATTGCCCTCAGGCTACTGTTCCTAGTTGACAGGTCAGCCAAAAGCAACTGAATTAAAAGCTCCAAAGAGGCTCTTTGAAACCATATTTATTGTTTAGGAAAAAAATTAGACAGTGTTTTTTGTTGGCAATTGCCTGCCTTTCTACTGTCATCTTTCATTTTTTATGTTTCCTTTGTTTCCAGTCTCTTACTCCCTGCATCGTCTTGCCAGGCAGGAGACAGTTTAACCCTCCCTCTCCTGCTCTCCCTAATTGCTGATTTGTGCTTTCAATTAAGTTCTACTTCCTTGTCTCAGTCCATTTCTATCCAGTTTCCTTGTAACTAGTGACCTCCTTTAATGCTAATTCCATCTAAATACTAATAAAAAAAATGGCCATTACACAGCCCATTTGGTTTTCTCTAAAGTCATGATTTATGTTTAATTCATGGAGAAGTAGTTCATCTATTCATAAAATCTGGTCCCACCAGCACAACTTGCAACTGTTCCATTGCTGCTCATGTGGTTTTGGCCCAGACAGCTCAGCCTGCACACAGGAGTTTGTCTCACTTTACTGCTACTTCCTTACACAGGGATGGATTCAGATCCAGATTTCATAACAGGCCCTCTTCTTTGTGTGAAATTGTCAGCATTTTCTTTCATTGACTCACAAGCTATAAATATCAACAAGTTAAGGAGGTACATCTAAGTACCAAGACATTCTGTAAGTGTTTACTGAGCCAGAAACTCTAGCATAAGCTCACCATTTCCCAGGAAATGGGGGACAAGGGTAGCCTGCCTTGTGGGGGAAAAAATCCCAAACGAATCAAGGCAATTATGAGTGAGAGGATATCTGTTAAGACTGCAGCAGTAGCAACATGTGCTCCTCTGCTGGACATCAGAATGAGAATGAGCACCTTCAGTTGTGGTGAATTACCTACTCACTGCTCCAGGTCTGACACTCCCTCTGGTTTCAGTGAGAGAAGAGCTTCCTCTCCAGAGACTAGGAAAGAAAAAAAAAAACCAAACCAAACCAAACAAAA
>VXBC01007728.1:2662041-2731188 GCA_013399945.1 Ploceus nigricollis | reverse complement strand
AAAAAAAAACCCCCACAAAACAAAAACCAAAAAAACAAACCAAAAAAAACAAACCAAAACCCAGACCAACACATGCTTGTTTTCCTACCAGGAGGTGATTCTTCCAGATTGTGCTTCATAGCACTTCTTGGGTTTGCCCATTCAATATCTACTTCTGGCACTTCCTGTTAGATGCACAGATGTAAATAAAGAGGGATTTTAACTGAAATTAGATAATGATCTTACTTGACTTTCTTCCTTTCTACATTCTCAAAACAAAAGCACGGATTTAGGTCAGCTGAAGTATTCACTAATTTGGGTGATTTTACTGTTGGGGATTTTTTGCTTGCTAAGACACTTCCTCTGCAAGCATTTTTCTTTTACAATAAAAGGAAATAAAAATCAAGGTTGGTTTCAGGCTTTTATAAATGAAACAGTCTATTTATGATGACACTGCAATTAGCTTTTCTCTCAATATTATCAATTAAAGTATATGTTTGGCTCTCTTTCTGTAGTTCTGGCTTTACTTTTTTGTTGATCCATCCATCTGCTTCTGTAGTTCATCTCAAAAGGTGCTGTCTACTAAATATATTATATTCTTTTGATTTTATTTTATTTTTAGTTATTAAAAATGCTTACAGTCTATTCTGTGGGGCCTAATCTTGTTAAAATCTGGCTTCAGAGGTCCCTAAGGTACATTGAGAGAAGCAAAAAAACCAGCCAAGCTTTTCATGTATCTCACCTTGTTGATGTCCAGTGAAGGAAAACTGCTTCAGAAAGGAGGGTACTCTTGATGTTAGGTGTGGTGAAGATTACCTTATCAGCTTCTTCCTTCCCTGGCATCTCCAGTCCTCTGTCTCAGTGCTGGGCACATCCGAGGTCAGCAGGTGTTACACACAAAGGAGCTGGGAGGGCTGGTGAAGGGAAAATCTTCCATCTTTATCCACAGCAGAACAGCCAAGTACAGGCAGCTTCAGTGCTTGCTTGCTCCATGTGATGTCCTACCAGTCTACTTCAGAAATGATAGAAGAGGACTTGATTTAGGCATGAGAGTTTACATTTTAATGCCTGACTGGGCAGCTCATCACAGCCAGCAGGGATAGATCCACATGGATACAGCCGATGCCTTTCCTGTGGGAGCTGTTACCTGAGGAGGTCTGTTTCTCATACCATGAGCAGGGACAGGAATTGAATCTATGGACCAGAGGCAGGTGAGTTGTTATCTTGTGACCCTCAATTCATTCTGTTGACCTGGCAGGAATGAGCAGTATTGAATTACATAAAAAGCACAGCTGTCAACAATACAAGGAATGATAAGGCAAAAACAATGCAATTTGAGAAGAGAGCACTGTACAAATGTAAAAAGCCTTTTAAATAACTCCTGTACAAGGTTATCCAGGCAGTGTGCGCTGCATTTGTAGTTAGTGTGTATTTAAAAAATTAATGAAAGATATAATTATAGCAGCATTACCAATGATCATTTCTAAAATGACTCCATTATGAAACTGTAAGCATTTCAGAATTGATTTCCATGTTTCTAATAGTTTTCTGCAAATTAATGACATCCAGCCCTGGCAATAAAAGCCTTGCCTTGTTTCTCCAGAGAAAGGATTGGGAAGCATTTTCTGTTTTCTTAACAATGATTTCACTGTAAGCTATGCATAGAGCCAGTTGAGAAGATGCTGTCCTATCAGCTGAGATTTTATGTGGAGTTGCAACTGCTTACTCAGAGGGATAGAACAAAATCTATGCAGTCTAAAGCCAGTAAATTACCATTCTATGTCTTAGGTTGGAGAACCTTTGTTAAATTGAGCTTATTCAGAAAACGGACTCCGTCTAAATACCATCTGAGCTCTTGTATTTATTGCTTCTCAAGGACTTCCACATCAGACTGCTTATATGGAAAAATCAAAATATACCTGCTTTGTTGGCTTCTCAAAGCTGGACCTTGAAAACCCAGCTCTCTTGTTTTCAATGCTTGCAACAAGCAATTGAGAGCTTTCAGTTAGACCTCGGTAGGCAAAGTTATTGAGGGAAAATTTATAGTACCTCATTTCCTTTCTCCCTGTATTATCTTGATAGTTTAGCTATGTTTATTTAAAAAAATCCACTTCCCTTATTTAGTAACCAGAGTGAATGGGAAATGAAGGCACATAGGAATCAGATAAGCTGAACAAGATGGTGTCTTCAAAGCGATGTGGGGACTCACCAGCTGAGTAGGGAAAAATAAGGCCCCACCAATCTCTTTTTGCATCTCCTTCCTTGGAACTTGTTTTGTTTCTTTGCACTTGATATAGAAACCAGTATGTAGGAACTGGAGCATTTAGTGCCAAGCACTTGTTGATAGCTGGATACTATGAGTTTTAAAATGTTGTAGCTCTTTGCTGTCTCCCCAAGCCTCTATTGGACCTGGCCACCTCAAAACAGATATGGTGGGAGAGGTCTTGTGCATGCACCTTGGCCACTGTGGAAAAACATCCAGTGATGTCATTCATAAAACTGAGAAAGTGGAGCTCAGCTGCAGCACTTGGTTTTGTTCACTCGGGGTTTGTGTCCTGTTATTGTTTGTTTAGCTCTTTTTAAAGTTCACAAACAATGAAGACTTTCATCACTTTCCAAGGAAAGCTGCTTGGTAGAACCTTGGAACCCCACAGATCACATAGCTCTCTCCTCCGTTCCTTGTATTTGCTTATAGAAACGGATAGAAGTTTCAAGTGCACAACAGAGTCATCTTGAGCTGTCACACGACGTTCATGGCGTTGGCCAGTGAGGCCATGCTGTAGGTGGCATTTGGCATTGGTGAGCAGTGCTCAGGGGTGCAGGTGCTTGGTGGCTTCTCTGCTGCTTTTGTCTCAGAAGTCTCTCCCACAGTGATTGATTAACCTTAACGAGCTTTTTATTAGGAAGGGGAGAGTGGAGTAGAGAAGTTTCTACTTTAGTAATCAGCTGACCCAGAGCCATCTCTGCAGCACAGAGGAAAACCTCTCTCTGTTAACACTCCTCTAATTACATTTAGTTTAGTATTGTTTCCATCTAAATTGTAGCAATTATACACAAAGATCTTCTTTGAAATCATTTAATTAAAGAGTATCTGATGTTCTGTGCTTTTGGAATGCTAATATGTTGCCTTCCTCTTAGAAAACCTTGGGTTTTTTTCATTAATTATCATGGAAGAATTTCCATGTCAGAAGGAATTGTTTAAAAGCTTGTTAAAATAGATTTAAAAATCAAGTAATTCTGGTGATTTTTGTAGACCACACAGAAACCTTTTCCTCTCCTGATGGACAGTTAGCTAAGGGACAATCTGGGAGCAAGATTTTCTTTTTAGATGCATTGATTTGCAAAGTGTTGGATTTTTCCAGCCCTGTCCTCTTCTGAGTTTATTCCAATGTTTCTCTTTGGTCATGTTCTCTCTTCCTTTTGCTGTGTTTTCTGTGTAATAAGCACCAAATCCTATACTGGTGTAAATCTGTTGGACTAAATGCTTTCTGCCTGCTGCATTGCTGTTTTGCAGGGACTGATGTTTCAGTCATGCAGCACAAACAAGGTTGTATGTGCTGAAAGCAGTTGTAATGTAACAGCTGATGGGACGTACCCAGCGCCAAGGAAAAGTGGGGAGGGGAACTGCAGTTAGAATTCCTACTGAGTATAGTTTTGGAGGCTTTCTGCATCCCCCCACCATGCTCCTTCCCATTCCTCCCTTCTCCCTCCTGCTCCCAGTGCTCTGGCACCCCATATTGCTTTGGTTTCTGTGGGTTTATCCTGGTCCAGGCTGTGCCTTCTGTGCTGAGGAACAGGAATTGCAGCTTCTCCTGTAGCGTGGCCTGAATGCCGTGGTGTTTCCTATCACTGATACCTGCAGTTAGGACTACATTATAAATGGTTCTGGACAGCCAGCAACAATCTGCCCAATAAATCCATTCTACCAGACAAATCTTTCCCCACTTGCTCACTTCTAACCTGAGCCACTTGTTCATGACAGCACACAGGTTCTTCTTGTGTCATACCCTTCCCACTTGTCAGCTTAGTGGAGCTTCTCTGTGAGGCAGAACTTGGATACAGACAGGTGTCAACAGCAAACCCACCACTTCATACTCTCAGATATTGCCCACCCACCTTTGTCTCCCTGATCCCCATGAGCTGAGACAGGTCTCCAGGGGAGAGCATGGTTGATTCCTGGGTGGTTGTTGTTTCATGGAGAACAGCACAATGCAGAGCAATTTTGGTGCAGACTAGAGAAGGAGTGAGGAGAGAGCAAAGCCAACAGCTCTGTATGATTACAGCGTAAACCAAGATGAGCTAGAATAAATAATGGTAGCACACTGGGGACACAGCAGGATCTGAATTACAGTCAGTGTGGGGAAGTCTTGTCTTCTGCTTCTCTTTTAATTTCACAGGAAAATTTGTAAGTCATGTCTTTCTCCCTCTTTCTTTGTCAGTCTGGAAAATAAGAACAACAAAAATTTTAATCTCATAAGTGGCTTGGGTAAAAATATAGATTAGTGAAAGACTTGGAATAATGAAAAAGTAACATTTACTGTCCTCCAAACATCACAATAAGGGTGATTAGACTTGGGTTCCATTTTGCTGGATGCTAGGGTCAGGGGAAGACCTTCCTACACAGGCTGTGTATGAGGTGTCAGAAAAGGCTAAACACTTCTGGGATGTTGTAAGAACAGGAAAAGATTATTCATGACTGAATACCATTTTCTGGCATTAAGCTTCAAGGCTGTGTATTGGTTTCTGCAGCTGAGATTCATGAGGTGTTATTTGCTGAATGGAAGTATGAGTCTGGCTGACTCCAGCTCTTTCTTTTCTTTTATCTCCTATGCTCAGAGTTTTTGGGCACTTCAGTCTCCGTTCTGAGTGGCAGCTGGTCAAGGTGGATTACAAGTCTCTCTTCAGCCGCAGGTGTACCAAGGATGACTACCAGACCTGGCATCTGCACAATCAGGTATCCCCACTCTCCAGGAGGGCCTTGATGGGGTTCCTTTTCCCCTGCTCTGAGTTGCCAGGTGGGAATGCAGTTGTTCTTTACAGCAAAGCATATGGATTTTTTTTGCATCCCTTGAAGAATGTGAATGAATAAACATGGGGCCAGGCATCTATGGGCAAGTTCAGGATTACCTTCTATTCCATGAAAATAATCCATTGCACCAGCTGGATCTTTTTGGCCTCAATGCTTAGGGCAGTGTAAAACTACACCTTATGATTGAATTGTAGACAACACTGAATTCTTTGTAGCTCTGTCACTGACTCATGAAAATAATTTTGTTTCAGTTTGCCTCTTATTTCCCCTACTCAAAAATGAAAATAAAAACATTTATTCATCCTGCAGGTCCTGCCCTGCCTTGTAAAAAGAATGAATATCTGTAAAACTCTTGAATCTGAAAAGCTCTTGAATAAAAGACACCAGAGAAAACCACATTATTTCGTTCTACTCAAGGATACATGCTTTGTTTTTCATACACTGGCTTATTTTCATGCTGGATATATTTCGGTCCTGAAGCGACTGTAATTGAGAGGTCAATAACCTCTGCAGATTACTTATGGGTTACTGGCTACCAGTATGATGTCCCACACCCTGCAGGGTAACATAACTAGAGCCAGAACCATTGGCAATGTGACATTCCTGAATGAAATCCATGAATGAGAAATGAACATTAATTTGGCACGGATAAGATAATTGAAGTCATAGAATTGAATAAATGAAAATAATTTAAATTAAAGGGAAGACATATGTGTAACCATGCAGCAACTTGGGAATCACTGTTAATAGGGAAGAGAAGTATTTCAATTAGGTATTGTTTTTTTTCTTACTTCTATGCAGACAAATTATTTCTACAAAATAAAAAATTCTGTTTGTAGCAACTCACCTAGGTATCAAATGTTTGTTTTAGATTAGCTGCTCCCAGTAGTGTTCTTGGAAACCTTTACATTCAAAAAGTCCAGTGAAATACACATCAAAATTGTCTATAACAAAGCCAGCTCTGTCACAGAAAGAGCAAGGGAGTTGAGCTCTGTGTTCCACACCTGGGTTTTGTCCCCTGCCCTGAGATTCAGGCACTTGTTTCTGCAGTAGACTTTATCTGACATATGGAAGAAACCCTGGTGTATGCCCACATTGTGTTTTCAGGATAATTCGCAGGACTAGATTTGGTGGATGCCTTCTGAAAGGTGACATAAGTGGGTGTGATAGCTTGGGCATCCAGGCATTTTTGGCACATTGTCATTGGCATCCCAGCTCAATGCTGGGCACACTATGCTCACGAGTCCTCCCAAGGAGACTTTTGATTTTGCAAAGCCACAAAAGAGCAGGACTGTAACTCCCCTCCCTCCCAGTGATAAATGCTTGTTTTCGTTGCCTTTTGTGTCTTTTGAAAAAGTGCTCCATTTAAGATCCAGCTGCCCCTACAACTGTGTTTCTCCTCTTGTTCCTTGGCCAATGAAGGGGGAGCCTTGTGTCATGGGGGAGAGGAAGATCTATAAAAAGCGCAAGCCTGGAACCCAGTGTTCCCTAGGTCGGGACTATTCCCAAACTGTGGTGTCTGAACCATGTGTCTGTGGCCAAGGAGACTTTGAGTGGTGAGTATGTGACTCTGGGGACTTATGCAGTATTTTTGTCCTGAAATACTACCCAGACAGGAAACCTTGCAGAAGTAGTGGGTTCCATGCAGCTTTATAGCTGTGATCATACCATATAGCAGAACTGCAACCCCCAAACCTGCTGAGTGAAGGAGGCTTCCCCTTCATCTGCAAGAAATTTGTTCATATCCATGAGAAATCCAAGTCTGGAATTCAAAAGCAAAATAATTGCAAGTACTGATGGACATTTTATGTCTGTCATTCCAGAATAGTGACAGCCAGGACTTCTCTGGTCCAAAATATATTCCTTTCAGAAGAGGGAGGGTATTTATCTCCCAAGGTCATTGGCTTCCTAGGGGGCAAACCAGCAAAACATACACATTTTTATCATTATTCCTTTGAATAGCTGGGAACAGTTTATTGCTTCTTAACAATGTTTTATTGAGAAATTTCTAAAAGGGCTTCTGTGACATGATTGTACAGCCCACCCTTGTCAGATATAACTACTTGTTTTGCATAAATATTGGTGTTTCTAACTTAATGGGACCATAATTTTCAAATTGCTTTAAGGTCACTTTGAAAGCAGCTTAAAAATAAAGCAGGGGGAAAATGAGACACTGCTTGCTGTTGCTTGACAATCAGAGATAGGAGATGGGAGAATGCATGTCAGGATCTCAGCCCAAGGAATTCCTACATGGCACCTGTGATAGGCTATATTTCTAAGATTTAAGGCTGTCAATATCTGTGACATTTGAGCTTAAATGATCAGAATGTCATTTAAATGGAATTCAAAATACCCTGAAAGCTGATCAGCTGGGAAAACATTTTAATCTTTATAGTAGGTTATTCAGGATCAGTGTCTGACTCGGTGTTGATGTTATTCCTGAACACTTCAAATACTTTCTGAAGAAGTGTGAGGCATGAGATCTGTACATTTATGTGGACTTAGGCTCACAGTTCTCTTTTAAAGCATGGACATAGTGAAATGCAGCAAAATTAAGAAAAAATATCAACCAGAGTATTTTCTTGACTATTATAGTAGCTTGTCTTTCAGAAAGAGTCAGGGATATAGAACAGAGATTTTCATCTGATCTGGATGGGTATTTAATTTGTTCCTAATGTCAAGATTACATCTGAGACTCCGTATCTTGACTCATGAGATCTTTCCCCTTTGTTCTCAAGATGGGAGCTCACAGGATGACCTGTCTTGCCTTGCAGTATCTGCCCTTGGCATAGGCCTCTGGGGCCTGGAATCCAGCACTAATCTCCAGAGATGCTTATGAATTTGTTTGTTTTGTTTTGTTTTGTTTTGTTTTTTTTTCCTTACGCTGTCTTTTCCTCACCTGCTTTATATTTTCACAGTGAAATTTGTCTTTTCCAAGCTGTAAGTGGAAAACTGTGGAAGCTGAATTGGCCTTAAATGCTGCCTTGAAAAGGGTCTGCATCAGAATGCACCTTTTCAATCACTTAACAGGTTCCTTGCATGCATTCAGTATCATTTTTGCTTAACTTTCCCCCTAATATGAGAGGGTATTGCTGTTAAACTTGTCAGTCCTGCAGAGGAAATGCAATTAGAGGACAACAAGCTGGCTTTTGTTTCAGACCCTGCACTGCCAACAGAATTGTTAACTGGCTTCTAGCTGCAAAATTGTTACAGCTGGTGGTGGAGAATCAGAAGAAACTTTATGGTGAATTTTGATGCTGCTCAGCAGGGCTGACTGGAAGAATGTGTGAGACAGTCCATTTGAGGAAAATACTGGCAGTGCTGAAGTGGGGCACTGAGCTTGATCATCTTAAAAGTGATTTTTCAGAGAGGAAGGGTGGACTTGTGCTCTGATTTGTGACTTCTAAAGGATGAGACACTTAGTCAGTGGCAAGACACAGGTAATTCCAGAATATATTCTAGATTCATCTGCCTTCCTTGGGATGTCAGTATGAGAAGGGGATATGCTGACAAGTGCCTTTTCTCTGCTCACTAAAAGGTGGACAGGACAGGTAAAAGGACAGCTCCTGCTTTCACTTGATGCTCTTTCAAGAGAAACTTGTTCCCTTTCAAGGAAAATATCCACTCAGCTTCTTCTACCTGGGCTCACAGTTGCCAGTTCTTGAAAGCACTGACTGCTCTGTCCCTTGGGTTGAACTGAGCAGGTCCTCTGGGTGTCAGGGGAAGGAGGAGGACCAGCAGCCAGGACTGTGTGGGTACAGTGACCAGCAAGTCCTGCCAGATGGGCCCTTTGCAGCCTCACTAAGAAGGTTTGGAGCTGGTTCTGGGCTGGGAGAACCCTGGACCACTTGCTGTGATGACACCTGCCTCTGAGAGCTGTGGGGATAAACAACTGCAGGAGCCCTTCAGCACATGCTGTGAGGGCTGTGCTCCCTCCCACTTGGTCACAGTGCCCTTGCCCCTGTCTGCCTCGTGGTTGCAGTGCTGTTCCCTGCAGTTACATATAAGGCTGATCTAAAATTCAGGGGCATAAATCACAATTATGCCCCAGTTCAACAAATCTTTATTTGTTGAGTCAGGATCAGGGGTGACTTCTGCCAACCCTTGCAGTCATTTCCAGAAGCAAATCCTGGCCTTTCTCTAACAGACAGAATGGCAGAAGGATCTCGTAAGTGGTATTAAAGTGCTCACTGAGCTTTCTTTTCCCTCCTCCTGCTTCTTTATTTACTCTGTCAAGATAGCTTTCCTGAGAAAGACAGCACAGCAGCTGGACTTGATTATTTCCTTAACTTATGCAAACCCTGGGGCTTATGAGAGGGAAGGTGGGCAGCATGTGAGGTTTTAATATACATTTACCAGAACTTAATGAACAAGCACAGAACCTTGAGGGCACACAGCAATGTTGTCTTTAATTTTATTAAATATTTATGCAGCTCTTTTCTTCTTTGGGGCAAAGTACAGCTCCTCCTGAATATTTTTAATTACAAAGTCCCTGCCAGGCATTTTCGACTGTGCAGGTCGGACCCACTGAGAATGATTAAATTGAATGTTGAGAGAAAGAGCATTAGGGAATCTCCAAACCATTTAAAGTAGCTCACAGAATTTTTGCCCTCCAAAAAAAGAACAGTAGCAGCCTGGGCCACTAGGGACATAGCACAATTTTGTCTCACCAAAGCTCTTCCTAGAGACTTTCTGTTGGCAGTTCAGGCTCTGAACAGGGGAAGGATAAAACTCAGGGTGTCCTAAAGGGCACAGAATGCTTTCAAGACAGTGGCTTCTGTAGTGTCTGTGTGTTCACAGAGGTTTAGCATTTTGGCATTTGTTAACTTGCTGCAGGCAAAAATCCAGAATCTCTTTTTATTTGTCCTTTGAATCCAGCCTGTCAATAAAGGCTATGCATAGAAACCTGATCCAGACCTGATTAAAACTTATGGAAAGCTTTGGATTAATCCTATTGCTTCATCATAGTATTGGCACACAAAGGCAGCTGTAAAAAGAAGTTTTGGATGCGCTGTGTACACTTCCACTCTTAGGTGGTCCAAGGAAGAATCAATACCCTGGATTGCCTTCCCTGTGTGACACAATACCATGTAATCCTTAGACCACAACACCATGTAATCCTTAGCCCACAAAGCTGGTTGTGTTTTAGTTTAGTGTTGGGAAAACATCAGCTGTTTTTTTTCTCTCGGGCGAGTCACAGCTTAGCCAGGGAGCCCATTAACATACATAAATATGCATTCTGTGGCTAGTTGCTTAGGAAGTGCTCCTAGTGTTTTATATTCCTAGCCACTGTTGTGAAAAAGTGACATTAGATCTTAGAATTAGCCTGGATCATTCTAAAAGCAAAGGCTGCAAAAAACAAACAAACCAAAAGAACCCAAAAAATGAAATATAAATTAGAGATTAATGGGAAAAGAAACGAACAATACAATATTCATTCTGAATCTCTGTCATGTTTTGTTGCCAAATGAAGCACAAGTCCTCCAGTGCTCTGCAAGTTTGGTAGTTCTGCTGTTGTGGAGATCAAATGCCTTCAGTGAATTGTGTTCCTGTCTCTCAAACTAGTCCAGCACTTTGTCTCTGGATGAGCCCAATCCATGATGTTGTGCCATCCCAGCAGAGAACTGCCAATACACACCTGCTTTGGGGACATCCCCTAAAACTCTGAGCTAACTCTAGTGGAGGGTACATTGATGGATTCATGACTTCTCTCCACAGTGACTATGGATATGAGAGGCATAGCAACAACCAGTGCATCCCAGCCTTCTGGTTCAGCCCGTCCTCCCTGTCCAAGGATTGCAACGTTGGTCAGAACTACTGGAACAGCACTGGGTAAGTGCATCTTGCAATCTGTCTGGTTTTGGTGACTGCAGTAGACAAGAGAACCTGGATAGTTCTTTTTTTCTCTGCATCCCATTATGCTCTTTTTTAGTCTTATCCATGAGGTGATGTTTGCAACAGCATCTGTATGGAAAATTGCCTTGTTCCTCAGAGAGAGGGAGAAGCACGTTAACATAAGTGACACATAGATATTGCACTGCCGTCAAGTGACGTGTGATCCCTGGAGCCTAGACTTGGAGCTCCCCTTTGTTGCAAAATTAAAACACAAATCAAAAAGGTCTGCCTGAGAGGCAGCTGAACATTTAAAAGGAAGGGTTTGAGGTATTTCACATTGTATTTTATTGAACCTCTTACTATCTTACAGCTCCTATTTATATCAGCTTCTAGGAAGGCTCAAATGAGCAATTTTTAGCCTCTTTTATGTTTTCTTCCTCTGCCATTTTCACTTTGTACATACAATGCCTTGCATTTCAGACAAGCTTCATGTGCTGATTTCTCCTGGTCTAACCCAGAACAGATGGCAAGTGTTGGTTTATTATGGCAGCATCACCTTGCAAATGTTCTACTATCATGCAGGAAATGCTGTGAGACTGGCTGGTGAAAAATTGCTATGTTCCTTCTACAACAGGGCAGGCCCTGCAAATTTTGCAGGGATGATTCTGGATCATGTGTCCTCCCTGCTCAATGGTTATGGCAGGAACCAGCTCTGTTCCTGGCTGGTTGGTGCAGGTGGCTGGACGAAGTGCGGCTCCTGGGAGTCTGGAGGCATTTGACCTCAGAGACCCCCTTTCAGCTGAAAAGTTGCTTTAAATATGGGATGTAATTACAGGAGCCCTGGCCAGTATGACTGCTTGTAGCCTTCTTGACAGAGAGCAACAAGAAAATAGTTGGAGTGGGTATGAAATTAATAGAAAGGGTTCCCCCCTCAACAACATCGGGAATAGCCAAGTGTCTTGCTGTTTAGCTAACATCTTCCAAGAAGAGCCAAGAGAAAAATCCACACCTCGGATCATTTTAAAACTGAACTGAGCAAAGCCCTTGACATATTTTTTCAAGGTCCCTCTAGCCCAATAAAGGCAGACAAAAACCTAATAAATGGTATAGGTAAAAAGCTGGGATGCAGGATGCAGTCCTGCAGGTGTTGGGTTGGAGTAATTCTCTGCCTTTTAGTAAGGCAGAGTAATTCACCTCCACAATGTGTCTCTTCTCAGTGATGCTGCTGAGATTCTCTGGAGAAGGTTGAATTGTGATTGGTTTGGCTTTCTCCTACTTAATAAAGTGTTAGGTTTGTTTGGGTCTTCCTTTCAGTGAGGGGATCGTGCAGGCAGTTGCCTTTGAAAAAACACATGCATTAATGTGGAGGGACAAAACAAAACAAAGGAACTTTTCTGCCCACTCTCTGAGCCCAATGTCCTTTGTTACTGTTCCCCAGGTACCGCAGGATTGTGTCTAACAACTGCACAGATGGCTTGAGAGAGAAGTACATGGCCAAGATGGAGAAATGCCCTGGAAAAGCACCTCGGGGATTGCACATCCTCACCTCCGATGGGAAGCTGGTCATGGAGCAGGGGCACAATGCCACCTTCATCATCCTCATGGAAGAGGTGTGTTAGTGGTCTCAGTAAACCTTTCTCTGTGTGGCAGGACTGGCATTCTTTTCCTTTGCTTTTCAGGTTGCTGATGGGAAAATAACAATCAAAGGGGAATCACTTTATGGTGAATGGTCCTGAGATTTGTGAGACTTAAGGAATTTAAGAGAATTGAAGGCTATAGTGACACATACAAACAAGTCATATTGGGTCACACCAAAGGTGTTTGGTTATCTTGTGTATCAGTGATGATAGATTTGTGAGAGAAAGATAGATGTCATCAAAAAATTTATTTCCCCACTCACTTCTTGCTGCTTCCAGTAAACTGCAGTTTATGCAGTTTATGAGGCAGAAGTGATGTTTCTGTGATCAACAGTTCTGAATCTGGTATGTGAAGCTTTAACTTCAGCTTTTCTGGGAAAGGTTAAGAACAGTGGGGAACACGTTCACACTCATGGGGAGCAATGAGGGGCATTGTTATTTTGCAGTAGGAATTGAGTCTCCTCAAAGCATCTCTAGCCCCCAGCCCTTATCTATTGTATTTATCTATTGGTACAGTTCCCTCTGTAGCCAACAGTAGCATAAGTGACACCAGGCCATGCTGCTGCCAAAAGCATCAAAATGTTGAGGCTCTTCTGGCCAGAGACTGAGGTGGTGCTGGAGAAGAACAGCTGTTTTTTGTCAATTTTCTGTCCTGTCTATGTTATTTTGGAGCAGTACCTGGAGACAGCTGAGGCAGACCACCCACAGACAGAGACATTCTCACACTAAATTAACTTCTTATATAGTAACTAAGTATTTCACTGGGACCACACTAATGTGACAGGGCCTCTTTACTTTCCTCAGAGGTTCATGCATGCTCTGCTTTTATACAAGGGGGATTTCTTGTCTACTTGCTGCTTCTTTTCTATTCTGCAGACTTGACATGGTAAGACAATCTGTGTAGAAGCTATGAGTGGGAGTTCAGAAAAGAACAGATATAATCTAAAAATTAAGAATCAACTAGTAATTTATTAAGGAACTCAAGCGTAACTGCTGCATACGAAGAATGATAAACAGATGGGGAATAAGGCAGCAGTCAAGGTAGCTGAAGAGTGGAATCTTTGCAAGGATTTAGAGATTGAAGAGGCAGCTGAATAAATATGTGAGGGCGTTCACTCTTATGTCTGTTGTTGAAAAATAATGGTAGTTAGAAAAACATTTCATTGAAACAACCTTTTTTTTTCTAAGGGAAGAGGATCTTTGGAACATGTCTCTGTAGGTGAGCAGCTTATTCCACAGAAAGTTGTGCGTTGAGTTTGTTTCTTAAAAAAATAGAATTTCAAGAAGAAAAGAAAAGGAACACTGAGATTTTGGACAAAGGTATTCCAGTCTTTTAGTGTGAACCTGAGAAGAATTGTGACCAAAGATGACTTGGTCATCTTTGACCAAGGACTTTCCTTATGACTTGGAAGAAATAATTTTTGTGGAGGTCTTAATTATTACTTACCTTGCTGCCATACAGATTCATTCCTGGCTACCTCCACCTTCTCTGGTCAGTCTGTTTACTGGTGGTAGTTTTGTACCAAAGTTTACACTTCCTTTCTGAGCCGAAGAGCAGCCTGACCAGCCCTCCTATGGATACATGGTGTGGTGTCCATTCAGCCGTGTCAGACTTGCCCTGATGAGCCAGCAGCTCTTTCCTGCCTTCTAGTGCACACCCTCAATATATGGAGGTGACTGACCTTTGGGCATTCAGGGGTAAATGAAGACTTCATCACAGTGAATCAAAACCTGAATTTCTCAGGATTTATAGAATTAACTTTAGTAGGATTTTTCACAGTGGTATTCAGAATACATGTGTGACAATGACTACGGCAAAGCAATGCAGAACGACTGGTGTTTTTTCTGTGTTTTCAGCAATATGGGGCTGGACTGTGATTTGGACTGTATACATGCAAGGGAACATGAGGAGCTAAGAACCTTTTAGACATTTTTATTTTAATCTGAGTTTGGTTTTGATCACAAAGATACTAGACTGCCAAATAGCTGTTGTGGAGTTGTGTTCTTGACCATGTCTATTCACTGATTTCCATACTCAGCCAGTCTTTGTGACAGCCCATACCTTGTTTCCTTTCAGTTATTTATGGGGCTTAAAGCAACAAAACATGCCTCTTGAATATAAATGGATAGCAATGATTTCTTTTTCCTTTTGAAATGCCTCCACTTCCCTTCTATTTTCATTTATATTTATAAACTCCAGAATATCTGACATCTTTGTGTGGGACTAGCATGCTTGGTTTAGTATTTTATATACTGGAGACAGAGGTATAGGAAGGAGAAAGAAAACTATTAGTGTGATGGGCAGCCTTTGCATTTAAGACCCAGCTCATAATTGGATGAAAAGATCATCTGCCACTGTTTAGTCATGAAAAATCTGTTCTTGTTTCTCTGTGTGAAACCATCTCATTTCAGAGAGAATCATATTGGAGAGGCAAGAAGGAAATAGAAAAGAGAATTTTCAGGCAAGGGAGATGAGCTGCAATGATTGGTGCAAGAGATTTCAGCCTGAGGTCATCAGTGATGAATCCAGCCCAGATCAAATTTTTATCCTCTGTTCAGTATCTTCCATATGAGATGGACTTGGGGTCTTAGTGCATTCCCTTGAGAAGTGGTTTTGAAAGGTTTGACAAGCTGTGGGAGCCTTTCTATCAAATAACTGAATATCTCAAGAGTGTAATTTTGCTCCTGCTAGAGACTTTTTTAGAGTGACTTTAAAAACTCTCTGTCTAAAGGATGTTATTGACTACTCAATATAATAGATACGTTTTAGTGTCACTATCACTTTAGTCCTTTCTGATTGCTCTTTGGTTTATACTGAAGTTTTTAATGTCCAGGTAGGGCAGAGGTGAAAATGGTGCCCTGATCAAGTCAATAGCCAAAACTCCCCTGGCTCCCATGGAATGGGAATGATGGAGCAAGGAAGAAGAGAGGTCTAACATATGTAATCCAATACCCATATTTCAAAAACTACATGCAAAAATCCTGACTCTATGAGTGTCTGAAGACCCCAAGTATATACTCAAAGTAAATTGACATCTGAAAAATACCCTTCCTGCACTGATTTCTTCATGCAGGTATAGTCTATGAGGAGGATAAATTCTGTGGGGGCTGCTAAGGTCCTGATTTTCTACACATGGGAGCTGCTTCATTGTGGTCTGGCTTCTTGTATGTTCTCCTTGTGCATTTACAGCTATAATGGGGTTTATGAGATGACTGTAAAATATTTCTGAAGTTCCCATTAAAAAAAGGTAAATTTATGAGCAGAGGTTTGATTTTTTTTTTTTTAACTTTCAGATCACATCCTCAATATATCTAGGGATTGACAACAGTTTGGGGCTAGGAATATCTCCAAAATGTAGTGGTATCTTCTTCACCCCCAATGAATACAGTGCAGATCTTTCATGAAAGGAATTACTTGGCACAACACATCTTATATATATGCAGAAAGCTAAAGCTACAGAGATTTAATCTGAGTTGTAGTTTTATTTTAGTTTAGTGAAATCACTGCAGTGGGCTTTAGCTTTGTTGAAATTAGCCTTTTCTTGTGTTACATTAGTCAGCTGGGGGCAAGTATAAAATAAGGCTCTGAGAAACTGAAATAACAGACACTTCTACAGTTCAACTACAGTAATTTAAAGCATGATTTAAACTGAAATAGTGCAACTTCTGTCTCCAGACAATACCTGTGGTGCTGGAATTTCTTGTCCGTTTTTCCCTCCTTCATTTAATAACTGTCATTGACAGTAATCCTAGAAGAGATTTTCTCATCATCTGCTTCATTCTCCTGTGTATCCAGGCCCTGTCTCTGTGTTGACTGACATTAGACAAAAAAAATCTGTCAGTCCTCAACGTGGGACTCAACCTGTATAAATTCAGCCATCCTGAAGCTGCATGTCTAGCTGAAACTGGTATTCTAAACTGTATATAATCAGGGGTGGATATTTGCAAGAGATGATTCATGTCACCTGTTTCAGCTGCTTTAGGATGAAGTATTGTTCTTTTGCTGTCTGTGTCTGGCCACTTTAGGGAATGACAGAACAAAGCTCGGCTTTTTTTGAAAAGTTACTACTTTGTGTCCATGCTAATGAAATGGAACTAAGTGGGATGGAGGGTAATAGAAATCCTTTTTTATCAGTCTAGTTTCCTACTTCAACCTTCTCTGTTGCAGGGTGATCTCCAAAGGACAAACATCCAGCTGGATTTTGGAGATGGCATTGCAGTGTCCTATGCCAATTTCAGCCCTGTGGAGGATGGCATCCGGCACGTGTATAAGAGTGCTGGAATCTTCCAGGTGACGGCGTATGCAGAGAACAGCCTGGGCTCAGACACTGCTGTCCTCTTCCTGCACGTGGTCTGTGAGTACTTCCACCTGCCAGATTCCTTGGGCCAAAATCTGACCTCACTCCAAGTCCCTGCAGCTTCAGTGGAGCCTAAGAATGCATGCAAACCCCCATACCCATGCAGATCATGCTCTTCCAAAGGCTTGGGCTTCTAGACACTCCTCTGACTTGTTAAGTAGACTTTATTGAATGAAGGGAAAGGGTTTTTTTAAAACAAGTATATTTGCAGTCCTCAGAGTTATGGAGAAAAGTTTGAAAATGTCTGCTGGGCTTTCTGAAAAGGGTCAGAGACCAAGCAGCATATGAAACAAAGTCCAAATGTGTATTTTCAATACATGTCTCATTCCAATTAGATTAGAGGATTAGATTAAGCTAATAAATTTTGAGTCACTTATTCAGAATTTCAGCATTTACAGTGCTAATTTAATGAAATAGAAGCATTATGCTGAGCGTGCTTCCTGAGATATGGATGTACTGAGGGCTAATGTGCTGCTTTTCACATTTCATGTGTTTGACGTGCATCCCTGATGTTTCTGTCCTGTTTGGTAGATCAATGCAATTTCTCTCCAGCTGACACATGAACAAACTCAAATATAGAGCTGTGAGTTAACTTCCCAAAGCCACAGGAGAGAGCAGAGAGTGTGGAATGCAGGATGAGACCAAAAAGATTCTTTTGATCTACTCTTTGATCTACTCTTAGACTATTAGATCTTCTGTGTTCAGATGCACCCCATCAATTTTGCCCCTTATAGTGATCACAGCCATGTCTGCCTTCCCTCTTTACAGAATGTCTTACATCCTGCCTTTTGCTTGAGCTTTTCTGCTGAAAGGAAGCACATTAGAAATTTCCAAAACTCAAGAACTTTTTCTCCATTTTAATTTCCAGCTCCCTGTATGAAGGAATAAATGTTCCTTGAAGCTTTTATTATGCTCATAATTCCCTCAAAGTCAATCATGGCTGCACTTAACAACCTGTTATTAGAGCATTAACTGTTTTTCCTTCACCTTGGGCCATTAGCTGACAAAAGTGATGGTTACTTGGTAATAACAAGCAGATTTGTATGGATTATCTGATTTTTCTCAAAGGAACTACTTTTTCATGGTGAAGATTTTAAAGCAGAATGCAGCAAGGGACAGTTCCTGGTTTTGCTGCTCCACCCTTTTTTACATCAACCTTTCAGATCTTGCCTTTGACTTTTACAGCATTCTTAGGTGGCCAATTTATTATCATTATCTCTAGGGAAATATTTTGCAAGCACTTACATTCATGCTAATGCTGAAATAAGATGACACCTCAGTACTAAACTTTTAATATATTTGGAAGTACTGGTCAATATAGGAAGTTTGACCTTGAAGTTCAAATGTACAGACAAATATGCCTGAGAATCATTCTTACTGTACAGTCACTCTGGTACTGGGATCCTGTGCTAAAAAAAAAGAGACAAAAAGGCTTCTTGGCCTCAAGCAACATTAATTTTCTACCCTGCAGCTTTATTAGCAGCCAGTCAACTTTTCAGCTTTCTGGAATCTGCTGACCAGCTGGTTAGCTTGATATTTAAAGGAAGCAAAGATATTAGTGTTTTTCCTCTTACATGCACTGTCACAAAATATTTAGGTTCTTGCTGTTCTTGCAAACCCAGACTACTTCTGTGGTCAGAATTCAGGATTGACTTGCTGGTAGAGACCTCTTGGGAAAAGGGGGGAAAAAAGATCAAGTTTTAAGGTGCCAAAAGCAAGAATAGGGTCCTTTTGTGCTTGGAGCTCTATGTTCCAGTGGTAGAAGAGCAGCTCTTGCTTTCCACAATCTTTGTAATCCAAGTAGATGGAGAACTGATTAATGTCCCCATTTTGTGCTGAGACGTAACACAAGAGGATTGTCTCTGTTAAAATCACCAAATTTCCTGTTTCCCAGAATGAATGTCTTACCAAAAAAAAAAAAAAATCTGACTTTTCTTATTTTGTCCTTTCCATCTCACAGAGATAGTCTGTCAGTTTGCTGTGCTTTAAAGGTACTACCCAGAAAGTAACACTGTCTGATGGGCAGCAGTTATCAGCTGAAATTCAGTACCAGCAAAACCAAAAGATAAACAAGAAGAAAAACAATGGAGATAGTAGAAGCTTTAAACAAACTACCAAACAAAACCTCAGTATTTTTTACACTTTTTTTTTTTTCCTAGAGAGGATCTGCCTTCTGAATTCAGGGTTTCATGCCCTGGATTTATTTTGGGCATTTGCATTTATTAGATATAACTTTGCATTGGTACTTTGTTATTTTTTAAGTCAGAATCAAGTACTTCTGACAGTTACATGCTTTGTTATGCCAATCACACATCTTTCAAGTGGTTCCTGATGTTTTACTAGAGGCAACTGACTCCCCAAAGACTTCCCAAGGTCAGGCCTAAGTCAGAAAGATACCAAGGATTTCCAAAATCATGAGTCTTTATTTTGGAGACCTTTTAAAAAACTGTTTGGGATATTTAATCAAGTCATAAATGACTCTTACATAACCAGATTTAAGCCATCTTGGCTAAAATGATTTTCCCACAAACCTTAGTAGTTCAGTGGCTATATTTTCAAGAAAAAGTCTTCTTTCTCACTTGTGTCCTATCCTTATGGCTTTCAATAGCAACTTCACTATATAATGCAAAGCCAGTTCATTGTTTTTCTTCAAAATGCATTTAAAAATTCTTCTAAACACAGTGCTGTCCCTGTCTGAAAATTAGCACTATGGAAACTGTGCATAATAGGGGGGGGAAAGTATTTTTAAATCTGATTATCTTTTTCTGTTGTTCATTGACTGCTGAAATTCTCTTTTATTTCTAAAATATAAATAGACTATCACTAGACTGTCACTGCTGACATAGGACTTTTGATTTATTTAAAGGAAAGATCCTTGCTGTTCACAACTGTGCAGGGAGGATTTAACTCAAAGCCTTTAATAATGAGCTCTCTTCCCACAGGTCCAGTGGAGCATGTCCATCTGAGTGTTCCCTTTGTTGCCATCAGAAATAAGGATGTCAACATTACTGCAGTAGTTTGGCCCAGCCAGGCAGGCACACTTACCTACTTCTGGTGGTTTGGCAACAGCACCAAGGTACAGACACCCTTTGGTTCATTTTTTCTTCCTAAGCTTGTCACAACAGTCAGGGAACTCTCTCAGCCGTAATAAAAACTTCTTGCCTTTGCCTGTTTTGTGTTTTTGTTTTTAACTTGGCTGAAGAGGGTTGTCATTATCTGAACTTCAGCCTTTGTGAATTTATTTCCTTCTGTCTTGTGTTGTTCTTAGGAGCCATTACTTTCTCTATCTGGTTGTTATCAGCCCTACTGAGATTTGAAGACCACTGTTATTACCAGTGTTCACTTGCAACTTAACTGAACTATATGTGGAATAATGCTGGCTTTCAACACAGTGTTTAAAAACTGCTGGTGTTCAAATAACCAAGGGGGTTTCCATTATGTGCCAGTGTGCAGTACATAATGCTGGATTCCAACACAGTACTTTAAAGCTCTTGGTGTTCAGATAAACAGTTGTATCTAGAATTTCAAGCTGAAGAGTCTGGCTATGTTAGAGAGGGGGATGAGACTACTTTGTAGTGAATTTTCAAATGATGTGTATTGTAAGTGTATGTATTATAAAGAGCTTTTTTAGCAATAGTTAAAATAAGTGAAAATACAAGTTAATGTCATGCTTTCAAATGGAGAGAGCAGGATTGCCTATTAGCTACAGTTTTTATTGCAGACTTTAGGAGTGAGGCAGGCACTATTATCCATTCTTGCAGTTGTGAAATGTACAGCTGTTAATTTCACAATGTAGTTTCTGCTGTTACTTACAAAAGCAGTTTAAGTCATGTCACTGTCTACATTTGCAATTGAAGGTGTGCACTGAGGTGAGATTGCAGCAGAAAGAAACGGGGATTTTACATGAAATATGGAACTTGAGATAAATAATAGGCACACAAGTATTTTGTTTTCTCTTTGAAAAGCTGCTTAGTTTTAACCTCTTACCCTAGCTACCAACAATATCAGTAGAGGCAAAATAAAAACAGTAAGTGCTGCTTCTGCTGGGATTTTACATCCAATTAGGAAGCTCACTGTAAGAACTTGCTGATTTTTGTGGAAGCGTAGTTGAGGCAGTGGAAGAACTCAGGAGCAAAAGCCATTTACTGTAACTTGGCAAGTTGCTGTGCCCTAGCTGAACTATGGCAACCACCCACATATGCACATCCAGTCCACTGCAAGTACCAGGTAATTCCACATAGTTTATACTGCAGTGAAATACAGGGATGCAAAATCACATTACAGTTCAGATATTTTTGGCTCAGTGCTCACACATGGAAAACCATTAAAGTACATCAGAGATAATTTAGGTACTGGTAACTTGATCATCTGTTTAAGCCCTCCAGCGTAGAGTTTTCCTGCCATTGTTTTTGTCCTTACTGTAGAAGTTGATTGTGAATAGGGCCTTAAAAATTATTTTTTGAAATTGAAAGCAATGTAGAAAAAGCAGTGCAAAGCTGTGATGTTTGCTGAAGATTTCCATGCAGTTCTCACAGTGCTTGCTTCTGGGTTGGACATATGATCTGTTTCATCTTCTAGCTTAAAGTTCAGACCCATAGGTAGGAGAGTGCAAGCAGATGTGGATGTGTTTGGGATGAGTACTTTGGACATAGCTGCACATGTAGTAGCTGATCCTTTGACACCTTGGCATGATTGTACTCATTGCTGAAATATGGAAGAGTAAACGTGGTGCCACTTACCTGTGTCTGAATCTCAGACCCAGAGCACTCTTCAGTCTTTGCAAAGCACTATCTCCAGCTATTTCATGGAATGTTCTGCAACTCTGACAGAAGTATGGCAAGGGATATAGACATAACTGTATCAGCCACCTCTTTTCAGAACAGCAGTCTGTATCACACCAAAATTCCTCCTGGGATGTTTAATGTATATGTCAGATCCTTCTCTGTGGCCACTCATGAGTAAACTCTGGTGTTCTGAGTAGAGGTGGAAGATGGGGACACTGAATTAAAGGATGAGGTGTGTAATATTGTGACTGGTATTATTAGATGACATGTTTTAGTTCCATGCTGAGGGATTGCAGCTTCTTTTCCTGTTCAGCCTGTAGCCATCCCAGGCAGAACCAGATGTGTCTTGTGTCACTGTGCAGTCTCACTCTCTGTGCTGCTGCACAGGAGGATATTGTCTTAGATACAAATGACCTGACTGAGACTCCTCTACTGCTCTCCCCACCCTGCTGAAACTCCTGTACTGAATTTCTACTGTACTGGTTTTTGCAGTATGCCCAAAGGCCAATTTGCCTGGGTTAACACAGGTCCAGTTTAATAGAAGTATCCAGCTATCTAATAGGTTTGAGCAAATGAACCTTAAACTACTTGATTTAATTTAGAGTTAGTTTCCAGGTCTTGGTTCTTGAATTAAAATTAAGGAGTTGGCTGAATGTTAAAACTCCATGATGGAGGTGAAATCATCCATGATAATGGAATGTCCAGCATACACATATACAAAAAGAAAAAATTGTAATTTTAAAGGCCAGACTCTTATCTGCCTTTGCACAGAACCACAACCTGTAACCTCCAGGAGGATTGCTGATATCACTGCAGTTTGGTACAGGCCCATTCAGCTTCTCCAGGGTCTGTGTGTATCTCAGTGAATGTTAGCTAGGCCTCCAGGGCTGACACGAGCTGGCACCCTTGGACTGTGTGTGCCATGTGATAAGACTTTTTGTTTTTTTACTGCTTTTTCAGCTCATGGATGAGGGGGTCTAAGGAAGGTGGTGTTCTAGAGAGAGAGAAATGTGTTTGCCAGCCTGGCCAGGTGGAAATTTTGATTTGGTTATGAAAATGGCATTTGTGACCGCTGTTGTGAAGTGCAGTCAGGCTGGCAGCATGATGAGATAAAGTGTGAGAGCTGGAAGGTGAAAATTTAGAAGTTTTCCTCTGAAAACCAACTGGCAGTGTAGTGAAGGGACAACAGCAATGGTACAATGGCTTTATCTGTTCTCTTAGACTTCTGTGTGCTTTTGCAATGGAGATTAGAATCACTATTTCCATTTTTGTAGTTTCTCTAAATAAAGAGTATTTCTGTAAACCAGCTGTCAGATCAGTGACACTGTGGAGCCTGGAGTTTTTATTTTCAGTTGTGATGGGTTGACCTTCTTTAGACACCAGCTGCCCACTAAAGCCAGTCTATCACTCCCCTCCTCACATGGGCAGAATACATAAAATATAACAAAATCAGGTCACAATAATGACAGACAGATACCACTAATTACTTTTAAAAAACAAAACAGCCTTGAATTTATTATATTAGTGCAATTTATTATCAATCAAATCAGAGTAGGATAATGAGAAATGAAACCAAATCTTAAATCACCTTCCCACATCTCTCCTTTCTTCGCAGGCTCAATTTCACTCCTGAATTCTCTGCCTCCTCCTTTGCCAGCAGTGCAGGGAGACAGGGAATGGGGGCTGTGATCAGTTAATCTCATGTTGTCTCTTCCAATGCTTCCTCCTCAGGGGGAAGACACCTCCCACTCTTCCCCTGCTTATGGGAGGGAGTCCCTCCCATGGGAGACAGTTTTCAATTGATTTCTTCAATGTGGGCCCTTCCAATGGGCTGCTCCAGTGTGGATCCCTTCCACAGCCACATTCAGTCAGCACTGTCAGCAGGAATTATGCCATGCTCTCAGCCTGGTTAGCATAGCTTGCCAGCTTGTGGCTGCAGCTTGCTTACAGACTCACAGCATGGACAGGGCAATGCTGGATGTCCTCACTCTGACCTGAGCACTGTTGCTCTGTGAGAGATAAATGGATTTGTGCTCATAAAAGCAAAGGCTGGCCCTGACTCTGAACAATATGGATTGTTTGAAAAAGCATCTGCATCTTTGGTTTATTTTCAATTTGAGGTTGGGTTTTGTACAGCAAATAGAGCAGCTGAGCTGGCTGTGTGTGTACAACACTGCATTCTACTGCACTAATTCTGCAGTTGCTGACTGGGGTCTGCTGAGGAGTCCATACAACAATGGGTTGCAGTTCAATGGAAGAATATTTCAGGAAACATTTACTGAAATGAGAGAAACCTCTGCCTGTGGGACACTGCTCACAGGATCTGGGCCTTAGCAGGACATGCAAACTGGCAGCACCACACCTGTATCAAGGAGCAAGGCTGTTGTTGCCTGGTGGATAAATCAGGTGCATGTTGTGATCCTGAGTTAATCTCACCCTGATTTTGTCGTTTGTGTTTGCCTCCTACAGCCCCTCATCACCCTGGAGAGCAGCATCTCGTACATGTTCACTGTGGAGGGGATGAACGCTGTCACTGTGCAGGTTGCTGGGGGCAACACCCTCATCCAGGACACCAAGGAGATCGCAGTGCATGGTACCCTCAGCCTTTTGCTGTCACATCTCAGGGGGTGAAGGGCAGACAGTCACTGCTGGTCCAGAATGAACTCTAGGAACTTGGTAATGCCTGGAGGAACCTCTGAAGAAAAACCTCTGATGACAGAGTAGCTCAGATGTGTCATGATGACAAAATACAGAAGTGAATAGAATGAGGCAGCTGATGAAAATTATAATCTCAGCATTAATAAGATGGCCGGTGTCTCCTGTGTCTGTTGATCTGTCTGTACACCCAGACAGGGAACTCCCAGAAATAAAAAACACTTGAACCAGATTGCCTTCCTTCATCTTCCCAGCTGTGGAAAGAAATAGTCACAGTGCATGATTAAGGTGATCTGAATGCAACTGGTGTCTCTATCAGTGACTGTACAAATGACAGGGGTCAGGGGGTCAGAAGGGGCCTGGAAAAGAGGACAGGAATGACTCTGTTGTTTATATCACTGCCCATCTTTCATGTCACAGCTGGAGGTCAGAGTGTGCCCACTGGACTTGCCCACGGGCAATGTTTTTGGTATGTTCTTGCCATATCTGCATGTCATGGGCTTCAAAAAGCACCCTTTGGCAGACAACAGAGCTTACCGTGTTTGGGACTTGATAAATCCTGCGTGAAAGGGCTCTCTCAGCAGCTTTCACCAGGACTTCTAGAATAATTTCTGCCCTGGGCCAGTCTTTATTTTCCTTATCCAGTTTTTGGCATTCAGCTTTTGAGAACAAGCTTTTCTTTGGACTTCAAGTCTTATTGAGAAACCTGGGCTTCAAATAACTTGGGCTACTTTGAAGCTCAGCACTGTGTAGTTGCACTGTGTGTGTCTTATTTCAGTAATTAAAAACAAATAAATGTTCCACTGTATACTCAGATTTAACAGCAGCTATATAGATATTTATTGATTGTCTGGCCATGAAATGCAATAGTCTTTAATAATTTGTTAATGTGATTTAGTAATAACTAGACTTGCTATTATCAAATATTAGGAACCTTCTACTTCATCATTTTGAGCATTGTAAAATGCAGTGTTTACTTCTTGGAAATTTCCATCCTTCCACTAGTTTCTGGAATAAACCTGACTCAAATGTGTTTAAGAATGATATCCAGGGGTGATCTTGATCTTTAGCGCCAGTAGGTCCCACAGAGAGCAGAGAGCTCCTCACTGTTTTTAAACACCTTGGAAGAAATTTTGCCATTCTGTTTAGAAGATCCAAAGTTTTGGGTTCTATCACAAAGAGAAATTAACCCATTTGGATCCAATCCAGATAGTCCTATCCAGTGCTGTGCTGCAGACTGACCTGGTGTAAGGAAAGAGTCCTTCCAGCCCCTCAGTCTGGTGATGAGTCTGAGTACATTAACAAGTGATGCTTTTAGTAAACATGTCCTCTGATAAACTTGTATCCTAATCTGTGCCCTGAGTCAAGTGATTATGGGTCTAGGTAATAATCTAGGCATGGATTTCTGGTGTTATCAGTGGAGGAGATTTATTCAGGTATACTCTTAATTTGAGATTAACAGAAAAGAATTTGCTCAAAAAATAAATTGGACGTGGTACTAAGGGGTCAAAAGTCAAAGACTTTATATATCTGACTCTGGGTTAAACCTTCAGAACCTGAGAGACTTTCCCTGTGCTCTTCGATACTTGTTTTATTTAAAAATATATGGTACCATCTAAAAAGAAAGAACAGTTCTTACAAAAGGTGCCACATAAATGGTGTGCTGGCACATCCCTGCTTTTCTGTGGATTTCCTCATTTATACTCTGGCAGGTTTATCTTGATCTAAAACTAGTGCCTTCTTACAAATGATTAATGGTACTTATTTGAAGTGTCTGGAGATAAGTTGCTTCAAGGTGAGGCACAGAACATCTCCAAAATCAGAAAGGAGAATCTTTTACACTGAGAACTTTCATAAGAGTGTGGTTCCCATCCCGGATCTGTGGTTCCCATCCTGGATCTTTGCCTCCCACTGGCCCAAATCCATTGTGCACAGCTGCCATAAGGACTCCAGACTTGGTCTTTGGTCAGATAAGCAGGGAGAGTTGGAATTGGAGAAAAATTAAACTCGTTTTGTATTTTAAGTCTAGGAAGCTTTTCTTCCTCCTAGCAATCATTCAGTCAGGACAGAACTTCAAAATGTTTTGTCAATAGCCATTGCTTGATGAGCCAGTCATTAGCGCCACTGGGTTCTCCTTTGCTGGGGAATTAACCACTCCTGATTTCCCTCCAGGAGGGTAAACAGAAAACATAATTTACAGCAATTGTTTGTCTGCAGTTGTACAGACAGTCCTGCCAAATTTCAGCCAGGTGCTGCCTTATTTGCTGTTCAACCTTCTTGTGAGCAGAATCTGAAGAAGTTGAGTGGCAAAATTACAAAGCCCAGAGGCATCATGAAGGCATCCTCTCACCTCTCTCATTCTTGCTTCTGTTTCTCTGGGGAAAGCCAGAAATTGGCAGTAGGTCAAAAGGTCCTTTATAAGTACCATTATAAGCATTCTTTCCTTGCAAGCTCTCTGTCCTGCTTAGTGTTAGCCAGCCTTTTTCTTCCTTCAGCCTTTTCTCACTCTCTTGCTTGAAGATATTTATGGTCCTTCTATTGTCTTCTGCACCCTTGTCTGTACCCTAAACACTGCCCATGTAATCTTCTCATAAATATATTTCCTATTCCAGAGTATTTCCAATCTCAGCTCCTGTCATTTTCTCCCAACTTGGACTACCATAACCCTGACATCCCTGAATGGCGACAAGATGTTGGCAAAGTCATCAAGAGAGCACTAGCACAGGTGAGCATCTGTTTCCTTGTCTGTACTAACGCTGACTAGGCTGTTAAAACATGGACTTTTTTGACATGCTAGCTTAAAAGAATGGGTAAGCACAGCAGTGATGACACTGTCATTAAAAATCAATAAAAAGCTTCTTGATATGCTGGATCTTTTTACAGAGCCAATCTGTATTGCTGATTTTGTGGAAATATTACAATTACTTTTATTAATATTTCTGTGTGCTTTTCAGCTTTTGATATCCCTGAGGATTTTGCAAATTCTAGATTGTAACGCTATCATCATTATCCTTATTTTTCCAAGTTGATGTGACAGTATGTACTGTTTTCTATTCCAAATATTTGGTTAGTGTTAGTGTGTGTTGTTAAACAGCTGATCCACTTCATCCCAGAAGACAGACATTGTAGTATTCTGGGTACATAAGGAAGATATTTTCATCTCTTCCTGATAGTTAGGAGTTTCACATGCAGCTAAGTGTAGCAACTGGTGAACATTTTGAAGCTCTACTCCCTTTCCAACTGGGGCAAAAAATGAGGATTCAGAAGGAAAATAAACTTACCTTTAAAATACAGGATAAAGGGAAACTTCTGTAGTTGGAAGATACTGAATCTTCCTTTGGGATTAATTAGAATATGTAAACTAGTACTCATATTCTTTCACGAAAGGGGACAGAATAACTTATGATATCAAATAGTCAGGAACTTTAGTTTTGTGTGAAATTAGGAGCTAGATTTAGACAAGCTTTTGTGCGTTTGGCATTCTGCCAAAAATGTATCTCGTTGGGATTTTTTTGCTTTAGCTACAGCTGTTCTTAGAAATGGAGGCTGATTATTTTAACTGGGAAAGTACATTCCTGCTCAGCTTTTCTCATCTGCAGCCCACTCAAAATTCACAGGTTGTAAGAGTTTCCTTGGTTGTTTTTCCATCCTGAAAAAATACTAAGTTTATTTTTTTAAAACTGTTTTTCCCTTTTACTATATTAAAAAAGTCAAGCTTGCAGGACAAAAATAATTAATTAGCTTGTAACTGTGAATGGTTACAGAACAGTAGAAATCTTGTAGAAGTGCTTGCTTGTGTATCCCACCAGGAATGGGCTGCCCCATTGGTACATTTCAGCTCTGGGGTGAGGCCATGGAGTTTGAGGTGGGATAGGACTAGAGAGCTGATGGACCTCATGTATTTCTGAGGGAGGGGAGGCTTCCTGCCCTACTGAGGATGCCTCGCTTGGATTTGGGAGGAGAGGGAAGCAGCCTCAGTGGGCAGGTCTTGCTGAAGGCAGCTGTGAGAGCCTTGGTTCAGCAAACTGAGCAGCTCCTAGCACAGCCCTCCTGATCAGCCCCAGGAGTAAAGTCTCCCTCTGGGGCATTGCTGTTCATGTATGGCCAGTGTGGATCCCTGTAACCTGATAGAGGAAGGTGATTGCAGGCACGTTTCTTCATATTGTCCCTGTTAGTTGCACATTTACCAGTGGTTGCTCTGAGACAAACTCTCTGGATCTGACTTTGGGTCAGTTATTCTGTTGTAGCAAGGAGGACTGTATGGAATATATAGATCTGGAGATATGCTAGGTTTGGACTTTGGGTTGGGACCTTTGGCCCCAGGGGTATTGTGAAGCCTACATTCACTTCTAGAAAGGAAGTAGAGTGCATCCTTAGCAGAACTCAATTTCTGACCCACCAAATAGGCAGAACAGCTCATTAGGACCACAACACCTACAGTGGAACTGGAAAATAACAATTTGATGGGAACACCATTTCTGAAAGTCAATGGAAATATAAGTGACAAAATAGCAGCAAGAGACCTCTTCTTACTTTTCTTCTAGGTGACTGGTATCCCTGATGAACAGATCCTGGTAGCTGTGTTCCCTGGGCTGCCAACTTCTGCTGAACTCTTCATACTGCCCCACAAAAACACAACAGAGAGGAGGAAAAGCAGTGAGGCTGATCTGGAGCAAGTAAGGAAAGAAGGATTCATGGAACATTTATTCCTGTTGTATTGTTTGCAGCTGGGCTCCTGAAGCTGCACAGCATTGGAAGTACTTACAATAAGTGTGGTGGAAATGGATGCATCTGGGACTGTGGCAGTATAGTTTATGACATTAAAGAAAATTATTTTCAGAGGAAAACCAGGATTTTCTAATACCTCACTGAGATATGTCACAGTCTACCACTAGCAGAGATTCTCCCTAAATCAGTGGAGTGTCCTTTTTACAGTAGTTACGGCCAAAGGAACCTTGAATATGTACTCCCTCTGCTCCCTGGAGGAATGCTAATAAAGGGAGGCCAAAGCAGCAAGATAATATACTGGGGTTTACTAAAAATAAATCAGACTCTTCAGCTCATAGATCACCACAACAAGACCTCTTTTTTTTTTTTTCCTGCAGCAGTGAACGGCCTGTGCAAACTATATTTGGAAGTTACAATATCCATCCATTTAGACAAATAGGTAATTACAGTGATGTATAGCAACAGTGATATGCAGGCAAGGAAAGAACAACAGCACTAGGCTGCTGGAGCTTTCATGTTAGAATTACCAAGTGATTAAATCAGGTCTATAAAGGCAAAGGAATGAAGTACTCCTGGAAAGGCTGCTTGGCTCTAGCTAATGTTCTTGTATGCAGTATTTTTACAGTGTGCAAACTGTGTGTGAGCCCATTACCAAGTAACTCTTGTAAGTTTGGATCAAGCATTAAATTATTCAGAGGACTGGTGAATTCAGTGGAAGTTCTTGTCACACACTGAGTGAAGTCAATCCCTGCAGAGTAGTTCCTTTGTCCTGGGAAGTTATCAAAGCTGGTCTCTTAAATTTATGGTGGTCAGTGTGTAGGAAAGATGCATTGAGGTGGGAAGGTTTGAAAGGCTTTTTGGAGGGATGGTCTTGGAGTAATTTCTGTCCTGTCCAGTAGGATCTACAAGTATTAAAACTGCTTCTGAACAAGCTGTTTTGTCAATATTTCATGTATCAGTGTTATGCTGAGATCTCAATTAGATTTCTGACTAATGGACTATGAGGCCCAAAGCTCTAGTGCTCTAATTTTAGCTGACATTCTACTCAGTTGTACTTTGGCACTTGTTGCCTTCTGCTTGAGGAGCTCTACCTGGAGAGTAGGTCATTAGAACTACTCATTAGCTGTGCCCTGTCCATCAGAACTACTCTGGAGATCAGGCATTAACAAACTGAGGCTCTGGGGTGATGTGCTGAGTATGTGCTCTGGGGTAACCAAATAACACATCAGGGTTGCTGGTCTCCCAGCTCAGCAATTCCAGTACATCCAGTCCAAGACCCCTTTTCTAAGTGAAGGACAAATATGGCAAATTTTCCATTGACCTAAACTGGATTGTCTCCTCCCCAACAGCCTATTTTAATATAAGCTATATGACAGGATCATTGGGAAGAAAGAAATGTAGGTCTGGACTGCCTAATTTAGTTTCATTATCCACCAATTAAAGGCCAATGTGTCAGTGATTTCCAAATGCATTTGATCAAACTCAAAGGATATTATGGAAGATGAAAAGGTCCTTAGTTATTTTCCCTCTTCCTATAGCCCCCAAAAAAGAAAAACAAAATTGCAAACCTTCTAGGTTTGCTTCCCAGGAGAGATATAATAACATACAATGAGAGTCTCATAAGTTCTGTAAGGGTGACTTCCATGCAATGACACCCAGTTCCACCTAAAGCACACGTGCATTTCTCTCCACTTCCTCAGGCCCTGCTGAAGCCAGTAAGAGACGTCAGCCACTATTAATGGGCATTGTGTATTCCTGAATGTTCTCCAGACTTTGCAATCTTCTATACTTTAACTGTTGTATCTCTTCTTACTTCATCAGGTTGTAGAAATCCTTTTTAATGCTCTCAACCAGAACCTGGTCCAGTTTGAGCTGAAGCCTGGAGTTGAAGTGGTTGTGTATGTTACTCAGTTAACATTAGGTGAGTGTGGAGTCAAAGGCACAGCTGTGGTTCTCCTGAGGCTTCAGACAACTCCAGGAGAATCAGTCTACATCAGAGCACTCACAGTTTGGCATGTGGCACTGGGCTGTGTGCCAACTGAGACATTTTGGTAGAAGCAGAAGTGTTAAAACCAACCCATCAGGGGCATCTTCATACTCCAGTTTGTACAAGTATAAAAAGTACCTTGTAAGAGTTCCCTGTGGCTTAATTAACAAGTGCATTGGTGTTTTTCGAGTGTTTTAGAAAACCAGGTGAATGGTGTTCTATTAAGTCCTGTGGAATTCAGTGGGATATTACTAAGTTTCATGGATGTTGGATCAAATCCTTATAGCAAAGGGCTTGTTACTGCTATGACTAGCTAGGAAGCTTTAAAGGGGCAAAGCACTCAGGGAAAGATTGAGGCCTCTTACAGGGAATATGTGCCTGAATATTGACTTCCAAAAATTAGAACTTACTTAAATTTCAACACTACCTATCTCCATTTTTGCACAAAGTAACAAAGAGTCCACTTAAGCCTTGTCAATCCCTTTACTTTAAACCAGCCTAGTGTGAAGGTCTCAGTTATTGATGGTTACAAAGAAGGTGATGGATTTATTTTTGCCCTTACTTTTTATGACTATCCTTTTCAATTGTCTGAAATGTGGGATCTTGTGCAAGTGCCCTTGCTGATAGCCTCTCTGAAAGATTTGGATTCATACCCCACAATAATACACTTCAGCTTCTTCTCAAAGAGGCAAGAGCTGGGCTAAATCAAGGCTCATGACCTTTCCTACAGGTAATGCCTTTTTACCTTCACTCTCTAACTGCTCCTTTGGAATGTGAGTTAGATGCTAATAGGAGTAACCTGAAATTGATTAATTTGCAAAACTGGGAATGTGATACAATATCTGAGGTCTCCAGGTGGCTGGAATTCTCAAGAATCTGGCTTGGTTCTAGCAAGGCACTGGATTTAAATTATATTTTGGAACTATTCTTGCCCCCTCTCCAGTGCAGGTGCTGCATTTGTTTCATGACCATTTCCATAGTATTTGGACTTGGGTGAAATGACAGTATTTCCCACAAAAGAGTCAGAAGTATTAGCAGCAGAATACTGGCAGGATCAGACTGCTAGGCATGGAAATTTGACAGTGAAATCAGAACTGACTCTATTTGCATGACTTTGTCCCTATCTTCAGGGTGTTGGAAAAAGAATAGAGAATAGTAAAACACCAAAGCCAAATATTTATGCAAAATGAGGAACACTCAGCTGCTACTTACAATCATTTGTGCATCATTAGAGACTTCTCATCAGACACTTGATCTCAGCACAGTCCTCAGGCCATTAAGATGGTGTGCTCTGATGAGCTCTTGGAATAGCTGCATAAACAAGGTAAAGGAATATACCGTATTTAGCCAGCCAAAATGTCAAGGATCAAAATCTCCAAAATATTATAATGTATTGTGTGATTGAATCCAGGATTATTGCTTTGGGCTCCTCCACATTATGAAACTGACTCAATTTAAAAGTCTCTAAGGTCCTGTACAAGGATGGACCTTGAGGCTTGTCACAAGAGTAGATCCCTGTCACATGTGAGATAGATGAATATCCTTGGAAGATGGGAGTCGTGCTGTTCATTGATGCTCTAAGATATCTTCTCTGAAGGGGAATAGATAGGTATTAAGCCATGCTTCATAAAATACATTTCCACTCTAGTACCTGGAAAAACCTGAAAAGTAATAGCCCAGAGGGTTAATACAGGAGTGATTGGGCATTCAGCTGAGCATTGCTGTGCCTTTTCACTCAGGGATGTTAGACTGCACTGTCTTGAAAAAGGGCCTTGACTTTTGAAGGACAAGACAACCGATTTGTTTCCTACTGATTGGTCTTGCCAAAACCAGCATGCACCATGCAGTAGTGATAAAGCAGATGTGACAAAGACAGAGTTGAGCTCAACTCTTGGTACTTAATGTGTTTTCTTGTAATATCCCTCAAGTGTAATGCTTTGCCTTTCCTCCTGCAGCACCCCTTGTGGACTCCAGCTCGGGTCACAGCAGTTCAGCGATGCTGATGTTGTTGTCAGTGGTGTTTGTGGGCTTGGCTGTTTTTTTAATCTACAAATTCAAGAGGTAAGTTGAAAAACTTTGGTATGGGAGGAAGAGACTCTGGGTGGTTTACAGGAAACCTAGGCAGAGCTGTGCCTGAATTGCAAATGAAGAGTGAACTGTGCTGGGCATCAGGCTTCGATGAATGTAGCTCCCTATTTCTGATACTTACAGAGGAAACCATTTACTGCTGTTTCACCACAAAGGTGGTGCTCCAAAACTTCACCAAGAGCTCAGAAATCATCTTCTGCTTCAGCAGATGTATTTAAACCACAGACCAGAAATGGGAACCTTTGTGCTCACTGAGTACTGAGATACACAAAGCAAGCTTAGTCAAAAGCCACATGATGGATGACTTCACACAGTCTATACCCACCTGCCCAGCTGCCTTAGTGCAGCAGCATCTCATTTGTATCTTGTAAAGTGAATAGGTTAATCTTGCAGAGGAACAGGTGTGTTTATGTTAAAGGTGGGAGACTCAAAGCCAGAAAAATTTGTGTGAAGTATCAAAATGCCTTTGGGAATATGTGCTGAGATTTACCTTGACAGATGTTAATATAAACCTTTTGCTTCCAGACAGCAGGCAGGACCAGGTCTGGCCCATGGCACTTGGCTGCTACAAGCTGTGAAACAAAATATGTGATAAGAATGGCCTGTTTGCTGAAGGTCTGCTTTATGAAGATATATTTTGGGCAGATGGAGCTCCTTAGGAGGAACTTTGCATTCAGTACAGACTTACAGTATAAAATGGTCTGCATGCCTAGATCCTGACCAGTGGCCAAATATTGTGGTAGAAACATAAGCTGAGCCTGACTTAAATAAATAAAACTTTCTGGACATAGTAGTTCCTCTAAATGAAAAACTGGAGCTTTTCCTGTCCAGATTCCAGCTAATTGTTACCTTCTCCAGCTTTTCTGCTCCCCGGGATAAGGCTAGTATTCTCTAAGGATGTTAGTGGGATAAAAACAATATTCAAAATTCAATTATATGATAAGACATCTATCCTAATCTCCAGGTTTAAAGTTTCCCTCCTTGCTAGCATCTTGCATTAACCATTGTCCTAATCAGTGAGTGGCACTCCTTGTAGTGCTTGATCCTGTGCACACTGCTAACTGTTATCAAGCTCCCACTGGCTTCAGTGGCCCAGGACAATTTCCAGGGAAAGCATTTGTGTGACTCTGCTCAGACGCAGACTTCAAAGCCTTCAGCATGACCTCCTTTTGCAGCCTGAAATTCCCTCTCTGCTTCTGTGAGGTGACTACAGCTTCCCAGGGGAATGGGATTTGTTTCAGGCATCAATTTAATAGTGTGCTGGGGAGGCAGCTGATGATTACTCTCACCCCCAGATGTAGGATGAGGAAGGCAAAGAAGTCTTCCTGGGAGATGTGACAAGATGTAGGTACAACCCTAGACATGCTTTCCCTTGTGTCTTGGTGAGATGGTTTCCTAGGTTTGGCCTGATGTCCTTGGCCCTGTGGTCAGCAGTTACCACTGCTGTGGTTACCACTAGCAGTTAAAGAAGGGTCTTTATATTCCAGCTGCCAGAGAACAGTGAGGAGCTTGTTAATGCACTTTGCTCTGGCACTCTCTGGGTCATTTTCTGCTACTACAGCTCATAAAACTGACTCTTGTACTACTTAAGCACCCTGAGCTTTGAGTATAGCAGCCATCAGCCTTCTATTATGCTCTAGGGCTATGGAGACCCTGCCTTGTTAAAATCTGTCTGAAAGTTGATTGTATGACAGATTGGGAGTGAGGAGGAAGGTGGTCAAAGCATCAGTTTTGCTTAGTCCAAAAGCTTATTAACTGGCTTCCCCTCTTATCTTTCTGTCCCAAAGGGGAAAAAACCAGATCAAATTGACAAAGTTTAGGATAAGTCATATACACAGAGTGTTCTCAACTTGATTTTTCAGAACAGAAGGTAACTTTTCAGCTCTGTCTAAAACCCCTGGCTCAGTGGAGCAGAAGCGAGAGCATGCAATGATTCTTAATGGAAAAAGGGGAGCAAACCCAAAAGCTTTCCTGTGGCTCTGAGTGATGCAGAGGTCCATTAGCCATGTGTACTTCTCTGATTAATGGTGGTCCCAGCCTGAATACAGAACTTCTGCTCACAGGGAGAGGTTATGGGAGAGCATAGGCTGACATGATTTTTTAATTCTACAAATTCATAGATTTGGTGCTTTGCTGGTTTGCACACAGACTCCTTATTACGAGTCCATCAATTTATAGACTTAGCAGGCATGTTAAACACTGCTGCCAGAGAGATGCTTATTGAGGAGGTCCCGGTGGAAAAGGGAGGGAGAGGGGAAAAGTATGGAAATAATCTGTAAAAAAGTTGTTTCTTTTCTGGTAGACTGAGCATATATCAGTCAATACTGTGTGTGCATGAGTGCTGAGCAGTGGAGGGGCTGTGGGGCAGTCCATGTGTGTGTCCTGGGACAGCAGCGCAGGACTGTGTGCCTGTGTGTGCTCAGAGTGATGTGGTTGTGGCCACCTGTGTCTGTGCTGGCAGGCACAGCAGGATTAGCTATTTGGGGATGCATTCACATATGTACAGCCATCTCAGTTTCTTTTTCCCCTAACTCTCTGAAGTACCTTGGCTCTCTGCCTCACAATTCTAAAGAGCTTTTCTCATCTTTCCACACGAAGTTCAGAGATGATCACTGCTCTACTATTGCATTGTTTGGAAGCAGAGCTAAGTCTTCCACTATCTCCAGGCATGTTCTCATGTCTCTATACATCTCCAGACAAATTCTGGACACTTAGATCCTATGGGAATGCAGTAGTTCTCACTCATTTCCTGTGTAGTTCCTATATCTTCTGGTGGCATTTACGGCATATTTAAACACTAGAAGGTAGGAGAAAGGGAGAAGATAATGAGATTTGTTGTCTGCTGCTAAACATCCCAAATATGTCCTGGCTTGATGCTGGTTAAGAGCAGAATGCTAAATCAAGCCAATAGCACAAGTTGGTTGAGGCCAGAACTTCACTGGAGTAAAATCAGCATAGACCTATTGAATTCTTGAGAGCTGAGGCAATTTCCACTGCTTTCAGTCTCTGACATATCCAGCAGCAGGTAGATCAGCATAAAGATATGGCATTTGATATTACTTCTTTTGAACACATCTTCTTTCTCTCTCACTCCTGTGCACTTTAAGGAACTCAAAATATTCTCCAAATTTTCCTTATTCAAGCAGTGTGATCTGCATGGCAGGAAGACTTTCTAAGAGCATTAGGAAAAACAGTCAACTTCCAACAGGCAAGGCAGATAATCCTGGCAACCCCATGATGCTTAACACATTCCTTTTCAGGTCTCTCATTTAAACTTGCATTCCTCCAGGGATTACCACCTGTCTGTCTAGGCCTGTATAATCTATCTACCTGACTGACTCTCAAGGATTTCATTCTAGCAGGCCAAGGTAACTTTGCCTGGGAGAAGGAAGAAGAAATAATCCCTTCACTTCCTTGGCTTCCTGAGCAGCAAGGAAAAATAAGTCCCTGCAAACTTGCATGATCCATAGCATGACAAACTGGTTTTTGCAATGGAATGGTAACAAATAGACTTTGGATGGGTGTTATGAGGTCCAAATCTTTTCTGACTTTGAGGCAGGAGCAATTCTTTATAACTCTTTCAGATGTGGCAATTTCTTCTGAGTCAGTGTGGGCCTGTCAGCAGCAACAAGCCCAGCAATTTTTTTGCTCAGTTGATACTAGTGCCAAATTGATTTTTACTTTTGGTTTCCAATGCAACACTGATCATATAATAAATACTGAGAGAGTTGACAATTGCAGCTAATTGTGCTTAGTTAATTGCTGCTCTCTGAGCTGAGTGCAGTGTCCACTGTGTGCAGGATTTCTCACTTAAAAGGGCAGAAAACTGAAGTTTGCAGCTGAGGGAGCCTTTGTGCACATGATATGAAGACAATGGCCTGGGATTGGAGTACCTTTGGCTGTTAATGGAATTAGTGGATGCTAAGGGCACTTTCAGAGATGAACATCTATGTGGTACTTTCATCATTCTGAGAGCTCATACTTTGCATCACTGCCAGTGCTGCATTTCTGGGATTGGTCTCAGCTTAGTTTGTCTAATTAATAAATGACATGCTGAGGATCCCTGTGTTACAAACCATAACCTCTCATTTTCCTTTCCTATGCAGGAAAATCCCTTGGATTAACATCTATGCCCAAGTTCAGCATGACAAGGAGCAGGAAATGATTGGCTCTGTCAGCCAAAGTGAAAATGCCCCCAAAATCACCCTGAGTGAGTTCACAGACCCAGAGGAGCTGATGGACAAAGAGCTGGACACACGAGTGATGGGTGAGAGACAACCCTCAGCAGAGTTTTGTTTCACAGTCTGGGTGAAGATTTTGGTGTTTTGGGTATTGGGATAGGCAGTGACTGTGACCCTGGGTAAAAGTAGAGCCCTGAGGCACTGGGATAGGGAGTAAATCTCTCTCAGCAGCAGGATAATGGAGTTTCTCTTACAGCTTTTCAGCTTTTCCCAGGGTAGGAACCTGGCTCTAGCAGTAGAGTATAAAGAAGTTAGTAATAGCTGTGGCTCACACCTATTCCTGCTCATGACCCTGCCTCTCTTGTGGAGGAGTGCCAAATTCCCTGCACCCTCAGAAGAATCAGCTGAGCCAGGCTCACACTGTTGGTGTGATTACAAGCGAATCTGTCCCTAATAGCTTAATGAGTTTACTGCTGGTCAGCTGAGCTGTAGTAATTGAGTTTTCTGCATGCTCCCTGCTTATTGCAAATACATAAAAGAATGTGTTACTTTTAAGCATCTTTTCTGTCTTTGCACTTACACTACCACATCCTAAAGAGTGAGAAGCAATATAGACCAAACTGTTGAAGCCACTGCACTGATTCTCTTCTCCATTTTCTCCTCCACAGGAAGCATCTCAACAATTGCCAACAGTGAAAGCACAAAGGAAATCCCCAACTGCACTAGTGTTTAATACTGAGAATCCACTTGGTCTACAGCATTTCTGAATTTTTATTTGTAATTATTATTGTTATAATTATTATTATTATTATTATGAAAAAAGAAAGAGTTATATGTCATTATTATCATTTGGGAGGGAATGGGGTGGGCTTTTTGTGTTTACCAGGGCTGCATTCATAAATAGCAGAGGTTCTTCATATTTAGGGAATACACATCAGATTAGAAATAAAAAGCAAAGAATGAGTCAAGTGTGCAATGAGATTTGAATACCAGCTTCCTGTTACATACAGAATGGGAATTAAGTATTCAAATCCAACAGATAGATGTCATACCTTAGGCAACATGTTGTAAGTAAATTGTCCCTTTTCAGCCCTTTTCAGAATAAGTCATGAATCAGCTGCTCCATCCTGCCAGAGGGTTCAGACTGGGTTGTTGGACCAGGCTCTGCAACATGCCAACATCCCTCGCTTTCCAGTGACATGCATGTCTCAGCTTTTTGCAGGATCTTGCCTCTTTCAATTGCTTTTAATTTCAGTCACCCTCTGGCACCATTGACTGCTGAGAAAGGAAAAAACAAAATCAGAGCAGACACACACATCAGTGTTCCTTGGACTACAGCCTGGCTGGAGGGGACAGCACCACAAGCAGTGGAGGAGCAAGCCTGAGTTTATGAATGCAGCCCAGACCCTGTGCATGTGAATAGCGAGGATGCCGAAGGCCTACTGTAGATAATTACAATGTACATAGCTTTTTATTTCTTGGGAAATAATTTAATGTTTAGTAAAAGAAGATATGTTTAAAAGAAAACCTGAACCACACACACACACACACACACACACACACACATGTACACGCCAGCCAAACAGGGACCCTGGTGAGCACTTGAGTCACACTTTGGTTCCAAGCGTGTTCCAGTTGTCTGTCATATTTCAATCTGACACTGCTCTCTATAAAGAGAGTAGTTTATTTCTCTATGTATAACTGCAAGCCTTTTTTTACATATATGTATATATATATGGTGTCATTTCCTGTGATGGAGCAGAAAAGGATATTAGCAGGCCAGACTATGAGCCTGTCATAAATATTTTAATGATGTTTATCATCTATTCATCCTTGTCACTGTTGCCCACTTCTGAGAATGATCTTAGTGGCATCTGTTAGTGAAAATGAGGAAAAGAATCCTGAAATTATCACCATCTCTGTGTAGGTAAATATCAGTGGCCTTACCATACCCAGCACAACCTCAGCTCAACAGTGGGGCAGGTTGCTGTAGCTTTATTCCCAGGGGGAAGTCATGCTTTTTGCAGTTCAGCTGATGAAGTGAAGTGCTATTTAGGATGTGTAAGAGTAGTAAATTCTGGCTGAACATGATGTATGCGATTAGGGACTGCTCTTTGGAGAGGGCAGTGGAGGGTCAGACCTGCATTAATGAGCTATGAAAGGTTCTTTCTTGTGAGTGCTGCAGAATGGCAGCTTCCAATTCAGAGTGGAAATTTCTGCATGGTGGGTTGGTGTTTTCTGATTAGAACAGGGAAGTTAATGAAAAAAAGGTATTGAAAAAGCTCTTTAGAAATTTTTTACTACACTGAACTGAGGCTATCCCTATGAAGAGGTGGAGTTTTGGGGCAAGAAGTTGACTTCGTGATGAGTTACTTTTTATCTATTTTTCTTGAGTTGATGATGTCAAAAATGAACCTTATTCTGCAGAGTATTGACTTGCAGGACCCAGCAGGAGGGAAAGGAAGACTGGGGACATGTCTGGGAAGGTGTTCTAGTCTTTGTGTACTAACAGGAGGCAGAAATGAGAGCAGATGACAATGTTTTTTATAATTTCTTAGGATCTGGGTACAGGACTTCAATCACCTTTAATATACCTGGGCTGAAATGAGGAGATGGCTGGAATGTAGGTGTTGCTTGCTATTGCTCTGCATTGCAACAGGCCAGTGGGCTACAAACCAGCCTCAGCCACACGTGTTCACTCTGCTAGTGGGCTGGAATGTCTTTCAAAGGTTAAAATCCTGGTGGCTCTGCAGCTGGAGAGAAAAGTGGTTAAACACAATTTTGCAGAACTCAGGAGGTGTTTCAAGATTAAAATTGTAAACCTAAAAAATAAGGAAAATCTGTTTCTTGAGAAGTACTAAAACTAAATATTCTCAGTTCTTTTCAGTTAGATTTATGGAATTTTTTTTTCTGTTGATTTAAAAATATTTCTCTTCTGTTTTTCCCCTCACTTTCCTGCTGTGGTTTCTAATACAAGGTGAAGAACGATGGCTGTGTTATTCTATTTAACCTTGGTTTCCATCCATCACAAGTGCATAAACTGTTGCATTACTGTCTCTGTTCTACTGAAACACCACAGTAGTTTACAGTAATGGCCCAGCCTGGTGATAAGACTGTTAGCACAAGGCCATAGCTTCCCATTTAGGTGTAGGTGGGAGGGATGTACATAAACAATGGTCCCATGGGCTTTGAGCTAAATTGTGGGCTGATCTCAGCCTTTGCTGATCATTAGAATTTGAGGTACTGCTGTGGTGAGCTGCTGCAGAGGACTGAATGTAAAATACTCAGTATTTTCTGTATTACACACATCCTTTATAAACCACAGTTTATATATATAAAGTGACAATTTTCATTGTTGTTTGGAGTTTTACGGGTTTTTCATGGGCTTCCTCTCATGTCGTTTTAATAAGAAAGGCAGAGGATTACAGTTTTTACAATTTTTTTTCTTAATTTCTTTTCACATTTTTTTTACATTTTATTCCTTTACACTTTTAAAAACTGCTGTTAAATGTCTCAAATGGGAGAAAGTAAGATGGAAAAATTGGGAGTAAGCTGTTGAAAAAAATGGAAAAAATTGCACTTCTCAAAAAGAAATTTAATCTCAGTGAAAGTTGAGAAATTTCTGAATGACACTTTTGGAGAAACATCTGTCTAGAAAGTCATTTTCCATCCAAAATGATCCTAAAGTATCCTACAAAGCAAACAAGAAAAATCCATGAAGCCAAAACTGCATGTCAGAAAAACCTGACTGATTCTTACGTTTGCTCAAATTTCCTCTTCCATAATACTTGGTGGGTGTCACTGCCTCTCAGCATAGTTTGTCAGGACCAGGGTGTGGGCTCCAGGCACATCCCCAAGGTGTGCATGGGACCACATTTGCCAGGTCATTCCTGCTTCTGTAGGTCACAGTCATGGTTGATGATGGTTGAAGAAAGCTTGGGTTCATCACTGAAATCTGCTCCTTTAGAATGCAAGAAGGGTGATTGCTGCATTCCTGTCTATCCATGGGACCTCTGTGAGGTTTGGACTGGGCAGCCAGCCCTGTTCACCATTTGAAAGTACTGAGCTGCAGTGTTAGCACAGACTGGAGTATTGGCCACTTTTATTTGTCTTGCTGGGAAATGGCAACTTGGGGTTGTCATTAGGGTTTTTCCCCTGCAAGTTTTACCCCTGAGGGAAATGTAGTGGAAATCCTTGAAGCTGTAGATTATTATTTACCTGAATAATGAGGGAAATAGGCAATGTCATCAATGGAACACAAATAGCTCCCACACTGTAATTATGTAAAAAGAGGAAATGAAAGAGAGAGAGACAAAGAGCAAGAGACTGGTTCAGTGCCCTCTGTCACTGCCAGCCTTTCCCCCAGGATGGATTAGCTGTAATTTAGGAATAATGCATGAGGCCTGGAGACTAGATGCAGCTTTTGGTTCTGTGTGGCTGACAGTCTGATAAAAACCATGAATAGATCCTTTGTTTAGTTTAACTAGTACTCAAGAACCCTCCTACTAAACCTGGAAGGATCAGAGGTGAGACCAGAGTGGCAGGGGGCTACAGAGTGTTTCAGACACAGTTGCCATCAATGAGACCATGTGTAGGAAGTGGGCATTTTCTTCTGGACTAAACTTTGGTTTCACAGATGTACAAAGATGTCCTGATGTCCTGTTCTCCTCCCTTTCCCTTCAATCAGCTCCCACACATATTCCAGGTCTAATGAGCAGAACCAGAATCCTCACATTCCTTCTGATGATGTTGGACAGTGCATTAAACCCAAACCACTTCCGTGGTTTCAAAGGATTAAATGAGACAGACAATTGCAATACCTGTATTGAACACAGTAATACAACTGCATGAGTCATATATATACATATATATATACTGTTCTTGGTTTTATTGTTCCATTTGAATATTTCTACTGTAAAAAAAGGCAGTGGTTTTGAAATTGTTGAAAATAAATGTATTTTTGTACATCAGAGTTACCCCTGGCTGCTTTTTCAATCCTTGCTCTTTTTAGATTTCCTTTTGGCAAAGTCTTCTTTCTCTTCTGAATTTCCCTTGCCATATCTATCCCTCCAACTCTGTTGTTCAGGGTCATGCATGCACATGGAGTGTCAACAGAGAAATGTTCTAAGGCAAGACTTTTAAGATAAAAGAGAAAACAACTATCTCTCCTTCCTTCTTAGTGCTCCTCTCCAAAAATAATTATCTTCTTACCTTTCTGTTCTACAGGCTGATTCTCTTTGGAACCTTGGAGGGGAATAGGAGGGGAGAACACTCTGCTTGTACAAGCACAGCCCCATAAATCCCATGCTCTCACCTATCTGATTTTAGCTTGTAAGAGACTGTAAAGTGCCAATGTGGGGGGAAAAAAAAGAAAAGAAAGAAAAAGTTTCTTCACTCTTTGGCACAAGAGACTGTGGAAAAACAGAAAAGAGGGCATGGAAATATGTCTCTGGATATGTATCAGCCGTCTCCACCCATGCACATGCATGCATACCTCTCCCTCCTTTCCTTTAGGTCTGAGGTCCATAAACTGCAGTTGTTTCTGTTTTTCCTTTATGTCAGAAAGCTGAGGAAGTCAGGCAATGAAGGGCTGGGTTGGCTGTCCCTGAGTGTGATGTATGAGATGCTTTCAGCATCGCAGAAGACCTCTCAGCTTTTGAACTATTTGTGTTTGCCCCTCTTTACAGCAATGATGGTGTAACACTTGTGTTCGTGGGATCCTGAGCTACAAGTTATGGACAGACAAGCACAAAGGATGAAATTGCCATGGCTTAACAAGCTACCACTGAGAGCCAGTGCTCAACTGTTCAGAAACCAGCTAAGTGCAGCTGTGAAGTCAAGTGCAGGCACTTAAACTTCATAGCCTAGAAACATGAGCAGTAGCTCAATCTTTGTCTGAATCCAGCTGTTTTTTCTGTGATGGATGGATCTCTTAATCCCTTTATTAAGGGCAGTGTAAGCATTGTTTACTACATCATGAAATTGTCATGGTTGTGCCAAATACCCCTCTATCAGGGAATATGGTGCTGCTCAGGAAAATGCATCATAACTACTCCTGGAGTCAGCTCTTCACTGTCTTGTTTCACTCATGGCATCACACACTTCAACAGGCTGAGTTGTTGGCAAAAGGGGAAAGGGTTTTCCCCTTCCCTTGGCCCTCTCCCCAGAGAAGTACTCTGGTTATTAAGGACTATCAAAGCACCATTGCATTACTGACATATGATTGTAATACATCACTTGAGTGCTGGTCTGCTGTTGTATGTCATGGTGCTACGTCAGGGAAATGGCAGGTGACAGGAACGCCAGACCCAGAGACAGATCACTTTTCTAAGCTTTATGGCCTGCTTTTTTTTTGCAAAAGACAGCAAATAAAGGCAAGGAAAGCAGTATTGGACTGCTGCCATGAAGCTTTCAAAACCTTTTAATATATTAATCTATACATTTTTCCTTTGACCCTAAAACATTAATTAAACAAATCTGCTGATGTTTCTATATGAGACCATAGAGATGAGTTTATTTTGGGTCATGGAGGAAAGAAGAATTGCTCACTAGGAACTGTTTCATGTGTGTCTGTGAGAGAGCAGAAAAGAAAGATTTGTCCTTGCAAAACAAAAAAAAAAATTTGTTCCTGAATTTCAAAAAAATTATTATTAGTAGGTCAGTTGACTGTATTTTAGATGTAGTTGTGCAGGTAGAGGTAGGACAGAAGGCAATTGTGCTGTTGGGATTTTACCCTTGATAAATATAAAAATATTTGTTTTACCATTGCTTTATGCTGGTTCTACCTGTTCAGGCCCCCTGATATCAGTGAATTTAGTCTTGATTTACACCAGTCTGAGCTCTCACATTAAGAGGAGTTACATGCATACTTCAAGGATGGAATAAATCCTTTTTAATGCCTTATTGTGAATGTCAAGCAGTTTTCAGACGAAAATTTAGGGGAGATTGTAATACCACTAATAATAAAAAAATCACATACAGGGACATAGTTGGAAGGAAGGAGTAGCATGTTTATTAAATTAAACAGAAATGTTATGATGATGTATGTTTTTAAAATCTTGTGTTGGCTACATGAACCTGGAAGGCAAAAAGGAGACAAAAACTGGGAGCCAGGTGTGAAGCAGAGGGAGGAAGAAGAGAGGTGGACCAGGCTGGCTGGGATCCTGTGGCTGACCAGAAGGCACAGTGAGAAGCACATGGTTGGTTAATCATTTAATGACTTTAGCACAGGAAGTTTCTGAAGTCTCAGGCTGGATCAACTAAATCAATAGGAGGTGTAGCACATTCAGGCCATATAAGATGGAGTCATCTCTGATTCCATATCCTGATGCTCAGCATTGAAATTCAAATTTTAAGCAAGTGATTCCCTACTGAAATCCCAGTGTTGAGCATTGAGGATCCTGACAAAGCAGTGTTGGGTGAGTGAGGGCTCACGAAGAATTTGTTGGCCAATTTCAAAGCTCAACCCAGGGTTGCATGTGATTTTATTCAATGGGTTGGGTGGTTGCTGTGAAAAAGAAGCAGCTCCTGATGTGGGTTGTAAGGAAAATGGACCTGAAGAGGTCAGTGGGGAAAGAGAAGGAAGATGGATGACAAAACACTGCAATATTTCTCAGTTCATGGGACACAATCCTCCTTCATGGATATTAATTTGTCTGTATGCTGGGTGAAGCAAGGAGTTAAAATCCTTGTCTGAGAGGGGAGACAAGGATCAGCCTTACAGGGAGCTGTGTGACTGCACCATCAAGAACTGACTGAGGCAATTGTCTGGGCTAGGACAAGGGGTGTAGCTACCTATCCTTGTCTTTTTGAAATGAGCATTCCCTGAAGAGACCCTCAGAGAAACCAGGCACAGCAGAGAAATTTTAATGAGTACAAGGGGTGGTGAAAATAAATGTGAGATAATCTGACAACCATGATAGGTCAAAGTCAGCCTGGGGAGCATCTGCTGCTGCTGCATCTGGAAATATTTGGGTGCACTTACAGTGCCCCAACATGTACACACCCCTCATTTCAGAGTGGTTCTGGGTCTCATGAGAGTCCACAAGGATGGAGAAAGTCTGAGACCCAAAACATGCCACACAGAAAGGTTTCTCTTCCCTCAGGAGCTCTCCACAGCATGCATGTGCTGAAGGGTGTGAGGCTTATTGCAGGCAAGTTGGAAAGTCTAAATCCATTTGTGGCTCTGGACCTTACTGCCTAATAATATCAGCTACACTTGGAATACTCTAAGATACTGTTAGGAAAACCTGTGAGACTATGGTTTTAATTTTTTTTTCACCTTGAAATGTTCCTGTCAGTTCCAGTCTACAGGCTGTTAGAGATCTGAACTGAACTATAAGTTGCTAAGGGACTTTCCTCTTCTTTTTTTTTTTTTTTTTTTTTTTTTTTTTTTTTTTTTTTTTTTTTTTGTGTAAAACTTCCCTTCCTTTGGTAGGTTATGCAGAAAAGTCTCAGCATAAGCTTCAACCCCACTTTCACCCACTGCACTTTGGGACTATGAATAATTTAAAAAATGGATCATATTTACTGTGTGAACAATTTGTCCATTTCTAAAAGGAAAAGTCACAGAAAGGGCAAGCACATGCAGTCCTGTGGCTTTGGTGCAGGAGTGCCTGGAGATGCTGTTGGCATCAGTGGGCACTTTTCCTCTGGATCTGTCATTAACTCCTGCAGACCTTGGGGCACACCCTCACTCTGCAGAAACACTCATAAGCATGCCACAGCCCCTATAATTTACCAGCAGAGGAGGGGGATTTAAGAGCAGCTGCAAATTACTTATAATTCAAAATACTTTCATCAGCCTTGAAACATAAAGTGATCCTGAGTAGTAGGAGGGAATTGATCTAACTTATTTATCTGCTTCACTAATGAATTTTTGACAAAGCTATTTGGAGAACAAGATGTGAAGATGATGCAAAGTCTAACAAATTAGGGCAGGCTGAGAACCAAATTCCTGCACATCAGTCTGGTGGAAGTTTCTGGGCTTAGGAACTCCTAAGTCAGTCCAGGGCTGCTCCGTGGGGATGGAGAGCAAGAGGGAACAGAAGAAAAGGTTTAGTTCCTTACCTAAGTGGTTATTTGGACTTAAACCACTAACCTAAGATCATGCATTAATTTCTGTTTTGGGCTAAGGTGGGTGTCTGCATGCAGTTAAGTTCCATCATGTCTGAATCTCAATTTCCATTTGTAGCTGTTGCACACCAACAATCTGCAAACTGGGCTGGACCTTCCCCACAAACCATCTGGCTTACATTAGGAGCTCTGGCTGTAGGAGAGCCTGAAAGGGACACCTAGACTGGAAGGTGTGAAAGAGTGTAAGTGGTGTAAAAGGCTTCAAAAGGATGCTGAGAGTTCACTCTGAGCCCAGAAGGGTGCTAGGGTTTTGGTTTGGTTTGGTTTCTTTGGTTGATTTACTTAGATGGTAAAACCCTGCCTCTAGTTTTTAAATAATAATTAATAGCTCATCAGGAATGTTGGCTTCAGAAGTTATTACTATGTTTCAACAGATGTTCAACCAGATTATTTAATTAGCTTCATGCTCTTTAATCTCATAAATCTGTGAAAGCTGTGACAAGAAAAGGAAAATGAATTCATGAAAATAAATCAATACCCTAGACCTCAATATAGCCTGAAAAATTTTGATCCAAGCACCACTGAAAAGTTTGGGGAGCAAATGGAATGCTTGTCTTTGGGCTATAAATCACACGTCAGCACAGTTTCAGAGGAAAATGCCCTGGATTCTCAGCACAGCATTCTTGGAAAGTGGGAAAGCTTTTACACACAAAAAGCCTTTGTGTGTAGGGACTGGTTTGGCATTGGAGAAAACTTGCATATGTTCCCTACCTCTAACACTGACTTCAGATGTGACTTTCAGAAACTCTGTTTGTTTTTTCCTGTCCTCCTTAAACAGTGGAAATGTTGTCTCAAGCACAGCCCAACCCTAAAGATATTTCTCAAAATTTCTCCAGAGATGAGGGTCATCATTTCAGACACGATTTGGACGAAAACCTTCTCTGCTTCCTGTTCCCCAGGATGCCCCGGGAGACTGGCTCCCTGATTTCCTCACCTCTGTTCCTTCCTTAGCTTGGGTAACAGCAGGATCACTCCTTCTGCTATACTAAAAGCCTTTTTATGTTTATTTGAAGTGGGTGGATTGATAGATAGCCTAGGAACCTGCCAACATATCTGCAGAGCCCCAAGGCCACCTTAGCCAGTGAAGATGGGACACTAAGTGACAATTAGGTTGCTTTGCTCACCATGGTTCATCTGTAGTACTGCTGCAGACAGTAGGTTAGTGCTCAATGTGTGCGAATCTGACTTTGAAAATAATCCTTCTCTGTTCAGTTTCAGGCCATTCAGTGAGCAAATCTTTCTATTGCATGGCAAGAACCAGCCATTGCCAAGATTCTGGACCAGCAGGTAGGCTGGTGCCTCTGCATTTACTGCACTCATACATTGTGTGATTATAGGGGACACAAGTCGGTGAATCAAAGCACACAATGACCCACTTCATCCTCAACATGCTTGGAACTAAAGGGTTTTACTCCCATGTGTGGTATTTTAAAATGTGTTTCTCTCATCTTCATTTCAAAAAAATACTTTGTTAACAGACTTTTGCCCTCCAGAGACCAACTTCAAACAAGACATCATAGAGGAAAAGCTCCATTCAGTAAGGGCTTTTTTGTACCTTTGTTGGCTCCAGAAAACCATTTTTTTCCTTAATTTTTCCTTCCGGCAATTTCATATAATGTGTTTCACAATATGCCTGACTTCCATAAATCAGAGGGGATGGAAACTTGCACATGGCAGGAATGGATTTGCTCCAGAAACTTCTGAAGGTCAGTTTTGACTTTGCTCTGAGCTCTGTGGAGTGGGATTGAGGTCAAGCATGGACAACATAGTCCATATATTTCCTTGAAGCCTGCAATTAAATGTTTTTTTTTGTTGCATGAACCTGGTAACACTTTCTACACAGCATGCACCAGTCATTGCTCTGGACTGTGTTTTCCTGACTGCAGCACTGCAGTGGGTCTGCTCTTCCTGTTGCTGTTGCCGTGGTAGGAGCTAACCTCACCAATTGCATTTGTCTATTTTTTATAGTCAGATACTTTCCTATGGCTGTGTTATGGTTTGGTTTTCTGGTTAGCTGCTTTCTTTCACCTCCTGCACCACCACCTACTTCTCTGCCTTTCTTACTTGCTTATATCCCTGCTCAGAAATTTCCACTGATGCAGCCAGTTTAGTGGGGAGGTAAAATTCACCCTTGTTAATTCAGAGGTGGGGAAGAGGAGAAATCTGGCTGTTGAGGATGGCCAGCTTCTGCATCTTTACTTCACCACCACAAAATTTAAGTTCAAAATGTTCAGGCAATGTGACCTCTCTCCTTCTGAGGGTTAAAAACCATCATCTGCTGTGTCTGCCTGTAGGTCAGGGACACCCTTCTGCTGAAAGCATCTTACTCAGGCCAGGCTTTGATGTCACCTGTGAAGAAACGGCAGGACTCTGAGCTAATGCTCAGTGTATCTTGTTTCCCTGTTCCCATCCTGTAGGAAAACAAACAAATGATGTTTACATTTGTTGCCTTTGTTGCCTCTCTGTAGAAAAGATGCTACCTTTATATATGTTGGTCTCATCACTTTTTAGCCATGACAGAACTAAGAATGAAATTGCAAGGGAAGAAAATGCTTGTAACAGTTACATTTTTTTGTTTGATGAAAAATACCTCCCAGGTAAAGGGAGACATTTTTCTCTGATAAATCCCACATTTTGTGCAGGGCATGAACAAAGTAGGGCTGAGGTTTTCATGGTAACCCTTCTTTAGTACTGTTATTACTGCCAGTACCCAAACAATCTTCTGTTTTCTAGGAGTTAAAAAGAAACCATAAAAATATCTTTCAGTACAATCATGAGGGCTTCTTTTAGAAGCTCTTCTTTTAGAACTCCAATGCCTTTAAAAACATAGAGTTTTTTTCTTCCCCTTTAATTTCTTTAATTTTTTTTTTTAATGAAGAATACAACAGGGATTAAAATGAAAAAGGATCTGGAATCATTTTGACTGAGAGGAAAGAAATATTTGTACATTATTCATTGTACTCTCAGTTATTCATCAAAAGTTTCATTCTTCAACTAAAGTCTTTTCCTTATCTTAAAGCCACTGACATGAATATATATCACCAAGTTAAAAAGATTGAATTACACTTCTCCTGCTGCTGCTGAGATTCATGGAAGCTCAAAGCCCAGCCTAGTCCCTAGGTGTACGAGCCACTGCATTCTATGATTTTCGGAGAACAACGCTAACAGGGTTTGTCTCTTCATTGTGATACGGAGATGATTGAAAATGTGCTGCTGTATTGCTTGATAAAAGACCGTTGCCAAAAAGGAGAGCAGCTTTGTCATTTGAGAACATTACCCATGGGGTTTAAGAGACCTACTTGACAGCAAAAGCTCTAGCAGATTTCTTTTTTTAAAGCAATATGTTCTCCATTGCCACTGTCAACAGCTAGAACAAGAGATAAGAAGGAGCTCGGATGTGATCCATAAAATCTTCCCCGAGTATTGTGTTGCCCCATAAGTACCAGGGGACCAAGTGACATTTTCTTGCTCTGGTTCTTAGTGCTTGTTAAGAGAGAGAATCACTCTTGGTTTGTGCTGCTCTTGGCTCATACACCAGCTCACAGTTCCTGATATCTGTTCTGCAGGTGCCCAGCTTCGAAATGAGCGGGGCAGAGCACGGTGCTGCAGGCTCAGTGTGGGGGCACTGACTGCCCACCCTGACTCGCTGCTTTTTGGAGTGGTAGGGGAGACTTTTGCTGCCACAGCAACACATGAAGTGCAAAGAAAGGTGTTTTAAAGTGAATTTGGTGTGTTGAATGTGCACAGGCAGGACATGTCCTCTGCAGGATGTAGTGTGATGTCTTGAGGCAAGATGTAGGGATGCTCTACTCCCCAGCCATCTCTGGGATGGCAAACAGAGCCATTTTTAGGTCCTGCATTGCGGGGTCAGCAATGAGACCAGAGCACTCCCGAGTTGGCAGCATGCAGGACATGGCACAGCCTTGCCCTGAGCAGTCTCAGCTGTTTCCCCTTTCCTTACTGCTGCAAGGGAGGAAGGGCTGTCCCTGGTGATCCTGCACCAGGGCACAAACGTGGTGGCATCAACTTCAAACTCACTGAGATGGGACAGTCAGAAGGGCTTGCATGTGTCCTGGCTTTCCTAGTGTATCCTGTAATGTGGGTCTTGGCTCATTTTATGTTTGACACATTGGGGCTTATTTTTTTCTTGATCATTTTGAAATACATTGAAAGAGCCAGTTCACACCAAGGGGCCTCAAATTCATGACAGACAGGAGAGAAGTGTTGAGACCCTCTCTCATACCTGTGTCACAGGTGCTGATGTGGGAGCAGGGGCATGTTAATGTCCCAGGACCAAGGAACCACATCCAGTCTGCAAAATGCTGCTGTGACCTTTAGCAGGAGGGAACTCAGTGGACAAAAAAATCCCCTTGCTCCTTGCTTGCCTAGGAAGTGTGAGCTCAGTTTCATGACAGACTCTTAGATAGAGATAACATTTTCACCAAGTTTATTGTGTATTTCTGGATGCAAGGCTACCAAATAGTGTGTAGGATCACAGCAGCACCAGCACAATGCAAAAATATAATCTAAGGATGTCAAATGCTGTTGCACAGCTATTTGCTTTGCTAGCACTTCAGACCTAGGGCACTTCACTGCAGAACTGGCTCTGTACACAGCCACACAGAGCCCTCCAAGCCTCCTCAGCCACCTTCTCCTCTCACGATCCACAAGTGCATTTTTCTGCCTGTCCTGGTGGTTGGGCACCCACCAAACCTTGTTTTGCTCCATAACAAGGAGTGTTTGATGATCTGCACTGAGCCATATGTCATTTTGCAGGAACACACCTTTGATTGGGAAATGGACCACTGCAATTTGAGAAGGGCTGAGCTCTAACTTGCTGAGGGCATGTGGAGATAACTTGAACTGAAAGGAGTTTGAGAGAGGGAAACCATATCTAAAATCCCCATGGAAATTCAGGAAAACTGGATAAAATAATGACAAAATGGCCAAGAAAAAAAAATAGTGACTTGGTTATTGACATTTCAGATTAAATGGAACCAGTTTAGTACAGTGATGGAGAGAAATGTATTTTTAGAAAACATAAAGGGCCTTTACACATCTCCCTTGTCCTTGACAATTCAGCAGAGGTTGTTTACCTGTTTGCCTCGCTCAAGCCATAATACTTGCAAACTTTTTGCCTCTTGCTGCTGTAAAGTTCAGAAAAGAAGACTGGGATTTAAACTCAGCCCATGTAGCCCTCGACTTACCAATTTGAAGAAACAGATTGTGAGGCCCGATGAGAAATCACATTTCTGTGATTTGAGCACCCTTCCTTCTCCCTAAATTATGAAGTGATGCTGGGCAAAAAGTAGCTGAGGCAGTGTGGTTTGCTCTCATGCTGCTTGAGCAGCAAGGCTGAACCAGGCAGATGACCAATTAGTGAAGGCAAATAGCACAGGAGCAAACTCTTTTGAGCCAGGCTGCTGCTCCAAATGAAATGAAGGGGTTTTCGGCCTGTGCCCAAAATTAAATGAGGCTTAAGTTAATCCAGATGTCCTAGCTATGCCCTCAGCATCAGGATTGATGTACACTACGCTTGTGCTAGGGGGTGTTTTTAATAACAGGACAGAGACTGTGAGGAATTTGGAGGGGTGTCTGCTTTGTTTTGAACTCTTAAACCTCCTAGTTTCCAAGACCTGTGCAAAAGCCTAAGGAGGTTTTTAAAGCACAAGTAAGAAAATATTGAAAAATCCCACTTGTGCCATTTCTGCTACCAGAAAATGTGCCAGTAGTAGCAGGTTCCTGAGGTAATAAAGGAGGAGGTCACAGCCCATCAGCTCTGAAGCTGCTGGACTGGGAGGATGGTGTAAATCAGTGCAGTGCTCTGATGCCAGTCACTCACAGCAACTTCCAGGGAACTGCACTGGGTTGTACCAGCCTTGGCTCTGACCCCTTGCAGTGCTGGATTGAGGGGTACCAGGCCAAAACAATCTCTTCAGCAGCTGCCCTTATTTCACAAGCTAACTTTTTTGTCTGTTTCCCCCTTCTGAACTCTGGAACTCTCTCTTTCCACATGAGCTGAGCTTCCTTGAAAACGATTGTTTAATGGGAACATCTGGTATGTGAATGGAAGACTTAGTGCTCCTTTTCCCTTCAGTAAATGCTCATTGCATACCTTAAAAGTTGATCTTTAGTTTTCATTCCCCGAGCAGAGAAAAAAATATGGATCATTACTTGACAGAACAGCCTGTGCTCTTTAGTTACTCAACATGTGCAGGTGTAAACTGCGAGCCTTGACTTAGGGGTTTTCCTCATAATTAAAAGTTTTCTGCTGTAAACTCTTGGTTTCTGATGAAAATGTAGCAATCCTTCTTATTGTTCAATTAGTGCTAATTAGATATTACCTATGTGCAATACTCCTTTTCATTCAATAACCACAATCTGGGACATTCCTTTTCTAGGAGGAAAAATATCTGACAAAAAGAACCCCACAAAAATTTCTGAATTCTTTTCCATGGGTGCTGTTTAGAACGGTGGAAAATTTTAAAATGAAAGGTAAGTAGATATAAAAAAAATGTATGATTTGCATCCATATTTTTACTTTCCTTCTCTTCCCTCTTCCTCTTTGCAGTGCAGGTGCTACACATAGATAAATGCTGCATGGGCTTTTATAATAACTGGCTTGGCAAACATCTGGTGCTGTTGGTGAATTCATAGGCTCTATAAAGCTTTGTTCATGCACTCTGATGACTTTTTGGCTTAGCCAGCTTTAGTTGAACTCCTTGCCAGCTTAAAATGATTTACAGTCATCCAGTGGGAATTGTATAGGCCAAATAGAAAAAGTGGATGTGCAAAGTTTTGGGGCAAGATGCTGCATATGAACACAGTTGCTCTCATATTGAATCATGATGACTCCCAACAGATTTGTTTTGATTTATGCCATCCCTGGCCCTGACATGAACAGTTTTGGCATGAAAAAGGTTGAGGGTCACCATCCCTGTGAACTCAGGAACACCTTAAATGGGGATATGGTATCCATGATTTCTTTAGGACAGGCTCATGAACTCTACAGATGAAAGCAGTTTTGCAAATCCCATGGCAAGGAAAATGGATATAGCAGTGGGCAATATCCATCCCTGCTTTGAGTGGCAAGAGTCTGCTGTGAATCAGCCTGGTACAGCAGTGGCACTGATTGTACAAATGAAATGATGGGCACTGGTTTACCTAAATGCATTGGAGCCTCCAGAAAAGACAAAAGGGAATTGTATTGTTGGGATTGAAGCACTAATTATTTTGGGTAAGGGAGAGCAGGGCAGACTTTCACTCTCTACAACTTCCTCACTCTGTACAACTTCCTGAAGGGTGGATGTAGTCAGGTGGGGTTGGTCTCTTTCTCCAGGCACAACTGACAGAACCAGAGGACACAGCCTTAAGCTGCACCAAGGGAAATATAGGTTGGATATTAGGAAAAGGTGTTTTATGGAAAGAGTGATAAAGTGCCGGAGTGATCTGCCCATGGAGATGGAGGAGGGTGGTAAACCATCCCTGGATGTGTTTAAAAAAAGACTGAGTGTGGCACTTGGTGCCATGATTTAGCTGAGGTGTTGGGGCTGGGTTGGACTCAATGATCTTGAAGGTCTCTTCCAACCCAGTGATTCTGTGATTCTGTGTGACTTATGGCATGAAGCAACAGCTTGGTCTGAGAATCACGAAATAGAAGCCATTTATTTTGGAATGATTCAATGTCAAACAGAGAGAAAATTATGCCAAAGTTTAGAAAATGCCATCCTGACCTCTCTGTGTCAGGTAGAATTACCCTTCCCTGCTAGCTTGGGTCAAAACTAACAAGTAAAATGATTTACAATGGCATGACTCATCAGCCTGTGCCTCATCCACCTGCCCAGCCAACTGTCTGGGAAGCACTGGCTGCATCCAGCTCTGCAGTTGTTCCAGTTCATCCCCAGTCAAGCCAAGCAAGGTGTACACACCATTTGAAACTGCCTGCACATGCTGTTTGAATGACAAGCAGAAAAGGAAACTCCAAATCAGAAACCAGAGCCTCCTTTCCAATGACTGACATGCTAGGGCATGTGGAGTGCTTGTGAGGATCCCCTACCCTTCACTGCCCTGCAGGCTGCAGTAAGCAGCATCTTGTCTGTCTATTCTTGCTTTACTTTTCCCCATTCTGCATTGCCAAAAAAAGTCATATTTTGAATAAAGATGAGAAATTGTTGCTTTTAAAATCTACTTAATCTACTTGCAATTCCCTATAGGGGAGTTCTGAGCCTCCTATAAAAGACCTCTTGGTCTTTTGGCCTCCAGTTGTCTGGGATATTCAGAAAATCTGTGCCACACCAGCTGGGACTTTGAAATGACCTCGTGCACCACCAGGCACAGTCTACATAGGACTGATTAAAATATATTCACCTGGTAAATGACAGCTTAGCTATCTTGCAAATCAGTCCATCTCCTCTATAATTTGGAGACAATGTGTCCCACCCCTTCATTTCTGCCTGACCATGTCCTCTTTTCCTGCAACAAGACGCTGCTCTCTGCGTAGGCAGCTTGATCCCACTCCTCTTCCCCTCTACTGCTTCTCTTTCAAAAAATGCAAGCACTATTCATCAGGAGCCTGCTGTTTCCTAGACATTTTACTACCAGCCTTGTGACACTGGCAATTTGGATCATTTTGCTCTAAGCATATTTCATTGTGCAATTATAGTATCAGGACTGCATCAGGTGAGCCATACAAATGATACTTTGAATGCCTCTTTGGGGGTTTTGCCTGTGTGTGGTGTTGTTTCGGTTCACTTTTATTGAGCTTCAGTCTCAGAAATAATAGACTGTTCATTTATTCTCTGGGTTTCAACAACCACCATGGTAACCAGCAGAAAACACAGTTACACAATGTTACACATCTTTATTTATTATTTCAACTCTGCCTTCTGAGCTTTATCATGGAAATGGGCTAAGAGAGTTAAATGCAGGTGAAAGGTGGCCAAAGAAGATTAAAGCTAAGACCACCACTCTCTGCCATGGTCAGAAACTTCTTTCAGAATCTATTTTTGATTTACTAACACCTGTATTGGAAGTAACAGGACTTATGGGCAGAGTGGCTGAGTTGCCAAAGGTTTCACTCAGAAAGAGAAGAGATTAGGAGGAATCTTCTGACCATAAACACTAGAATTAGTGCTCCTCCAGACTACGCAGACCAGGATTATTGTTTGTTCTAAATTATGCTTAATCAAGGGCTTGAAGCAAAGAGATACAGTCTGTTTTTAGAAGTTTCTCTGATGAGATGAGAAAAATGCCCTGTTGGATGGATAATTTCCTTCTTGGTCTCTTCTTTCACTTTCCCCATTGCTCTGGGCAAACCTTTGTTTATCTTTACAGAAATTAACCTTTAGCTGCAAAAAAAAAAAAAAAAACCATACCCAAACCCTAACTTAATGATTTATCTCCCCAAGAGACTTGTGTACTTTATCTGTGCAGCAACTCTCTACATACAGGCTTCTATTTTCTTGTTTCCCTTTAGGGGGCATTAACTATGTAAACAACTTCAGAACAAAGAGGCAGGACTGTTTCATTAGGGAGAACCATCCCTGCTTCCAAAGGCCTCCTGGGAAGCAGGAGAAGTTCATTAAAGCCAGGGTGATGTAAAGGCTTTGTGCACATGCAGAAATGGAGCCACCATGAAACATTAATGACCTCAATGCATTAGCAAATCTTAAGCTAGAGTAGAATTAGGCTGCCTCTGGGGACCCAAGTGCACCTCCTTGGATTTTGTTTTTTAATGCTAGGGAAAATCTACCCTTCAAATTTTAATTTCAAGAGCAAAACACTTTGATGGTGTGAACTGAAGAAGGCAATCAGGCTGGCCCTAGGCCACTGACATGAGGAAAGTGAGCGTCCCAATTGTCAGCTGCTGCCCTTGCTCAGTGAGTGGTATTGCCAAGACAGAGCTACTTAATCCATATTGCCAAATAAAGGCTCACCTGATTTCTTTTCCTTTTGATTCTCCATGAGCAGAGTCCACTGCTGAATCACTTTTCTTGCTTCTATAAGTAACCACATGCTGGCCATTTATAAAGCACTGAAAAGACATTTGGCAGTGTTACATCAGCAGTAGGCAACTGTTCCAGGCTGTATTAATCCCAGTGGAAATTACTCTATAGGTCTCTCCTGTGAGTTATGATCTCTATTAAAGTTGGGTGACATTTCTCCAAGGAATACTTTGTTCAGCAATGGCAGAAAAAAAGCACAATTTCAGATGCATTGAAACCTTGCAAAACAATTTATGCTGAAATCTACAAACATTATCAATCTGAAGAAAAATATATATCTCTCTCCCCAAGAAATTTAGTTTAGAAATGATGGATCAAGTTTGTTTAAAAGTTGCTATTGAAAAAGGAGAACAAACCTTTGATGAGAGGCTGTGTCTTCCACAGTTTTTGAGTTCTTTTGTCTTCCCTTCCTCTTCTAGCACAGAGTGGAGGGAGCAGGTCTCACCTGGATGACAAAGCCTTCAAGATGCGAGGATGTGGAGAATCTGGGGAGTGTGCCTGTGATACAGATTGTTTGGGAAGAAGGCACATGGTACAGTCCACTGCTTCTCATCTTGGGCAGTGTGTGTGTCCTTGAAAGGCAGGAAAGGTCATCCTGAGCCAGAGTAAGGGACCAGCCAGCCCAGGGCCCTCCTTCTGGCAGTGGCTGTATGCAAAGGCTTATGGACTAGAAGGAGCAAGGCAAGTCTGTGAGATGCTTCTTTCCTTGTGCTCTGCCTGCTTCCAGCTGTGACTAGGCTTGGGACTTTCTGAGTCTGAAGGCATTTGTGTAACTTGTAACCCTGAAAGGATTTTTTCCAAGCACCTCAGCAGTTTCCACTGGACCACAGCATCCTTCAGTAAAGGATACTTCTCCCTGTGGTGGTTTGCTCAGACTGAGAACCACCAGTCTTGAAGAGAAGGAGGCTAACCTTTCTCCTCATTGTCTTGTTTGCTCTTTTTAGATTCACAGCTGTCTTTTGACCATTTTGAAATGACATTTCTATGGTCCAATTGTCCACTGTCTGTGATGCACAAAGCATGTTGGCATTGCCTGAGCCAAAGAACTAATGACTCAGTGCTATGTCTGATGCTATTTTGCTGATGCCAGCTGAGCTGCTGCTCTTTATTTCAGCCCTAAAGTTAGCCAAGAACACCAGATCCACCACCAGCAAGATCCACAAAGCCCCCACAGTATGAAGCTCCCACCGTGCCATGATGCCTGAATGGCACTGGTTGGTAAGATCAGGGTGGAGAGAAAAAAGTAGCTGTGCCCACTCATCCTTGCAAGGTGTCAGTAACAGGCAAGGACCCCTTAAATACTCCTTACTACCACTGAGCAGCCCTAGCAAGCAGCTGTGTGTATTGGGAGGGAATCTGAGGGAGTATCTTCACACTGGCAATCATTCTGAGCTATAATTTAATTTTAATTCTTTGTCCAGACTTATTATTAAGAATTCTCCCTCTTAAAAAAACCTGGCATGGGTGAAATTCAAGCTAATCCCACAGAAAGTGCATTTTTAAGTTTTCAGTTACTTTTTTTCACAAAAAGAATGAAAAGTTAAGAGTACCTTTACATTTGTAGACACATGATGTGGTGCATTTGGTGCATTTCCTGTTTGTCTGAAGGATAAGTTCTTATATGAAGCAAAGCTTTTATTCAGGTTTTAAACTTTAATGTTGGTTAAAAAGTAATAACACATCTATGAGGCATGGTTATGGAGGTAAATATTTAAAGGAATTGCATAAATCTGCCTTGTATCAGGGGCAAGGGTTTGGGAAGGATGCTTCCAAATTTGGAAAGGGAAGGGAACATTTTTATCTTTTGTGTGGTGGATCAAATATCAGTCCATCTTCCTCTGCCTTTCCCCAGTCAGTGGAGGACCTGAGTGTCTCTGCCAACAGCACAGTGTCATTTTCTTTGTGATTTGTGCATGGCTGGTGCATTGATTTTTCCATGGCAGAAAGCAGAGCAAGCTCTCTCTTTAGTGGAGAACTCAGAAAGACAATGTGTAAAAGAGAATAATTGTTTTAAAAAAAGCAGCTTTTCACTGTTCTTGATTCTTGCTGAGACAAACAGTTCTGGAACCATCCTCAGACTGAGTCTGCCAGCATGTGTGCTATCAGCCTCTGGGTAATAGCCTAGCTTGGAAGTTGGCTGTGGGGCTGTTTTTGGAAGGCTAACACCACGTGCAGCTCGTGACACTCTCAGTTATTTGCTCCCTTAGAGCAGGAGGGGCACATTGATCCTTGGGTGTCCTGGTGGTGCAAACACATGTTCTCCTTTAGCTCTCTTGAGCCCTGACTCCATCATCTGGTGCAGACAGAGCTATAGTTACACATCCTGGAAGTCCATTTTACAACATTCCCCCAGGAAGAGAGATGTATCTTTAGCTGGATGTGATAATTTTCTCAGGTTTCAAAACTGGTTCTTGACAGCATCCATTTTTAATTCTAACCAAGGAAACCAAGATCTAATCTTTATTTATATTTTTATTAATAATGAGTCAAATCTTTTACTGCTAAATTGAAAAGTACCAGAGGAGGAGCTGGGAGGTTTCTCACTAGCTGGGAGTCTGTACCAGTTACTGGGCCAGTGTGTTCTGTAATAGCCCAAAGTTACTATTAAACAGAGCAAGCAGTTGGTATTTTCAAAAAGGATTCAGTCTTGCTGCTTCTGCAAATCCCAGAACAAAGATAACAAAAGCCCAGAGGTGTCAAGCTTGGGTCTCCATGTACCCCTCTTCACTTTCAGAGCTGTAGTATCTTAAGTGGTGGACACCACAAAGTCACCACATGTAAGAGCTTCTCATGTTGGCACATTTTTTAGATAATCTCTTTTCAGCCATGATCATAAAAATTCAAGTCAGAGAGATTTCCAGTGCTTCCTGGGACAGATTTTTCAATGAAAATAATCACATAAATGCTGGTTAAAAGGGACTTGTGGAGGTCTTTCATCCTGCCTCCCACTCAAAGAAGGACTTTCACCACTGCTAGAGGAGACCAGGTGTGGCTTCAGGTAGCTGAATCTAGAAAGTTGCCAAAGACAGAGATCCCACACCTTTAGTGTCCAGTTGCTGTTCTGCAGCAGCCTCCTTGTAAAAAAAATTGCCTGCTGTCCCATCTGGACTGTCAAAGCTGAAACCTTGGCCATTGCCCCTTGTTTTAGTAACAGAAGCAGCTCCAGGAATCCTTGATATGTTTCCTTGAAGTGTTTTTGTCAAATATGGGGTGTTATTTCTGAAGCAGGTGCATTTTGTTGGATTATAGAGCAGAGTAGTCATTCCCAGCTGGATCTGTGAGCACACTGTTGACAATCCACCCTCTCCTGTAGACCATCAGTACAGTGAACAATACAGCAGTTGGCACCTTTCCAAAAATGGTTTTTGGTAGAGGGAAAGGAAAACCAGAAATGCAAATCAGACAGCTCTCCAGGTTGCTCTGTTGTCTTGTGGTTTTAGCTCTCCTGCTTTCCTTTCTCCTGCTCACAGTTAATTACATGATCAGGCTGGGAAGATAGCAGGAATATTAAAAAAGCCTGTGTGACAGACACAGCCTGTTGCTGCAGCCAGATGCTATTTTTGGCCAGAGTCAAGGGAAGGAAATGAATTAAATTGTCCTGCCTTGTCCATGGAAGAAGATGCTGCTACTGAGCAGAGAAACAATCTCATCAATTCTGGTGGAAGAAGGGAGAGCTGAGGAGGGCAAGGGGGAAAGGTGACTGAATGGCAGCTGGTGGAGTAAGGAAGTAGCATTTCCCTGTTCTAGATTGTAACAGGGATTGGTTTATGGATACCTCATTCTTTTCACATTTGGTTCTTTTCATATGAAATCTGGAGACCACAGGCAGACAAAAACTAAACTTGGCAACCTCTCATCCAAAACTGCTTCTGGATGGCCATGATGCCAGTTCTGACAAATGCAGTCACTCCTCACCCTCCCATCCCAATATCCTTCCCTCATTTATTTCAACTAGTTCTTTTTCTTCCCATTATGCAGCTTTTCTTCCTGTTCAGAATATGGTGTGTATGTTCATGCACACATACAGCTGGTGGACACGATCATAACACTGCCAGAGTAGAGGGAGACATTTCTGAAAAATCCAGTGTTCATATTCACATAATTAAAGCCCTTAAAGAATAGTGTGGAGAGGTGACTGGAAACATGTTTTGATGGCAAAGGTAACAATGAAAAGAAGACATTCTGCCAATAAGGGAAGCCTGTTAAAGAACAGTGTGTAACCAACACATAGAGAATTGGGACTCAAGACTGGGCAATGGTGTCATTAGGCAAGTCCCAGTGATGCTGTAACACTTAAAAGGGAACTTTCTGGTCCAGAAGTGGGATCTACTCTTTCTGCTCACAGTATTTTGAAGATGTGGAAACAGAGAAGGAATAGCAGCACTGCACACTTTTCACACTTTTCATGGTAAGAGGCAACAGGCACAAAATGGAACAGAGAAGTTCCACCTGAGTATGAGGAAGAACTTCTTTACTTTGAGGATGGCAGAATACTGGAACAAGTTGCTCAGAGACATTGTGCAATATTTTTTTCTGGCATCATTCAGCACTGTCCTGGACACAATCCTGTGCAATCTGCTCTGGGTAAGTCTGCTGTAGCAGGGAAGTTGGACTAGATGATTTCCAGAGGTCCCTCCCAACCACAACCATTCTGTGACTCTGTGATACCAGAAAATGTCCAGGGGCATACATATTTCCATATTCCTGAGCTTCGCAGCAGACCTAAGTCCATGTTTTCAGACTTTTCCTGTTTAATACCAACGGCATTTTCCTTTCCTTTGCTGTCAAAAAAGGCCACAATAATCCGGAATAGGTTGTTCTGTTCACAGCAAGAATATGAAAAAGCCCTTGTTCAGAATTTCTCTTCATTTGTTTTGCTTTCTCTGAAACCCTAATACCAGTTTGTGCATTCATTAGTTCTTATTTAAAAAAAAATAACAACAACCCAAAATGTAATTTAATTACTAATAGTACTGTGATTAAATTTGGCCTTTCACTTTCCTTCAGAGTCAACCTCCTCCACTCCATCTCCCCAATGCCTCTCTCTGTGGTATCGATTTGGTACTGTTAACCTTTCTTTATTACTTGTTTATGTTTCCCCATCAGTTTAAAAACATCAATAAGAGGCTTTTTAAAAAGGACAGAAGCAACAAATAGAGAGACATTGAGGAAAGGTCAGGGATGCAGAAGAAGGCAGTGCCTGCTTCGTGGAAGGAGCAAACAGACAGTACAGAAAGGTTAGTGGTCCTGCTGCTGAGTGAAGGAAGGATTTGTTTATTCTACAGAAATGCCTGCTACTGGTGTAGCTTTAGCAGCAGACACAAACATCTGTCCAGCCCAGTCTGAGCTTTGGGGTACTGGGCAGGGCTGGACACAGCATCAGGAATGTGGCTGAGGTGGTCTGCAGGATCCTTCCCTTCAGGAATCAGGAAGTTTTAGGTGTGTTGTGTTGATTCCACTTTCTGTTTGAGCATAAACCCAATCTGAGGGCGCACCCTGCTCTGCTCAGGGCTGTGCAGGGTGTAGATGTGTTGGTTGGCTGTGGCAAGGAAGCAGAGTGTCTGCATCAGTGTGTGACTGAGGGCATTCAGCCATCAGCACTTACATCCTCAGGCCAAGCACCACAAAGGACCCCAAGATGGCTTTCTCTGTTTTGGTGTCTGCTGAACCAGGAAAGCACCCCAGCTCAGAGGAACTGGCCCAGGAACCTCTGCCTCCTCCTCCTCCTCCTCTTCTTGGCCCATAAAGCTGTGCTCTGGGCAACTTGGAGCTCACTCCCAGATCAAATCCTCTCCTGAGTGATCCCCTCCTTCTGCTTGGAAAGGAACAAAGGATCGAGCCATTATAGCAGTACATTTTTCAAACACTTCAGGGGTAATGTAAATCCTGCTCAAAGGTCTCCAACAGCAGGAGAAGCCCGTTAAGGCCTTCCCATTCTTGGCTCCCCAGAGACATCAGGGCAGCTGGAGAGTGGAAGGTTAGTGTGGTGGAGGAGGGGAAGAGACACCTTGTCCACCATCAGCTCTCTGAAGTCTTAAAAATTCCCTAGGATTTAAAATCTAAGTGCTCTTCACTGTTTGCTCTGATATTACCACTGCCACTATCAGACCATGCCACTCCTCTGCCTTCAAGAATGGTTTCAGCTTTTTCCAGTCTCCAGAAACTCTGTCTTATACTGGAGAAGGTTTTCCCAATGAAATTGTAAGAAAATACTTCCTAATTTTTCCCTTTTCATGCTTTAAAAGCTGTAATACCTTTAGCTTCAAGAAAACAATCTCTTGCCCTGAAGACTTTCGTTCTTTTGCAGTCCAGTACAGGCACAGTGCAGGAAATGTTATCCAACATGGAGAAGACCTCCATTCCACACAGTCAGAGTGTTCTCTTAAAAGAAGATACAAAAGTCATCTTAGTTATTAAAGACACATTTCTCATGACCTTTTAGGAACAGATGTAATTACATATGACATGTCTTCAACTCAGAAAGCTGCAGAAGTAACATATCTTTCCTGTTTTGAGAGGTGACATTATGGTTAGAGAGGTTCTTGAAGTTTTGCATTGAAACACTAAGGTGATCAGCAAGCAGTCCTCAACACAATTTGTAGTATTGACAGAGGAAAAAATAAAACCAAACATCAGACTAGAAGTAAAACAGCATTTTAAATCCTTATGGTAGGTACAATATAGTCAGGATATTGGATCCTTACTGCTTCTGCAAATAGATGATGTATGCAGATGAGTATCATGCACTTTCTCATGTAATGACATTGATTACTTACTTGAAAATTCACCTGACAGAACAATTTTCACTCAAACTTCATGAACAGACATTTCTTCTCACCTTATTCTTCAGTTTCAAAGTGATTTCTTTGCTGAGCACAGTGTGGCTATTTGTACACAAAGAACAACTCTTTGTGTTGGGTTGTGTAAAGGGGTTTGATTTTTCTGAGATCCCTTCCCATCTAGAAAGTGTGTGTCCTGGCTTGGGCTGTTTGGTTGCTCCATGAGATTACTGTTCTTGGTATTTATCCCCTTAGGCTCCATTTCAGCCCCAAGGAGGAAAGCCTTGGGAATTTAAGTGCTGTTCATTCCTTAAGTTCAACTTTCACCAAGTATTATGGAAAGGCAAGGGATAGAATGGATTTCTCCTTTTGACTGCCCAGTCACCTGAAGACCTTTACAGGCAACCAGTAAAAGTATGTTAAAGCTTTCATTTTTCTTTTCTTTTGAAGTTCTTTACTCCATTACATGATGGATATTTTAGCCTTAGGCATATGGCTTTTCTGCTAGTTTACAGTAACACTATTCTGTAAACAGTAAGTGGCTTATCTGTCACAGAGGCAGAGGTGGCACCATTTGCTCTTCATCACAACAAGGTACACTTGCAAATGACACTTCTGGGTGACAGAAAGTGGGAAAGCCAACAGAGAGAGAGCAAACTGTGTGAGTCCATCTCAGTGAAACCCCCTGCATTCTTGTCTCCTTAGTCAGGCACCTTTCTTCATTTGGGGAATGTGCAGTTGCAGGGTGAACTCAGTATAATCTTTGCTATGGCATTTGTACATAAAACCACTGAGGAACTGTCACTCTGTGCTGTGAAGAATGCAGTCACACTTTCAGGGTTGCCAAATGAAAAGAAAGAGGGTGTCCCTGGGCCATGTGATAAGGGGATGACCTTGCAATAAGTCCTGTGATTCAACATAGGGTCTGAATCACAGTCTCTGTCTTTTGTTGTTATGATGTGATTCCAAGAGTCAGAATGAAGTGAGAGACAAAAAAAAAAAAAAAAAGTTTTGTTCTAGAAAAAGCTGGAGCCAAACTGTATTTCCAATATTATCTCAAGAACATGAGTAAAATCCTTTCTGTAGCAAGTTTTTCTCAGCTAAATCAGGTTGTCTATCTCCTGTTTTACCCTGGTTACTCCTCATCACTTTCCTGAAAACATTTCAGCTAAGAGTTTTCTGTAGCAGCATACTTCCCTAGCCAAGAGCATGGTATGTGCAAGAGAAAAGAGCTTCTGCCTGAATGGCCTTCCTCCACACTCCTTGTTCTCTTATTTGGAAATGAGTATGTCACCCAGTCAGAGAACAAAAAAGAAGTCTAAATCAACAATGAATGATGAGTGGAACATACACATCTTTTACACCCAGACAGTTACATGACAGTTCCAGTCCTTGGTGACAGTGATTTAAGAACCAACTGATTATAATAGATAGACAACAAATCTTCATTTACAAAACAAAATGAAACAAAACCATAATAACAAAACCTCTTCTTCTTGGTGATTCTGAAGGACTGCAAGTGTTAAATCTCTAGGAGAAGAGATGGTAGGATAAATTTTTTGCTCAGAGAGATGGTGGAATAAATGGTTAAAGACAGTGTGAGAAAACTCATTTCAGCAGCAGAGAGAAATGACAGCTGAGTCTTTCAAATTAGTGGTTAGCAGTGATTTATAGGGATCTAGGTATCTTCCTTTTGAGGTAGCTCTTTACACCAGGGAAGTCAAGACATCAACAATCAAGATGGGTTAACTGAGGGCATTAAGAGTCACTTTCTTTAGGTATTATTAGGGAAGAGGTTTTTGCCTTTCTTTTTTACAAACAGTGGCTCTACCTTTCCCTGGTGCAGGTCATCTTAAATGTATAGGTTCAAGCTGAAAACGTTTCACTTGTGTGACTGATAATCCAGCAGAGAGATCCAGCCTATTGGAAGCAAGACATCTCTAGGAGTAGAAGCAATATCAAGAACAATGCTTTTCACTAATCAAACAACTCACTCCATATGAAATCCTCAGAGGAGAAGCTGCAGAATATAGTTTGTAGACTGTTCTAGCAGAAAAGACTGCATTACAAATGAAAGCTTGAGCTTACCTATTAGCAAGGGATCAAAATTCCAACTTCCAAAATCAATGCACATAATCTTAAGAATAATAAGACTAGACAAATTAAATTTGGAAGAAGAGAAAAGGTGAAGTACCAGGAGTGTGGTGGAGTATTAGAGGACCAGATTAGGAAGGAACATGTAGATTCACTGTTCTAGATGCCTTCTCATCAAGGATGTCTGTAGAAGATATGTTGGTCTAAGCATACATTTTGTGTTTGTTAATTAGCTATCAATTAGTAATATCAATGAAATGTCATAGTTTTTATATTCGAGTCAGTCTGAATAAATCCTTCTGAATCTGGAGAATCAGTCAGGGAGGAAACCACTTAGCACGAGGAGCGACATGGAAGTGGAGTTCAGGCTCTCAGCTCTACTCTGAAAAATTCAGTGCCTAACCAGCTCTTGGTTCCTTAATGAAACATTTTTACCCCCTCAGACATATTCTGATGGGGCTCACTGTAGTCTGTAAATACAGATAGAATTGTTTTTAACCTGGGACTCTACATAGCATTTTCAGGAATGAATCCAGCTGATTCACAATGAAGTAATTTTCTGTAATTATGGTTATATACTGTTGATAATTAGTCTAACCAAAAGAAAAAAAATAACCAAGGAATTTTTATGAAATCAATTAAGTGGAAAGAAAAAAGAGAAGAGGGATAATGAGGTGCTCTAAATATCAAGAGTTTCATATATGTGAACTGTGCTGCAGGATAGATTGAGCACTCATGGGTGGGCAGAGAATAACCTGCCATGGCAACAATCTACCTCCTTCTTCCCTAGAAAGACCACTGATCTCAGTCAGAGATCAGATTGAAGGTATAAATATTTAAAACATCAGGTGTCAATTAGGAACTTGGAAGAAAATTTTCTTATCTATCCTTACATCATGTGATGGAGGACACTTGAACAACATGAAGGCAATTTTTGATGAGAAAACTCAAGTGATGGGCAGTCTTAAATTCTTCTACTGCAAGGTATTTATGCATGTAACTTCTGCAAGGAGACTGTGAGGGTGGTTAAACATTGGAACAGGTTGTCCTGAGAGGCTGCAGAGGCTCCATCCCTGGTGATGGGCAGGTCCTGGGTAAGCTGCTCCAGCTGACCCTGCTGTGGGAAGGGGGTTTGGGCTAGCCTACCCTGAGAAGCCTGGGGAAGTTATGCTATGATACTTAGGTAATTTGCTTGCTCACAAATACATGGTCTGAATGACTAAACAAACAGTAATTCTAAGAGAAGGAAAAATTAATAAAAACCTGAAAAGAAAATAAATGAATTAACAATAACTTACTCCTAAATTTCAGCTATACTGACAATGATTAACTGTCCTTTCCTTTGTGTAGACTGCTGCTCAGCCATTTCTAAAGTAACCTTTTATCATACCTTATGATTTTAAGTTTTTCTGAATAACAAGGTCTGATAGCTGGTCTAAACTGTTGCCTGGTTTAGTTTTTGCTAGCTGCTCCTTGCTTCACCAGACTCAATTAGTCTTAGCTATGCTTTGCTCCATTTCTTGAACTCACTATATTGTCCAGCTGTTTCTCTGTTTTGCTGCCAGATTTTGCTACTTTAGTGCCTGTGAGAGTGGAGAAGAATGCACAAGTATCAGCTCAGCTCACAGAAAATTAGGAAGTAGCTTTTTCTGTTCATACAGCTGCAACATCTCTTGCTTCTCTGTGTGATATCTGTAGCCTTTGAACTACTCCTATTGCTAGGAGGGACTGTCTAAAATTAATGGGATGCCCAGACATAGCTAATTAGCTTAAATTTCTGTACACTGCTGTGAACACAAACTTCACTTCCTTTACTATGTAATTTCTAATTTTTCAATTATAGCACAAGAACGCAGAACAGCCATATTCAGGCAGGTTTTTTTTCCCACACATTCTTATTCTTATTCTTATTCTTATTCTTATTCTTATTCTTATTCTTATTCTTATTCTTATTCTTATTCTTCTCTTTTTACCACATGCCCATTGCATAGTCCTCACTTTGTTGGTGTGTTTTTTTTGTTTTTTTTTTTTAACTGGGTTTTTTCCTTCTGAAGTTCATGGGGAAGAATAAAATACAGGAATCTTGCCTTCATACAAGTCTTGGCTCCAACCTTTTCTGTGCATCTAAACTTTTGTCTAGAAGTGACCAGAAACAGATGATGAGCAGAATCACTTTTATCAGGACTCTCTGTCAAAGCCATTACCACTTCCCACAAAGAAATTGTACCAGAAAATTGTGACCTGAGTTAAAAAAAATAAAGATTGAAATATACTCATTTTCTTTTCAGTATCTTCTTGAGAAAGAAGCAGTGCCTCATATTCAGCTGTACCATGATTCCTGAAATACTCTGGAGTGCTTTTCCTTTAGGAAGGAATATATAATTGTATGTAATGGTATTAGCTGTTAATCCTTGCTATAATATTTATGTTTTAGAACAACCGGTGTCACTGTACAGTCCCTATGTGTACACATTGTAAAAGAAAATCCCTTTCTCAAACACCATACTGTTCAAATTGACAAGGCAGACAAGGCACAAAGAGACTCTCATGATCCTCATCTTGAGCTAAAAATTCAAACCTTGGGGACATTTGACAAGTATTTTGTTGTCATAAAGTGGTTTGCTGCTGAACAGGGAGATGAATGGAATCTTGGGTTCATGTTTAACAAGAACTAAATCAGTGTGGAAAAATTATTTGAAGAAACACAATCCAAGAGTGAGTGGTCTCCTGGATTCAACTCATTCAGTATTGTATGACAAGATGCCAGAAAGAAGAATCATGTGGATATGACACACAGAAAAATATCTGCTATTAGGATGGTATGATAATGTTGAAATTTGATTTAGCTCTCAAATTAGAAAGTTAGAAAGGAAGAAAATATAGATGGGAAAACCTGCGATAAACTGCTACAAATATGTTTTTGAGATGTACATCTGAGTGTGTTTGATGAAACATTCTTGATAATTCTTTTGTTGGAGTGTGTTGCATATCTAACTGTCACCAGTCAACCTTTCTGCAGGGAGTGCTTGGCTGTGAAGACATCTTCCTCTGGAATCTCAGCAATGAAACCCATCCCCATACTCCTGTCTACCACCAGCCCTCTCTCACTCCCAGACAAGTACTGTTTCTCCACCAGCAGCTTCCACAGCCTGTGAATCAAATGCCTGTGCTGGCTCTTTAAAAAAAAAGTGCTGGATCCAAGTGTCCAGCTGCACTGCTGCAGAAAACACAGCTATAAAGCATCTGGAAGCAGCTCAGGTCTTACCCTCCAAGGCAGAGAACCCCATGTGTTTAAAGACCTGAGCAGGGTCTCTATAAGATTTTGTCAGGAAAATCCACAAACGTCAGAGATTTATGGCCAAAAAGGAGAAGGAGGAGTCCTGCAATTTTATTCAAATAAAGGAAGAGAGGCCACTGGGGCACACACCCACAGGATTTTCTCACTCAAGGTTTCAGAGGACGCAGCCTCCTTTTATCCTGAACTCCCAGCTGCATGCTGCCCTCTTCCTTTGGCTAAGGTATTAGGAAGGTGCAGCCTTCCCAAAGCACCCACCCATACCCCCCCTTGAGCCATTTTACCCCATGTTCAGAAGCTGAGGTTTGTGCAGACACTTGTGTCAGGAGCCAAGATCTCTGGACTCTGCAACAAACGTGCTGCCCACAGTTAGTAGAGACATTAAGAGCCATTTCAAAGGTGTTCACATCCATGCCTTCACCCAGCCAATTGTTTGTAAAGATTTTAGCATCAGCTTTCCTCTCCATATGATATCACAGTTATTGTGGCCACTGTCTGATGAAGCTTGGCGCAAAGGTCTTTCAGTTCCTGAGGACAAAACACTGAGGAGGGAGGGAGGGAGGGAGGGAGGGAGCATTG
>VXBC01007728.1:2489366-2661802 GCA_013399945.1 Ploceus nigricollis | reverse complement strand
AGTCCTGCAATTTTATTCAAATAAAGGAAGAGAGGCCACTGGGGCACACACCCACAGGATTTTCTCACTCAAGGTTTCAGAGGACGCAGCCTCCTTTTATCCTGAACTCCCAGCTGCATGCTGCCCTCTTCCTTTGGCTAAGGTATTAGGAAGGTGCAGCCTTCCCAAAGCACCCACCCATAACCCCCCTTGAGCCATTTTACCCCATGTTCAGAAGCTGAGGTTTGTGCAGACACTTGTGTCAGGAGCCAAGATCTCTGGACTCTGCAACAAACGTGCTGCCCACAGTTAGTAGAGACATTAAGAGCCATTTCAAAGGTGTTCACATCCATGCCTTCACCCAGCCAATTGTTTGTAANATTGTTTGTAAAGATTTTAACATCAGCTTTCCTCTCCATATGATATCACAGTTATTGTGGCCACTGTCTGATGAAGCTTGGCGCAAAGGTCTTTCAGTTCCTGAGGACAAAACACTGAGGAGGGAGGGAGGGAGGGAGGGAGGGAGCATTGCCATCTCCAGCAAATTGATGCAGATTGCCTCCTGGCTGTGTGCTTTACAGAGGGCACCATCTCGGCTGAAGTGCTGATACACACAGCTGAGGACTGCCCTGAGCCTGCTCCTAAGCCTCAGGTTTCAGCTCAAAATGACTGATATGAGAGAGCCATGCTGCACCCTGCCAAAGTGTTGTTTTCCCACTAGGATGATGAGACTGTGCTTCATGTGCCCCGAGGCAGCCTGGATAGTGTTAGAAGACTGTCCTGGGTATGGGAAAGTGAACTTTTTTGTTGTTTCCCATCAGATTTCCTAGCTTCTTTCTATGTGTACAAAGAAAAGTCTACATTGGATCTGAAGGCTTGCAGCTGAAAAGGTGCAAGTGGAAACAGGAAGGCAGTGTGAAAGCCAGGGACTCCCACAGAATCAAACAGCATCATGAAGAAAGTCCATCGGAACTGTGGACTACAAAAAAGGACATTCTTGCCTTAAGAAGGAGTAGCTTAGTGCAGTCTGGGAGAGTGCATCAAGGAAGTACTGCTACTTGCTTGCCCTGCTCTTATATTCTTCCTAGAGGATCTTTTAAATTCTAATATTGGAGATGCTCAGCTGATGGGATGAAACTTTATGGTGCAGATTTGATGTGGTCCCTTACTAGGACTCCTGCAGTTTCACTCCTAATTCTCTTTCACAACAAAACAAATAAAGAAATTAATTGTCCAGGTAGGCAGAAGAAGTTATGAAAAGCTAAGGCCTCACTGCAAAAATAATAATAATAATAATAATCATAGTAGTAATAAGTGATCGGTCTTGCTCCAAAAATAGTACAGTCTTTTTAAGAGCTTTGACCTTGAATTTTCCTTAGTACTGGTGTAAGTTACTCAAAAGAGTTGTTGTCTTCCATGCCCCATCTAGTACACTTTAAAATGGAGGGAGGATGTTTTGACAACTGAGAAGTTGCAAAATGTAACATCTATTCATATCAGTCTCACCACCAAACCACCAAATCACTGTGTGACGTAAATAAGACAGGCAGACAACTCCTTGGAAGGAGATGTTTAGGGACAGAAGTGGTCATGCTTTGCTTGCCAAGTGGGACACAGTGTTCAGAATGAGTCTGTGACCTAAGTATCAGACACCCATTGACAAATGCAGAGCTGCTTGCAGGATCACCTTATCGTTATGCAGAAAAACTGGTGGTCTTTGCTTTTAGCCGACAGATTAATGTGCTCAGTGCTGTATGGGAGCAAAGGGTTCACAGCATAATGAACCAGAGAGCAAAACAGTGCTTAGATGGTCTTTTAATGTGGAATTATTTAAACCTGTGTGGTTGGAGAGGGTGGGCACAGCTGGTTTGCGTGGCTTTCACTGAGCAGCTTCAGGAGGTGGCCAGGCCTGGCTTCTCTACTGCTTACAGTGCACAGCTCCCCAGAATTAAAACCCCATGCAAACAGATTTAAGTGTTTGTGACTTCTAGCTGTGTCTGAATTTTAAGGGTAGCTTGGAGGAGTGAATTTAAATCCACATCCCAAAGGCAAACAATGCTGTAGGCTACTGAATTACTCCTGGCCCTTTTCTGTGTATGTATAGCACTGTCTCCACAAGCAAATCCCTTATGTCCTTTCATTTATACATCCAGGTGATGTGTTTAACCTGCATCATGCCAAACCTGCTCTTCACAGCATTTAATAATCCACCATATGGGTCAGTTTCTGGTGGGGGAGTTGTTCCTACTAAGCTGTGTGAATCTTTGAACTCTGGGCTCCTCATTCCTCTGTTAGGGATCATGCTTACATGCACAGAACAAGTACCCGTGGGATCAAAGCAACATTGCTTTGATGTGACTGACATTCACAGCTGCTTATCTTGGCTGCAATGGCTTTGGGATGAACACCTTTATAAAGGAGTGTTTTTAAGTATGTATACTTTAAAATAATTTTAGAAGCAAACTTTAGAAAATTTTAGAAAGGTGGACAGATTTAGAAAATTTAGAAAAGATGGACAGACAGATGGAAAGATAGAGGCACAAGTAAGAGGTTTGACACAGGGTCGATTATCTGTGACCCCAGTATGATAATTATGGGGATTTCATGAGTTGAACGTTAATGAATCCCTTGCAATGCTGACACCTGAAAAGACTTCAGGTCTTTTTGAGTATGTGAAGCCACCCACTTCATCTTTCTGTGCTTCAGCTTCCTCAGCTACAATGTACGGATAAAATACCTTTGCCCTTTTTTTTCCTAGCTGTGAGAGCTGTGTCTCTAAAATTATTTTCTAAGGGCAATATTCTTCACTTGAGTTATGATGATCCTTCCAAACTCGTGTTACTTGAGATGCTTTGTGCTGCTGCCAAAAGCAGGGCTATACATTGATGTAGCAGGAGAACACACCATGTCATTAAAACTCACTTACTAACAGACCCTTAAGCATTGCACTTGGGCCACTTCTGACCTGTGTAACACATTTCTGCCACGTGGACTAAACAAAACTCCTGCTTAACAGAGACCAGCAAAGCTCCTGAGAGATGAAAAGTCATCTCTGATACATGAGGGTTCAATCAGCAACTGCCTCTGAATTCTGCACTACAGTAAGTGAGGGCTGCTCAGCTCAGCAGTGGGACATTTGCATGTTTCTAGTCCATTGCTGAGGAAAGTTGTCAGGAACCCATTTTGAGTGAATCTGATGTATTTTTTTGTCTGTGATGGATTAGCAATCTGGCCAACAGTTGGGTGGTAGCTTTTTAAGATGCTACCTGAATTGCTTTCTACTGAAATACAATTCCCAGGCATTTCTCTGTGTCCTCCAGTGTTTTTCTGTGCTTTTTATCTTTGCCCTGTAAAGTAAGACAGAGCTGTACTGGTCCCATTAAGGAGATCAGGTAGTACATCTCCATGATCCCCATTATCACTGAGAGTTGATCTAGGGTAGAAAAGGGCATTTTTAAGCTCTCTTTCTCCAGTCCCTCAGCTCCTGCAGACTGCACAGCTCAGTCTGAATTTCAAAGGATTATGGTCTGGAGTCTGCTTTTGATTATAGTGATATAAAGCTGGAGTCCTCTGGTTTTGAGGGACAGGTCTATTGCATTTGCAAACAGACACAGGTTTGCAGAGAGCATTTTTGCTCCCAGTCTGATGTGCTGGTGTGCAAACTTCCCCCACCTTTCTCCCTGGCCTCCAGCTCCTTCCAGTCACTCATTCTGAGATTTTATTTATAAATGAGTAATGAACAGGGAGAGAGTAAATGATCTGTTGAGGGAACTGAGATGAACCTTATTAATATTCTGTCTTTTCCCTCAAGTCACAGGGTAGGTGACCACAGCCCCATCAGGGATGTCCTGCCTGCTCAGTTCTTTGGAGAAACAATTATAAAATGCAAATATTGACAGAACACATCAGTATCTCACAATCTTCAATATTATTTCCTGGACACGGGTTACATGTAAGAAACAACATCTAATAAGCCTTTTTCTCATTAGACTAGGGTTGCTGTTCAAATAAGATTGGGTAGGGCAGGGAGAAGGCTGAAGTGCATGTGTTTTTTCATGAGCCAAAACCCAGTGAACAGAAGTAATGTCAGACACATCCCAAAAAATTCTTATTTGCACCCTTAACTGACTGCTAGGGTCACAGTTCTTCTCATGTCAGCTGCATCCTGGGAAAGCCTGTCCTCGTTTCACTGGGAAGAGAAAGGCTTAAAGAGCTCAAGTTTGGGGATGTGGAATCAGGGGGACAATGAGGTGTCCTGGTGTCCAGTCCCTTATCATTGTGTCCACAAAAAATTCCCACACAGAGCTCTCCCCTGCCTCTGTTTCTCAGGAAACTGATGCCAGCCACCCTGCCTTTATTTACTTTGTCAAGGCTGGGTTTGAGTTAGAGGAAAAATCCTTGTAGACTTTGGATTAGGACCAAGACTCTCAAATGAGGTGATGTGTGATAAATTATCACACAGATATCCTGGGAAAAGCCTTCTGATATCACAGTCAGAAAAAAAAAAAAAAAAGACAGATAGCACAAGGGATTCCCAGACTCTGGGAGCACCATTTGGTAAAGGATGATATGAAAACAGGGAGAGTTTAATGAACAAGTCAAGCCTGGATTTGTTTGTTTAGCAGCTCTGCCTTTTGATGGATATGGCAAATCAGGTATGGTATTGAGCACCAAGAAAAACTCCAATTTAAAAATGGAATAAGACTAGAATTTATTGAGCGGTATCAATATATTAGTCCAAACAAAACAAGAAATAAAATGTTAGGTGTTAGGATGTTTCTTTTTGTGGTTGAATACTGCTAAATTGTTCCTGAGTGGGAAAAATGAAGCTCAAGTCTCAGAAATGCATCCTGATGATGGGACAGTATTTTTGCCTTGTAAAGCTGTATCGTGCTATTGCTATTGCTGTCATACTGATAAAGTTTATGATTTCTGCCTAAATTTTCTTGCAGTTCTCTATTTTTAAAAGCCTATCAAAATAACCAGGTTACTTGCAAAAAAGGAGTCTTGCAGAATCACACAGAAATGAGAGTCAGGAGGTCTGGATTTGACTGCTGACAGCCTCCCTGGACTCCTACATAAGCTTAAGCAGTGGCTCAGGGTGTGGGTATGGAAGTGGGTTAACTTGCATTGCAAGACAAGTTATCTTCATTACAAACAAAACATGCAAAGCCTGCAAACACAAGATACAGGCTTTAACTTTCTAGTTGTGTCCCAGGCATGATAAACTTACTCCTGGATTAATCGGGGATAAGCATTTCATCATCTAGGACATCCACATTTTCCTAGTTTTTCCTCCTTCATACACAGGTTTGATTGGGTGATTTGTTGGGGTTTATACCCTGTATTTTATTTCTTAGGTCAGGCAACTCTTATTCACAGTCCTTCATTATGTTATATCTTGAGCTGGGAGGAACCTTTCCAGATGAGCAAGTAGAGACAGAATGAATTCAGAAGTTAAGGGGGGTTTGGGTGAAAAATTTCCATCAAAAAAGCGAAAAGTGAAAATAAGGGAGTCCTGCTGTGCTAAGTCAAAGCTTTTGCAGAGGTTCCATTTCTTTTTCTGGAAACAGAAATGATAGAATTTTTACTAATTAATATTTACAATAATTCCAGAAATCAAACCTTTTTTTAATAAACTAATAGTTATTCTTTAGTGAAGTGATTCCAGTTAGAAACACAGAAACCCTATCATCAATCTAAACTGATTGAATTTTTGCTTTGTGTGGTCAGTGGTGTAAATGCACAAAAGAAAAATCAATTGTTTCTGCCAGGCCTGTGTTTTATGAGGTGAGAGGCTCAACACCTCTTTGTGTCTGCCCCCTCCAGAGGCTGTGGTTACAACAGCATTTCTTTTGGCAGCTGTTCTAATTTCAGCTGGGCTCCTCCCCATTATCTTGTCACCTTGTTCTCACCCTTGGCCATGCATTTGTGATCCCACAAGGTTCTCTTCACCACAGTCCTTTAAGGGGCTATCTAGATCACAGAACTGAGCTGGTTTAAAATAACCATTCCTTCCCTTACACCTTCTAATAAGGTTTCTTTTTAATCTAGATCAGTTCCTTGAGTGAGTGGTCAGAGAACAAAGTGATTCACCAGGTTGGTTACATCAAGGCAGCTGAACTGGTGTTTTACCAGTTTACCAGTTTTTGTGTTTTAACAAATGAGATTTAAGCACTAGGAGGAGGTGGTGCTGGAAGAGGGGATTTGCAGTTGCCACTGATTTAAGCACTGTTATGATGGCCTCCAGTCAGAGCTGAGATTGCAGATTCCTTTGGACTCCACAGGTTTTAATCTACTGCTAATGCTGTGGGTTTGTCAATGCAGGATAAGGCTTAGTATGGACTATTAGATAAAGAATTTATCAAGTATTGATTTAACTCCTGCTAGGTTATCCAGTCTTCCCTCACCCTTCTGCTGCTTCAGTTTCATTGCTATTCATGTCTGAATAACTGTTAGTAAAAATTAGGGCTGGTAATTTGGGTTTGTAATTGGATCTGATAACTAAATAAGAGGGGGAGGGGAAGAAGAAGGAATAATGAGCTAATTGTGAATAATTACAAGCCCAAATTAACAACTCTATTGCTTCTTCTCCAAAACAAACATGCCCCACTTCAATTGAGTTTCAGAAACTAAAAGGTATCTGTTGCAGATTCCCAAGCAAAACCTAGAAAAAGGGATTATTCTAGCAAGTCCTCAGCACTGAGACTTTTCAGAACTAAACTGCTGGACTGGAAAACATCCTTGACCCAGGTTCATGGCACAGAAGTGGTAGCTCTGGTAAAAGCAGTTTTCAGAGATCAGCAAGAGCTCAGGGACAGAGCACAGGGGCACATTTCTGCAACACCTTTCATTCCCTGCTGCAACAAGCAAGGAGAGTAGGACAAGTCTGAGGAATTCCTGTGAGAGAGAGGGTTATAAGCAAATGGAAAATCAAACAAAACTTCTCCCTCCCTCACTACAGCCTTCAGTTGCCATCTCAAGGCCCCAGCTGTCATGCCTAGGAAGGGATTGTGGAAATAGACCTTACCTTGGCCATTTTTTATGTGCCTATCATTTGACATGTGGCCTCCTGACAAATTGCCTTGCACACAATATTAACATGTTGATTGACTGAGGAGAAGGTTGGCCTGTATATGGGGTGAGCCAGCCCCCCAAAAGACCTAGGCTTATTTTCAAGCAGATTTTCTATGTCACCATGATTTTATCACCAACAAGCAACCTTGATGCTACAGCCCTGATCAGCATGGCTGGGAAGCTGCTTGTACTCACTGGACAAATGAACAAATATTCTTCTCCTGTTGAATCACAGTTATGGGAATCTCCTTTTGTACTGCAGCTCATTTGTGTTTGATAAAATGGAGACTACTCTTATACCTCTATGTGTCACTTAGGGACAGAGCTATGACCAAAACTGTAGAGTGGAATCCTTGTCCAAAAACTTTTGCACCACTCAGAATTTGGCCATTGCCTTCTCCTGACAGACAATTGTTATACTGCTTAACTATGAATTTATAGATGAGATCTGAATCTTGCATGGTGGTTGGCAGCATCAAAATGTTCGTTCCCAAAAGGCAAGAAATATTTAGGTAATCTGGGAATTTTTGAACTGCCACAAATATCAAGGTGGGTTTAATAGGATACACTTTAAAGATTCAGCAGTAACAGTTCATTTGAAGGTTGACACCACCCTGGTTTGAGAAAATGCCTCTGCCTCTAACTGATATCCTCACTTTTCTTTCCCCAAAAATCAGCAACAGAGCCCTCTTGACCCACTGTGGTGTCCTAGTTTAAGCTTATGTGTGACATTTCTAATAAAAGCTGTCATACAGTGGCAAGTCTGTCTATTTTCTCAGGAGATTGCAAAAAAGGGTTTACCTAGAACTCATTTTTGCATTACAAGCTATTGGCAAAGAAGCAAGAAAGCAATCAATAACTAGATCATTCAGGACCCTGAGGAGGGATCTAAATTGTGGAGCACTGTTACCCTCTGGGCTTGCGTGTACAGTGCAGAAATGCTGCAGCTGTGTGGGTATGAAGATAAAAATCATGATGATAGATGTCCCAGAAGCAGCTTTTCCCTATATCTCTGGGAAAATTTTTGGGAGGAATAAAAAACCACTCTGAAATCCTGTATAACCATTATCTGAATATACCAGCTTACACAAAGAATTCATTTACACTTTTGTTTTGCTCATTTTTTGCCACTCCCTTCAGGTCCTCCTGTTTGCATCTCCTAATATGGACCAGTAGTTGTCTCAGCTCCTAATTTTGCAAGCCCAAAATTTTTTTGGCTTTTGTTTTGTGTTTTTGTGGTTTTGGGTTTTTTTCTGTTTGATCCATTAAAATTCCTCAGCTCTTCCATGTACAGAGAAACACTTTTTTGCCCTCCCTCCACTGCTACACACAGTGTCCACCTTGTTGCTGCATCCAGCTAAAAAGTGGGAATACAACAGTTGGGATACCTCATGACACTCAGCAAAACAGGTCATCTTCAACTCCTGCTTCTTAGAACAGCTTTAGTTTTTAGGAATTTTCAGTCATCTAGTCTCTTCTCTCTTGGGAGCATATTTGGTGTGTTGGTTCAGAATATTGTACATGTAATACATTTACAAGCAGTTTGCTACATTAGCTCTCTTGAGCACTGTGCAAAGTCCTAGGCAGAATATTAGAAGATGAGACAAAGCTGGGATTCAGGTTCTACAAATGCTTTTCTCTTGTTACCGAATTTGCTGTCCTCCAAGGATGTCCTCCAAGGTCTGAAGTGCTCTGCATCCTTACAGTGACTCCAGTGCTTGCCAGTGAACTGACAAAATACACCTGCTGAGCAGCGGCTCTCCTGTGTCTCTCCCTCCCTCTATGTCTGTTTCTCTGTTTATACATGTCTTCAAAAATGGGAGTGTGGGGTTGAAATGTTTTCTCAGTCCTCCCACACCAGTTTTTTTCCTTTTTGTGAAGCCTTTCTCCTCCTCCTTATCCTATTCTTCGTGTCTGTTGCAAAGCACGCTGAAGCAGTCTGCTCCTTGTCACATTTTAGGAGGAAAATGACATTGATATTGGATTAAATGCAAAAAGAGACTTTCCCCTTGTGAAAACTGCCTAATTGATGTCAAATCAAATAACTTTAAAGAGCTGTGATGGCTACAAATCGGATCAGAGAGGGCAATACCAGTTCATTCTACTTCACACAGGGGCTGTGCTTTGCAGTTTAAGCAACAGCACTTTGGCATTCAGAGCTTCTTTATAATCCAAGCAAATCAAATCTCAAATCTTTTTGATCTTGATGCCTGACAATAGCTTATGATTAAAACTGCCGCACTGGAACCTGGGAATGGATTATTATTATAAATAGCTGCAGTCTTGCCATTCCCTATTCTTTTCTGTGGGTCTGGAGGCTTGAGGCAAGAAAAGCTGGGGGGAATATAACAGATAATAACATGAGAGGTCAAGTGGGACCAGGGGAAAAAAATTTTTTCTACTAGATTAATTTTAAAGATACTAAGATTCCCTGGCTTTTTACCTCTGTGATTCAGATTTCAACCTAAAAGGTAACAAAACATAAAGGTTGTTTTAAGAGCTAAAACCCATTTTCCCAGTGGTGATTCCCTGAATTAGAACTGAATTATCTGTTGCTCTGCACTAAAGAAATACAGTTTTAGACTGTCCATTCACTGTAGCACAGAGATGCAAGCTCACTCTTCACAGGTTCCTCATGGCACATGAGTTATCCCAAACTCTGCTCTGGGCCATAGAATACTATAAATCTTTTAAAGAACACCAAGAAGTCCAAAAATTAAGCTAAAAAGGGCTGCGAGCTGAGATGACTAGCAGAAGGAATTAGAAGCATTAGAGGAATTTTTAACCAGGAGGATCATCAATTTACTGATGGGGGGAAGTTTTCCTTAGTTGCATTTGGGTCCAGAAATTTAGAGGGCCTCAAGCCTTTTCTAATGAGGATATTAGAGGGGATGGGACAAAAGGTACTTTTAACCCAGAAGCCTCAAGGCACATCATAACCCTTGGTAGTGCCAGCCACTCTGAGAGGGCAGGCAGTGTGGGAGGCTCTCGGGTGAGGGTGCCTTGAAATCACTTTCAAATAACATCACTTCTGTATTTCTGCCAAGAACTGTGAGCTCTATTAATTGTATGATGGAAATATAGGAATATCTATACCTGTTCAGATCAAGAGCTGTCAGAGTTTTTCCTCCAGCTGTAGCCATCAGCAGGTGTCCAGGGAACAGTAAGAATGAGACAAGTGAATTTTCAGTTTCCCCTGAATATTGTGCCTACCATAGTAGGTAGGTACATTTCATATCAGGAGATTCCTGAACCTGGTTTCCTTTGCCTACCAAGAAGAAGAACCTTTCTGGAAAACAGGAAAATCTTCAAAATGAAAATGCTTTGCATGTTTTTAAGGCAGTGGAGTAGATCTTTCACTGGAATAAATAAGCACAGAGAAAATTAGGCTATTTAGTTGGTAACGATGCAGGCAAAAATATTTTCCTTATTTCCAAAATTTTGAACATTTTACTTTAAAAAAAACCCAGGTTTTTTTGTGGTTTCAGATTTACATATGCAATAAAAATATATAAGGAACTTAGATGAAAATCAGTAATGAAAACCTTGGAAAATGTTTCAATTTTCTAATAAAACCCTTGCTTAGCAGTATTCTATTACTCTGTTAAGAAGGACAATCCAAGCCATATCAAACCTTATGGATAGAATTGCCCAGATCTGCTCTGTGGCTCTCATTTTATGCCAATTCAGTAAGAAATTATTGTGTATTTTCAGGAGGAGCACACCAGGTTTTAAATCTGATTTTTTTCTTTTTTTTGCAGATTATATATTTTTTTAAGAATAAAAATGGAAGACAAGATAAGCCATGTGTTCAGGTGGGTTTAGTATAAATTAACATCATTCCTTGCAGCAGGGACTTTGCATATTCTAAGGCAGCCAGGCTGTGTGTAATGTTTTACTCTCTGCAGAATGATAATTAATATTGAAGACTGATTCTCAGTCTGATTGCTGGCACACATTTACAATTTATCTCATGGCAAGCTCTGGGTAGAAGACATTTTCAGAACTGATTGGGAGTTAGGCAAAAAAGATTTATGCTAAAAGACAATCCTTATAATTTAGTTAACAGGCAGTCTTTAACTTATAATTTAGTTAACAGACAGTCTTAAACCTAAAATTAGACTTTCAGGTTGTTTTTAGTATTGATGAACTGTAAAATTCCACTCCTGTATAGGTGTGTGGAGGAGGGAAGGGTGGACACTCAGACTAGAGAGACCAGACAAGCTGAACCAGGAGGTGAAAGCTAATGATGAGAAGAGAGCATGGAACAAAAAAAGCTTCACCACTGCATTTCACTGTTTGGTTTTGGTACTGAGAGAAACACCAGCTTGATTTCTTTGTGTTGCACCCACAGCACCCATCAGGAACTGATATTTTGATATATTGCAGATCACCTTTAATGCTGGAAACCATTTGTCTTTTCAATGCAAATGGTGGCCAGTTAAATAAAACTGGAAAAGTGTGCCTTTTCTGCTCTTTACATTACAATACAAAGCTGATCTGACATATGAGCAAGAAATCTTATGCTGCAATAGTGGCCAAAGTAGAGGGACAGAAAGGGATTCAAATAATCACCAGTAACATGAAACCAGTAGAATGGCTTATTAGAAGACTTTATTTTTTTCTCCAGCAGTCTATAGAGTTGTCAATATGCCCAACAAACTTGGCTTTGAGGAAAAAATCACAAAGAATTTAAAGGACAACAGGCTAAATCAACCTCAATCTTTTATCACTGGAATTGACCTGGAAGGACCTTCATTACTACCAAGAGTTCCTAATATCTTTAATTTTCTGGCTTTTTCCATCATCTTGGCCCATTCAGTCCTTGTTTTTTTTGCTGAGGCTACCCATAAGGAGAGTCAATGTCTGTGTGTGATGGTAATTTTTGGGATGTGGAAATACCTTCAGCAAAAAGACCCTAAAGACATCATTTTCTTTCAATAAAAAATTATTCAGCCCAAAGCAAGACAATAGTTACCATATTGCTGTGTCTTGGATGCAAAATAGCAGGCTTTGAAACTCTGCAGGACTGAGCTAACAAGCCTGCCTGGTGGTGTGGTGTGAAGGGGCAGTGATTTAAAGATCATTTTAAACATTTACTCTCTTTTATTGCAGTGAAGACTTTCCCTTCCCCAAAATTTAAAATTTAAAATGTGCCTCCTCTGAGCATAAGGGCAGTGCTTTTTGCTTTCTGAGATGGAACAAAGTATTTCTGTGATGAAAAAAATATGATTTTGATTTTAAGCAGTAGGAACATTTTCCCATTGCATAATTTTTCATGCTGTGGAAACTAACCATCCACCAAATATTTCAAATGTGAACTCTCAAACAGCTCTGCTGAAAGATATTTTCCTCCTCATTTTATATTAAAGCATAGCCCTGAAAGTTGTGATTGCAAATAATACTCTCCCAGCATCCCTTCCCCCAGATATCATGGTGTCATTCCCCAAATTCCCTGTGCATAAAGGGAGTTTTCCATCCCTTTGTAGGACCTGAAAAGAAGGATGAAGTTAATGGGCTGGAAAGGAAGTGGGTAAGTAAGAAACCATATAATTTCATTTTTAATCCTCAAAATGGTGGGAGGGGGGAAGACAGAACAAATTTAATCTAAGTACATGGTTCATAGATATGTGTATGAAAAAGTACAATGGCACAGATTCCATCTAGTGAACAACTGTACAACCTCCCTTGAGCTTTGGTGTACAGCACTGATTTACACCTTCTAAGAATCTGCCCTGGGAGATTAATGAGGCTAATTCCTCTTTAAAAAAAACCATAAATATATATATATATATAATTTGCCTTAATCCATTTAATATTTGCCATCCCATTAACCTAAATTAAAGGCTTTCTTGTAGGTTTTTAGTTTAGCACACTGACCCCCAAAATGGAAAGGCCACTCACAATTGCAACCCCCGCAGTGCAGCCACCACAGTCTCTGATTTGGAGCATCCTTATCATCCCAAGAGTGTTTGTCATCTTGGCAAGCAGGAATCCGTTCTTCTGTGGGAGAGTTCCAGCAGATTTTCACTGATGTGGTTTTCCATTAAAGTTCATTAATTTCTGTGTCTTTGGTGGACTAATTAGGGGAAGGAAAGGAATATACATATGGCCCTTATTTTTTTTTTTTTCCTGAGGTTTCATGGGTTCTATAGAAATTTTCCAAAGGGTGAAAAACCACCTGCAAAATATGCACCACAAGAAAAGCCCAGGAGAGTTTCCCCACATCAGCTGGCAGCTCAGATCTGCCCTGTGCTTTGAAGGTGAGGTCAGAGCTCTGGCAGGAGGCTGCCATGGAGGGTCAGGTTTAGTTTGCCTTGAAGACTCAAAGAAATCTCCCCAGGCAGCTCTGAGCTCTCCTGTAAAACAAAACATCAGGGTGCTTCTCATCATGGCAAAAGGGCTTTTTGAAGAGAGACAGGAGCAAATGCTTTCATACTGGCCACGCTGTGTTTCTGTCAGCTGGAGCAGGCAAGGAAGCTTCAGGTGTGCACACAAGCTGCAGAAACAGTCCTGAAGCTCTGGAGATACAAGGAATTTTTTAATGTAGCCTGTTGCTATGCCTTCACTGATGAGGGTGCCCTGCATCAGGCTGGAGAGAAAGGCCTAATTTGTTTCAGAGACAGCCCAGTGATAAATTAAGGTAGCTTAATTAACTGGAAGGTGTGTGAAGAGATAAGTTTTTAGGTACCCAAAATTGTCTGTTTTTTTCCCCACTCTCTGTACAGCAGATGCCTCTGACACAGGTTTGTGTGCTGGGCTCAGTGGGCAGCTGAGCCAGCTGAGCAATGGAAGGCAGCTCTGTGCCCTCACCTGCAGCTGGGAGGAAGATAATGGTAATTATGGGGTTGTGTTTGTCATGAAATGCAACAGCTTTTGGTGAGGCTGTTGCTGTGTCTCCCACTCAAAGTGTCCCACCAAGCTGTCCATCAGAACAGCTCTGCCCTGCCCAGCCTGGCTCTGGGCTAGCTGGGGGCTGACCCACACACTGGAGTGACCTACATCACTCAGATGGTGAGAGTTTCTGTCTGCTCTTGCAAACAAACAGAAATATCAAGCACCTGTTTTCTGACTAAAGACAAAGTCTCATTTTAGGTACCTAAACCAAAAATTGAGTCTATCTCCTTGCTAAGCTAAGAAGAGCAAAAATGTTTGGTTTATCTTTCAAGTGGTTTGCACACAGGTGTCTAGATGTATCTCAGTACCTTAAAAAGGTACTATGTGTCTTCTCTTATCCAGGCCAGCCAAGTAATTCAGGGTGGGGAAAAATCCACAGAGCAAAAATATCTCTATTATTTTTTAGCTCATGTAGTCTCAATTCTCCTTTCAAAATAAAAAAGAATTCAATCCACCAAAATCCCAGTGGATCCACCAGCCTCCCAATCTTCTGCTTTAAGAGGGAATGAAATTAGTTTAATCTCCATAGATTCTATTGAACACTGCATTGCCAGCTGTTTTCTAGCAGGGGCTGCTGTTGCTCAAAGGTCATAGTGCAAATCCCTTGATTAAAAAACAACAACGAACACATTTTAAATGGGTAAAACCATAAGACACTGCTGTAAAACAGATTATGTGAAGTAGATACTGTTAAAACAGTTTAAATGCCTCTTTCAGGCATCAGTTTAGTTATCTCAAAGCATATTAGAGAGAGCAATAAAATGTAATGGCCAGCAGTAAAGCGTTTGTGCGTGGCCCTGAGCACAGCATTGCCCAGCTGGGGAATGTGTTAACTCTGCCACACGGGCCAGGCGTACCCAGGAAATGGGATTTGGGCCCCACTGGAGCTGGCATTAGACCTGCCTGGGGACAGCTCAGCAGAGAGACTCCAGAGAGCCCATGGATGGGGAGGAGGAAGCCAGGGCTGCTGCAGGGCTGTCGGGGCAGCGTGTCCGGGCTGCATCTCCCAAGCACCTGATTCACTTAGAAACTCTGTGTCATGTGTGTTAGTGTGTTCAGACACAGCCCCTGAGAGGATAGAATGGAGTTGCAACCTAAAAGCTGTTGTTTTTCCAGCATGGCATGAAAATTGGAGTGCTTCCATGCTGCCTTAGTCAGGAGGATCCTGACTAATTACCTTTTCCAAGGTAATTGCAGGGTGCTGTGCCTCTTTCCTTGACTACACAGTGGTGCATCCTACATCCTAGGAAAAGTCAGCACTGTGCCGTGTCAGAGATGGTGATGATGGTCATTTAACATCAGCCACAAACTTCTGATGGACCAGCCCTGGGAGCCTAAACCTGTCAGTGCATATGGACAGAAGCAGAGTAGTGTTCTTTAATAAATTTGTCTTGTCTCCAAAGTGAGCAGCTATGTTTCTGGCATTTCAGTGCTTCTGTTTCCTCTTCTTAAACATGCAAGACTCCCAGAGGTTTTGTTTCAGACAACTTCAGGCAGCAGGCTGGCTGGTCACATCTGGCTGGTGCAGCCTGCTTAGTTGCTTGGGCTTTTCGAAGTCCAAGAGCTCATTTCCTATCTAGGGCCTTGTTCCCATTTAGGTAATAAAACTCAGCAATGGCTTGTGATGCAATTAGTCAAGGCTTGTTCCCAAGGCTGATTCCTGGACCCTCCTGTGCTGTTCCTTTGGTTTTGCCCATCCCTCAGCTCACTGGGAGCCCTGACTGCAACAGGGAGAGACCATCTCCCATGGGATAGCTCCTCCTGCTCACACACAGAAAACAATGCCTTCCCTTGCCTGCAGCTCTCCAAACCTGGCTGGAATTCACATTTTTGATAGAAAGTGGGCTGAAAAAGGAAATCAAGAGAGGATCAGTTTGAAGTGTCCTCTGCTTATCCCTGCTGAAAAGTAAAAGAAGGTAAAAGAGAGGAGAGGAGAGGAGAGGAGCTGGAACACTGCCATAAGTAGCAGGCAGTGATGCATATTCAGGATAACTGGAGCAAACAGAGATATATTCATGGGCACAGATTTTTCTTTTCCTCAGAGCATGCATTATGATATTTCTTAAATAAGTAAAAAAAATGGTTTCAGTCAGTTCTATTTGTTTCCAACTGGGAGGTGAGGATAGGCAAGGAGGTGAGTGGGAAGGGGACCTGCATTTTAATTTGCAAACTGGCTAACTTTTTATGCTTTAACCTCCCTCAACTTGTCTCCCAGGACCATGCCAACCTCTCTTGCAGAATAAGGCATAGAAAGGGCTGTCTCACACACACAGCATGGTTTTGCCTTCATTTTTTCTGCTGCTTATCACTAGCCAGACTGCACAGCTCTGACTTTGACACTGGGCTGGACTGCTGCATTGACTCTTTATTGAAATGTTCTATTATTTTGTGAACAGGAACAGTGATACCAGCAGCATGTCACTGCTGTGTTTCAGGAGCATTCTGATTTTATCCCTTAACCCCAGAGCTTACATGTGCTGGAGAGCACTGAATGTACCTTCTCAAGCTGAATAAACCAGTCCTTGGCATTGTTTCAGCTTACCTCATCTGTGAAACTGAAGTGTTGCCATCCTTGCTTATCAATACATTGGACTGTGCATCAAATTATTATTTCAGCTATGGTTTAACCTGGTTGTTCTCAGCCTTTATGTGACTCAGGCAGAGTTTTACTCATGTGCCCAGCAATGGAAGTTGCTGATTATTCAATGGCTGTTAGGTTTGAGTACTTATGAGACTGATCAACCAAGCCAAGAAGTAATAAATTCTCCTTACACCTTGCTCTCCTCATTTGGATAAGCAATTGACTAAGCAAGAGGCTGCTTTAATTCCTGCTCATAGAGCACAGCTTAGCTGCTGCTCCTCATATGCTACAAGGGAACATCTCACCTTCTCCCATCAGTTATGCACTGCTTCCCTCTACATCATGCCATGCCTAGCAACTGAAGCAAGAGTCACTTAATTATTTTTTTTTCTCAGCAGAAACTTATGTGCCTCTTGGCTTAGGGGGATGAAAAGTCTCCTTAAATCACAAAATCCTTAGGCTCAGAAAGCAATGGGAATATAAAGCTTTAAGCCCACCCATTTTAAAAATAACCTACATGAGGTGAATATACTTCTAAATTTTTTTTTTGCTGAATTTCAGTAGTTCAGCTATAGACCACTTTCAGTATTAAGAGGGCTGCTCTGTGAGTTTCAAAACTGCCTGGAATGAGGTTTATGTTTTTTGGCTGTATAGGAAATATAGGTTCCAAAAGCATTAGTTAAATCAGGCATAGGTACCTCCCCATGTATTCTCACCAGCCAGCTCATCAGCCAGTAAAATGAGCTAAGATTCAAAAATGACAAATATTTATAGATATGGCCAGAAGTTTCCCTCCACAGCAAGGTACATCTGTTCTCTTTCTCCTGCTAGACAACAGAAGATTACTTTTTATGGTTTGGTTTTTGTTTGTTTGTTTGTTTGGGTTTTTGGTTTTTTGTTTGGTTTTTTTTTTTTACCAAATGTGTCTGTGCCTGGGAAAACATATTAGAACTTAGGAAATTACTACAAAGGAAAGGAGATAAAGTTTTTGTGTCCAACAAAATTGCCTCAGCATTTGGCAAATGGGAGGAAAAGGGAAAGTAGGGAAACAGAATAAAAATGAAAAGCAAAAAAGAAAAAGAATTAGAAATCCATCCTTGTTACATAATGTACACTGCAGAGATTTTAAAGAGTGGAATTACATGTTACTTGTTGGTAATCACTTGCCAAGCAAGGTGTTTGGTATCTGCTGACTTTAGCAGCAAAGGGAAGCTGGTGTGTTTCTCTTATCACTATTTAATGTCTCCTGCAATCCCTGCTGGCTGGATTATCACCGTGCTGGAGCTGTCATTGTGCAGGCCTGGCTGCCTGAGAAGCAGAAGTGTGTGTCCCCATGTGTGTCCCCATGTGTGCCTGTACTCAGCTTTGTCCCTCTTCCTCTTTCCCTGTAAGAGAGATCTGGGACATTCCCACTGAGTCTGTGTACAAGAGTATTTCACAGCTAATGGCAAGATAGAAAAATTGGGATACTTCTTCTAACAACAAGAGGTGAACATGTACAAGCTTTTGCTGACTATTCTAGTGACTCACAGTCTATTAGAAAACTTTCTGAAAAACAGTAAAATGGACAATAAGATTATTTTAAAAATCAGTGTAGAGGTTCCTCTCTGCTTGAGGCAGGCTCTGAAGCATTTGAATTCAAATTTCTTTAAAATTAAATCTCCAAACCCTTGCATTTTAAAATCAATTAATGATTAATTTATAACCTAACAAGGCTCCAGAGAAAGGGGATATTAAAAAATATAATTACTATGCAGTTCTTAATAGATTAGAAAAATAACCATTACTCCCCTTAAGACTAACAGTGGGAGAAAAAAATTTTATTGATTTTGGTTATGAATACATTAACCCATATATTATTAAGGAAGCAGAAACTGTTTTCTTCTGACTGTAATGAAGGGTGTAATCAGATGAGTTCTTCCAAGCCAGTGTTACTTAGTTAACACCAGTCAGCACCAGTTAACTGGTTATTTATCTGAGGTGAGCTTTGGAGGGAGGGGGGAGGATATTTAGTTAGGCTGGTATCTAGATTATTTTCTGAGTTGTGCACGTGGTCCTGAAGGATCTGTTCTTCTCAGAAGCAAAATTCATTGAGGGAAAACAAAGGGGGCAATTATTAGGACTGGAGAAGAGATAGATCTCATTGTGACTTCACATCACACTTTACTGCTCTCTGAGGCATGAGCCCATCTCCCTCTGAGTCATTAGAAATACTTGGGGCTCCCTTTCAGGCCATAGGAACTACTATGCTAAACACATGATAAGCTGCTTTAAAGTGAGGGTCTGCTGCTGTGGAAGAGGGTGGTCTTCCTCCTTCCTCCTCCTCCTGTTTCTTCCCCTTTCCCTGTGCCAGTCTCCTGTGTGTGATGCCTGCTGAACTGGTTCAACTCTCAAAACAGGCAAAAAGCACTTTTTGCTGGTTGCGCTTTTCAGATTGTCTGTTGAGCAGAACCAATTCACCAAAGGTCTGGGGAGCATCAAAGCCTGTTCAGACAAGCAGCAAGACAGAGCAGAGCTACTTATTTTGGTGTCATCAACAAGATTAATTCTGCTTTTCTCACCTTCACCTTCAAGAACAGAGAGTAAGGCACCACTGGCAGTTGTGGGAGGGCTGAGGGAATAGGTTGGGGGTGTTTCTGAGCTGTTTCTGAAGGTGAAGAACTTCAGTGAGAGCTGTCACACCTTAAGCATTTGCCTGGTGGTGACATGCTCTGTCTAGTTCTCCAGACAGCTGTGATCATCCTTGTCTACTGCCACACAGCATAAATATTGTATGGCTGCATTATGGATTATGAAATTAGCATCATTATCAGATTTAGATAGAAAGAAAGCCTGGCTAGATGTGAGGAAAATTGATTAAAATTAAAAAGAAATATTCTGTTAGTGAATAATGTGAGAGGAAAAAGTCTGGAGCTGAAACTTTTTTTTATCCAGGTTAGCCAGCCTTGTGTGAAAACTACAGTTCATGCATTGGTAGAGGCAGTTTTTAGCTTAGAGCTATATCAAAGAGAAATTTGATTCCTGCAGTCTGATTTCCCTGTTATCTTTAATGGATTAGTTGGTGTATTGACAAACAGGAAAGGTGGCAGGATTTCAGATGTAGATAGATGCCCACCAGGAATTTGAATGACTTCATCTAATCCTTCTACAGGGAACTCCACCAATAGCAAAGTAATGACTTCTGAAACTAAATCAGTTCTTGAACAACAGATTCTTGCTGAAGTTCATGACTCCACTGCAGCTATCCTTATTTACACAGTAGTTCCCAGTTCTGCTAACAATTAATCTGGTCTCTCTGTTGACACCAGCACACTTACACAATTTTGTAAGAGCACAGTCAAGTGTCTAGAGAGAAAAATCTCTTTATTTCCTGGAGCCACTATTCCCCAACTGCTTGTTATTTCCAGCATCTTCTGTTTCTCCTGTCATGAAGGTGCATTTCTCACTTTAAATTGGCTTCATCCAATCATCTTTCTGTTTTTCTGCATCTTGTAGTATATTTGTTTTTCCGAGAACACACTTCCTGCACCCATTACTGTAATGATTTAATGACTTTTAAATTCCTTCAGCCTCCATCAGTGGGCTTTCAGTTTTTGTGCTGCAATGTTTAATACAACTGTCCTGGAGGAGGGGGTGGAAGAAAGGACACCCTTTGCTTAAGTCTTCTCCAGGAAAGTGACTTTTAGAGTGGGATCTATGAACTGGGCTCTTCTACTTTTCCAGCTTACATAGACAGCAGTTAAATCTTTTTCCACCCAAGAAAAAAAATCTTTAAAAATACTGTTTTAATTCCATTTTATGATAGAAGTCCTATTTCTCCAGGGAACAATAAAAGAGCAAAGTGATCTGCCTTCAAGGAACTAATCAAAACTGAAAGTGGGACTGGAGGACATATGGGATGGCAGACAATTCACCTCTTCTTGAAGATGGACAGGTGTTAATGACAATACTTTCTCTTTGTACCTTTCTCTTGGCATCTCTCATGATCATTTGTACTTTGCTTCCTTTCACAAGCGGATCTTTATGTTTTGAGAAATCAGAAGACTTTTTGTGGAATAAATACTTTCTTGTCCCTATGTATGTCTTTGGCTATTTGCACATTCCTCTGCAAAATCCAAGCTTTCCCTTTTGCTCTCGCTCCACAGCTGTACTGGGCTGTGGGCTGGCTGACAGACACAGTGCAGAGGGAAACGTGGGGCATCCTTGGGGAGTCTGGGTTTTACAGGACTGCAGGTCAAAGCTCTGCTCACAACACACTGCACAGTGCTGCTAAAAGAGATGTACTCCACTAGCTCTTCTAGAAATCTCCAATAATCACTCATCAAGATGCAGCATATTCAAGGAGAAACAGCCTAGAAATTCTTTCCATCTCAGGTATTAGGTCTTGCAAGAGAGATTTTCTCCTCCTGAAATATTTCACAAAGTCCACAAGTGGTTTTTAGAGGTATTGAAGTAAATATTGCAGTGCTAAGAATGATATTCAGAGACAGCTGGATGTGCTAAGTAAAGCTGATATCGGGAGATATAACAGGAATTCAGCAATGTACAATGAAACCATGTATTACCTGAGATTTATATCTTTCTACAGTTCCAGTATTGCTGGTTTTACTAAGGAAAAAAAGACTCCAAAAATGTGCTTGGTAAGATATACTGGTGATGGGATCTCACCTGGCAATTCTAAGGATGCTGCAGAAGCTGCTGCATCCAAAAAATTATAGAGATTCCTTTAGCAGCTCTAAGAATGGGACAAGATGTTATACTGTTGAAGATAGCTTCAGGAAATTGCAGCTGCAATCAAACCTGCAGGCCTTGCAATTTGTGTTGAAAGCAGATTGGAGTTGGAATTCTCCCTACTCAGGGGAAAAGAAAGCTGCAGGGACAGAAGAAAGTTAAAGCTGTCCTCCGTGCAGAAGGTGATGTGTTCAGATCTCCCAGCAATAAATCTTTAACTGCTGGCAAGCTCAAATAATTAAAACAGATAGTTAATTGAAGGAAAAGGTGAACCCCTTTTGCAAAGACTTTTGGCTACTGGAAGGGTTGCTTAATAGCCAAAAGCTGGAGCCTTGATGAAGTTTTGGTTTTCTGCATCAGTAACCACAGCTCCACCCCTGCATCACTGAGCTTCCAAATCCTGCTCAAGAGCCAATGGTGGGAATACAGAAATGAACACTTTTGCTCTCAAAAAAGGATTGTCTGAGAGCAAGTAAGCAAAGCTTTAGTAGGCTCTTGTCAGGGAAAGACGAGGATGTTACTGAGATGAGGGTGGTGCTGTGGCAAATGGATTTTTCAGACCCCAAGATGTCTGTGTGAAATCCAGAGACACAGGGAGACATCTGTGTTCCAAAGTTAAGAGAGTCCATCCTGTCGGTGTAGGGAAACTGACTTGTACAGTGTGCCTCTCCCCAAATCTATTGATGACACCTCTTTTCAGATGCCTCAGCTTGGTTGCATAGCCAATATATCAGAGTAAAGGAGCAGAGGCTTGCTGGGAGTGCATGTGCTATGGCAGAGATAACTGCTTACCATCATGGTGGCAGAGCCAGACCTCACAATCCACTGTTCTCAATACCAGAAATAAATTCTCCTTGCCAACAGTTTACACCCATAGAAACATCCCAAAGCACCTTAGGAATGGCACAGCACGCACTAGAAGCCAGCAGCAACTATGCAAAAACAATTATTTGTGGGTTTACTGAATTCATCAGTATAACTGAGCCCCAAACAGAACCCATCACAACTGCAATCTACAGGACTGCCTGTTGTTATATTACAGGGATTTTAGGAGGGGGAGTGAATAGTAACTTCTCTCCTTCAGCTTGCCTCATACATAAACAACCTTTTTTTTTTTCCTTTTTCTGTGTGACTCAAGAAAGCTGGAGATTACTTTTTGCTACTACGTGAAAGCCCAGAGAAGGAGTGAGAAATAGGGGAGCTAAGGTCAGTCACTAATTCTGGATCATCCACCTGAGAGCAATAGCACAGACTTCATCTGTTTGAAAATAAACATCTACAAACTGGGTTCCTGAATCTGAACTAATCACCTTGGGCCCTCTCAGCATGAGCAGAGGAGCTGTGTGCAACTTATCTCAAGGTAAGACAGGCATTTGGAAGAAGATAAACACCTTGTTCACTGGCTGTGAAGCAGGTGTGGTAAGCAGCACAGGTAGAGCTGTTCACACTGTAAACAGCTGGAGTAAGGTGAGGAGAAGCAACAGCCCTGGGGCTGATCCTGTGAGGCATCAGAGTTTACTATTCCTGACACCTTACCTCTCCCAAGCACTGCTATTAGCAATGGAAGGTATTCACATGGTTTTGCTTGAATTTCTTAGCTATATTCTCTAACCTGCTCTCTTAAGGAACTTCTGTAGAGACCCCAGCATCCTCTGTTTTATGTGGTGTGAATGCACTTCAAGGGGAACTTTGCTCCCTCTTGCCATCCACAACAACTTGCTGTGGTGCTACAAGCCAGCTGGGTCAGTCTCAATTGCTTCATATCAGATTCAGTTGCTTAATTGGAGTCCATGCTGTAGAAACTTTGTGAACTTGCAGCAAAAATAGCCCAATTAAGTACATTTTACCTCTGAAAATGGACACAGTATATGAACTAGCCATCCCCTTTCTCAGCAAAATTCAACAATAGCTAAATGGAGCTAACATTTTCCAACTCAACAATTCTCCAATACACAGCATTTAAGTTGGAAATAAAAAGATGGTTTATTAGCTGACCCAGAAATTATGACCAGTGCCCAAGAAATAGCCCATTCCTCACAAAAGGAAGAAATGTAAACTGTTCAACTACAAAAAAGGGAAAGGTGAATGAAAAACATGCAAAAGTCTGCCTATAGGAGGGATAACTTTTCACCAGAACTGCTCACTGACAAAAATCATAATGCACTCATAACTATAGATGCAATTATGTATTTAAATACAGAATATAAATATCCTCTCCCATCAATCACTAAGAGCCCAGAGTCTCTGCACTGATTCCAGTGAATCCAGTCAGCAGCTTGGATACTGCATGGCTGAATATTTCACATTGCACTGGGGCTGAATTTAAACTTTGCTACCATAACAGATGGAGAACTCTCACATTTTGGGTGTTTTCTTGACTACCACAAATGAAAGCCTAATCACAAAGTGGGGTTCACACTTACAAATTAGATGCATGAAGAAGAAGAGGAGGAACTGTGTGGCAAAAAGTTCTAACATGCTGGGTAACAAGATGAGTGAAATAAAGCAGATGGTCTGCAGTCTTATTCATAGCATGAAAACTCAAAAGTTTGGACACTGGTGCATTACCCATGATATTAAATTAACATACCTTTATGTGGAACTGAAGCCAGAGAGCATCAGAAACCCATTTATAACATTAATACTAAACTCTTTTACCCTGCAGAAATAGGATGGCTGTATCCAAAATTGACTATTGCAACAGTCTCTGGTCATCTCCTCAGAAACCAAAAATAATTTTGAAGCGTCATAGATCACCTGTGTCAACACCAGGCCTGGGAATGTTCCTTAGCCTTGTTGAATCTACTGGTACAGCCAAATACTGGGTTAGCAGAAATTAGGGTTAGGAGAGATTTTGCAGAGCCCACACCAGAACAGTGACTTGTGTCTCCTGGCTCATTAAATTTCTGTTAACAAAAGCTTCATGATAAAGCACAGATGTGCTGTTGTTTGCTTGATTGAGAGGAAAGATTGTTGCAGTGTGATAGAGAACCCAAGCAAAACAAATTTTTGAGAAGTGCAATCTTTCCAGGATGGAAGCTTCAAGTAAGACCTGAGATGTTTCAAAGAAAAAAACCAGCACAACTCTACAGCTGCTGAATCCTGCTTGCCTTCTCCCCAGATGACTCCCCCTATTCTTCAGGAAAATTTTAATGTGACAATGGCACTTCAGAATCCTAGAAGAGTGTCATGTAGACCGAAACAGTGTTAGGTAAATTAAAACAAGGCTGGCAGTAGTATGTGCCCTGAGTGAATTCCTTGATAAACTCCACTTTGTCTTTCTTTCAAATAATCCACTTTAATTAGTGCAATCCTATTCAGCAGATTATTCACTTATAAGCTTCCTCTGAGGAGCATATGGAAGTTAATGTCAGCCTCTAGATATAAAGATTCATATTCCTGCTGCTTGTCATCACATACTGAGGTTCTTTGTAATCCTACTCTACTTTCAGATGTGTAAACCACCTCCTGCAGGCAAAGCACAGGGATCCCAGATTTACCTGTTATTTGTGGGGCTTCTGTGACTGCTGACAATCACCTGTGGTCAAGATGCTTATTTCAATCTTCCACTTTTCTCTTCAGCTGCGAGGCTGGATGACAGAAAATTTATTTTGGTTCTTTGCTGTAGCTATCTGAAACCAGAAAGAAATGATGAGGAATTGGAGATTAGCACCTCAGGACAATGAATAAGGATCAGCAAATGGAGAGTTAAGCACACACAGGGACAGTTTCAAATGCAGGTTCTGCATTTATTTTGATGCTTCTCTCTTCTGATTTTAAAGGATAGATGTTAGATTTGCTTATAACATAAATAAAATATTTAATTCAATAAACTGTCTTCACATTTCTAGGCAGGTGTATTGCATATGCATTGTCAGGAGTGTATTACAAAGAAAAAATTCTTAGATAAATTATTAAGCTGGTAGAGTAGTCAGCATTTGGAAACTGTATTATATAAGGGGAAAGCTTCACAAACTGAAGGAGGAAAATTATAATAATATTAATAATAATAATAAAAAAAAATTAAATAGATTCAACCAATTACATTATTCCTTTCATTGAAAGCAGAATTAATCATCAGTTAACAAAAGCTGACTTTATGTCTCTATCTGTGACCTACTCAGTACCAACTCACTGTGAACTATTCCATGAATGCATTCATGATATTTGCTGAGTAACACAGTGTTCCCATGTAGGTTTTTGGGACAGGCATGCAAGCTGTGGTTGTAATAACTGCATCCATTCACAGACATTTCCTATCTGGCTGAGAAACCACAATGCTCTTCATGTAAGGAAGTCACATTTTCTTGACTATCTTGATATTCTGTGCTGGATTATGGTTCTACCAGACCAGTTCATAGAAGAGACTTTTCCTCTAAATTCCTTGTTTTAAGTGACAAAGCACACAAAAAAACTGTCAGAGAAAACAGAGGGAAAAAAGGCAAAAATTGCTGAAGGTTTCATCATAGAAACCTTTTCCCAAATTACTGTTTTACTCATTGAGACACAGCAGCTCATAAAAACGTTTTAGGCCAACACACAAAACCCCCTCAATCTGTCCAAAAGACAAAATTTGTTCTTCTTTCTCCTCCTGCACCTGCATTTCTCCTCTTTTGTCCCGATTTCATCTGATAATTTAATGGCATATTTTACCTCATACTGATTCTCAACTCCCTATTTCATTTCTCCCTGGCCCAGTAATAAGATTGCAAGGCTCACATTTCAATTTCACCCTGTGGAGAAGCAATGCTGATTTGCTTTCCTTCCAGATGTGAAGCAACCCGTTTATGTTTAATATTCGCTCTTCAGTCGCACAGAGGCCTGCAGATTTAACTACATTTTTATGCATTATAAATGCACATACATTTGAAAGAATAAAATTCCTTCTATCCAACATCCCTCTAAATGGAGCTGAGGTGAGCTCTTGTTTCCCTGAGGCAGCCTGACATTTGAAGATCACTTTTAACCATTCCGGTTTTGAAATGTACTCTTTCCCTTCTTAGCTCCCTGTGTTCCTGTGTCTCCAAGTGCTTCCCCAAAACAGGCAGGGAGTAACCCTCCAGACAATGTGCTAAGGAGGAAAGTGGCTGGAAAAGAGAGCAGGCAACTTTCAGATGTATCTCCCAGATTCACTGGAGGGCTCAGGATCCCTTCCCAAGGCTGTGGAAGGAGAACCCACAGCCTGCAGTCCAGTGCCACCTTGAGTTAGTTCCCAGTCAAGTGAAACTTTCAACCTTCTCAGTTAAGTGAAATTCTCACGTCTCTAAGAAGCCTCCACCAAGCTGTGATAATTCATGGCTTGCCCTGGATATCAGCATCAAGTGTCCAGGCCCTAAGGCTCTGCAGTGCCAGGAGAGCAGGAGCTACTGGCTTTGTGTTTTGGGTAAGACACGTCCCATGGCATGAGCCCAAGCCTTTTGCAGCCCCTGCAACTCCACTGTGAATGGCACAACACTCCTTTTGTCTTCATGGGGCAGGCAAGGATCATTGATCAAGAGTCACACAGCTACAAAACTCATGCTGAAAAAGATGGCAAAATATTTTAGAGCAAGACACATTTCAATAGCCTTAATGTGTGTATTTGTGGATGGCTTGTTTCTGAATGGTCTTCACAAGCCTCATTTGCAAGTCACAATACATGGTGAATAATTGCAATTACTGAGAGAGACTGAGACTATGGTGATTTGTTTTGGATAAAAACCCACACAGAACCTGTCTGTCTCCAGCACCAGCTGGAAAGGAATTTATGAAGTGGAAGCTGCTTATCACATGATGTGAAATGAAATATTTTATGGACTGATCTTTTAAATCTCCAAATCTAAGGACATTTTTTTTTTAATCAGAAATCAGTGTAGACCCATTACAGAGCATCAGATGGAGTGGTACTGACTATTTTCTTTCAGTTTGTTTAAAGACAGGGTCTAACCATGACATTGTTGACTCCGATTTTTGAAAACATGCAGAAAAATGGCTGACAATACATACTGCAAAATCTAGAAGCAAAGGCTGATTAGAAATTAGCAATGAGGATTTCAACACATAAAGCATGACCTGTCTTGTAACAGTGAAAGGAATCACTGAACAAGGTGACTAAAGATATGGTAGATTTACCAGCATATGAAGCTTTGAAATTAAATTGTTTTCAGCCACAGCAGTTTGTGCAATTTAGGACATGGCCACATCAACTTTTTTCCCCAGCAGAAAAGAGTGGGAGAGACTGCACAGCCAAGGATAAGACTATTCATGTTGGCAGTTTGCTTACATCAGCTAAAAGCTTCCTGCACCCTGAGGAAGCACAGAATACTTTGTAGTATAAATAAGATTATTATTCTTGAGGAGCTTATTCATTGTGTTTGGAATTCATCCCATACAGTTCTGCATGACTGCAACTGAGGTAGTCACCTTAGGCTTCCATGCTAATTACTGAAGGAAAAAATAAAGCACAATTCTTACGGCTTGGATGAATCTCATCTTAGAAGTGTTTTTTTCTCTGCACTGACTCTCAGCAATGTTAGGGTGGCTTGGAGACATCTGCTTTGTGAATCTCATCCCTTGAACTGGTACCAGAGACAGTGAAGTGATACTAAAGGAATTCCATGCCTATTGATGCATTAACCTTTCCTAGGATACCTATGGAAGGTATCTATGCAGGCCCTATAAGATATTTACAAAAGTAATTTCCTTTAAAACGTCTGCCAAATTCTTTTGTTGTGTGACATCAAGGGAGTGAGACAGAGCACTGTCTTCTGTTGATCTCAGTTTGGCCATGACTTCAGGCTGGAGGCAACAGCTCAATCCTTTGGGGTAGATGCACAGAGTGACTCCTTTATAGACAGGGCTGGATTGTGTCCACCTTTCTCCTGGGCAGCTGTTTTGATCTGGAGTAAAGCTCCATGATCTTAATTCACTAGCTTGAAAGCAAGCCCTGCTCTGGGAAGGGAATCTGGGCTGGATCCCAGCAGCATAGTCCATCTGGATTTCTTAAGATGTCTGAAGGGGTTTCTCTGCAATAGATATTATGGACATATTAAGGGCTTTAAGGAATATCTAGCCAGAGAATAGAAAATTGTATTTCATAGAAAACAGACCCCAGACACCTTCAGTGACCTTTAAAGAGAGAAGCAGTGTCTTCCCTAATCTCATGGAAGAGATGTGAGAAAAAATGAAAGAGTAAATGACATTTATTTCATTCTTAATCTTTCTAAATGTAATTTCAGCATGATCTGAAAGACAGCAGCATGAGCAGAGATTGTTACTTCAATAGGATTATTGTCAGAAGCTGGCTGTGCTTGTACTACAGTGTGGATACATTTCCATGTTTGATAAGTTACAAAGACTGCTAAATGTATTTCATTTTAGATATCAGATTTGCAGCAATCTCTATTTTTCTCATATCTGAAAGATTATATCTGTGAACATCTCACAGAGGGCTGAAATCTGGATTGTAAGTTCTAAAGTCAGTCTGTTTAAAGTTTGTCCCACGGTGTTGATTTACTGATATGTCAGGTAGGTGTAACAGGGTGCCTGTCTTTAAGAACCTTCCTTATTTCCCTGGATGGATCCTGAAACTGTGGTCATATCTCTACTTGTGACACTGAATTCCCCCAAATTCACTCAAATCCAGTGTTTGGATGCAGACAGAGGCTGTGAGCTGGGCTGGAGAAAAGCTGTGGCTGCATCCCGAGCCTTCCATACATCTTAGGACAGCCTCAAATGCACATTCCATATGGGACACACACCCTGCTTGGTGGCTGTCCCTCAATATGAAGTCCACAGTACTTTACAGTGGTGTTATTGGGGCAAGCACCAGGAAGAAAAGCCAGATGGACTTTTCCCTCACTGCCATCTGCCACAAGGGACTGTAGGAGTTGTGAGGAGTTCAGCTGGTGGGTATCCAATGTAAATACAAGGTGTGCACCTCTACACTGCTCCCAGACTTTTTCACAGGTGCCTTAGCTTTGATATTATTTCTAGTGCTAGATTTCATTTCCCTCAGCTGGCAGACACCCAATTAATTCCTTGAAACCGTAGTTAAGCAACAATGATTTACAGTTAAGATGTCTCAGCTAATCACAGCATAATTAATTGCCTGTAATACTTTTATGTCCTGGAGAAGGAAGCCTTTAATACCAAGGAGTTTTGGCTGCACTGCAATGATGGTTTGTAGGACATCCCTTTTTTTAAAAGTTATTGCCTTATTGTTTGGGAAACTGAGAATTCCAAATAGCTTGAATGTAAATTTGACATTTTGATATATTGTTCATTACTGCAACATTTTCAGCTCTTAGGTAGGATAAATAAACACAAACCAGTTGAATTTCATTTGCCGATACATTGTGAAATTTCCTACTAAGAATGCAGCAAACAATATCCAGGATCATAATTCAGAACTTTTGTATGTATACCAGAACTTGGGATAAAAATAAACTCGCTGGGCTGGGAATCAAGACTTGTGTCTTTTCCTATTTAATGAGTTGTCAATGTAATCTGGAGGAGACCCATGACCCTCAGTGAACAGAGGTGGTTTGGAAAATGCAAGGAAAGTTGCCTTCAGACAGTCACAAACCCCTGTGAGAGTCAAATCTGAACTTTGGATGGCCTGTGGGAGCAGGATGGGCTGCAGGAGCTTTCCCTGGCAGAGTCCTGTGTAGGAAAACCTTTGGCAGGAGCTCCTATCTGCCAGAGTATCCTTGGGTAGATCAATCGTGCCTCTGCTGAAACATTCAGAATTATAATGTTAAAAGCTGATTATGTCTCTTTTAATCATTCATTTAATCCTGATGTCAAAACCCCCTGTGTACTGTAGGACCCCTTGCAGCAGCACTGTTATGTCCTCCAAGGCAGCAGGGTTTGGAGAGGATCTAGAGGAAGGTTCTCTGGGCTCTTGCTGGCACAGCTGATCTGATCCTGCTGAGAAAGGGACAGACATCAGGATCAGTTCTTGTGGAACTTCATCCTATCCTCCACGTGGAGTCCCAGGACGCCTGGCCAGGCTCAGGGCTGGATGTGCCAGCAGAAGACAATTCTATCCAGTGCTCTGTGGCCAGGCCAGGAAAATGATTCCTGGCAGGCATTGCTTGAAAATTAAGCTCTGGCCCTTTTCAGCAAGCTTTGATTGGAGAGGCAAGCTTAATTGTCAGGAATACCTTTTCCTGCTGTTTGATGGTCAGCCTTTGTATTTGGCAGTTCTTTTTGCCTTCCTACTGCTTCTACTAGAAAACTGTCAGGTGAACTCCTGCTGCCTCATTAAAAAATAATAAAGTGATTAAAAATTTCAATTTAAATTTTTTTCTTGAGAGACATGATTTTGAAATGTGCAAATAGTTTTTACATTTCTGTTAAGAGAGAAAATAACCACTTGAACACTTTTAATTTTCATTTCAAATAAGGCATTCTGAGTGATATTTAAAAAAACACCAACAATAAAAAAATAAAAACAGAAGAGAAATACACTATTGTGTATGCAAAATTTTCTTATGTTCTCATACCAAACCTTTTGAAGAAATTCAAAGAGGTTTCCCATAAAAGGTACCTCAAAGGCCCATGAAGAGCTATGTGAACAGGTTTCACACTGAAGCTAGCAAAGTGAGTAATGCAGAGCAGTCACCTACACTTGCAATCTTCTGTCTTTGCACATGAACCTTTCTTTCAGGTTCCACAGTGAACAACCACTTGACACCATTTGACATATCTGGAGTGTACCCAGTACAGTAGCATTCTGAAAAAATCACTCAATATTATTCAAAATACCATTAAGGATAAGTGAATTTCAATTCATGGCTCTCTGGGAAGCTGGATTTTCCATCTGGGCTATGGATGATTTCATTAGGAGGTGCACTGGCTCAGATGAGTCACACAGGACCTTGCAGCTCTATCTGGGTCAAATTTGGCCATTACAACAGATAGACATAGAGAGAGGGAGAGAGAGATTACATCCCAAGTCTTTGATTCTCTCTGGCCTGATATGGAAGGAAAAATATGGTTTGTGCTGCTCAAAGAAGTCAGAGAGAAAGGATTTGCTCTCTAAGACTTTTTAAAGGGATTTTCTTTCTACCTAAGTATATTTTCCTGGAGGCCTCATTACTATTTGCAAAATAAACCCCAAACCAGAACAACCCTGCTGCACTGCTAACATTTCAGCCAATCTGTCTTTACTTCCCACAAGCATTGGCTGAGGACACATTCCCTGCACAGTCCTGGCTGTTGCCCTTCAGGTGGCCAGGAAGGGACACCCAGCCATGGCACGTGGTGTCAGTTTGTGCACTGTCCCTCACAAACTGTTTGCTGAACTGACCACACAGGCCTGGGACTCTGATCCTGAGCTCACAGCCTTGACTCAGGATTAAATGGTTTTCTGAATATTTAATCCATGGAAAGATGATGGTAATGAAGAAGAGCTCACAGATGACAATGTTAATCACAGTATATTCTTGTCTGCAAGTAACCTCTGAAATTCATGTGTTTTAACCCACCAAACCTATAGAACAATTAAACTCAGGTGGACCTTTGATTAAAAATAACAGTTAGGAACATATACAAATTCAAAGGGAATATGTTACATTTTTACAGCATAGATGGCAGAATTACAGATTGTTTCATGAATCCAGCAGGAAAAATTTAATTAAGATCAATTTAATTAATTGCTGCAGACCCAAATTAGTATTCTGTTAGTGCCAGGACATTTAGGTTCTCCTCTGATTTTTTTTCAAAACTGTGGAGCTTTCCCTCAAATGCTCAATATATTCCTGGGCATTACTGTTAAATTTAAACACTAAAAAAAAAGAATAGTTAGGTAACAACTGCCAAGGAATATCAACATTTTTCTTGTCTCAGTTACTGTAGATCATTTTCGCTCCCCTCCTTCATTTTGGTATTTTTGCCTTGTGCACCATTTGTCACAGTTCTTGAGCTCCAAGCCCTGACAGCAGCAGGTGGGATACAGCCCTCTCATTTCTTTAGGGCATCAGGAGCAAGCAGGCATCGAACCCACTCTCTGAACCTGCCAGACTTGTTTCTGCTGAGAACCATTTCCTGACAAAATATCTTATCTGATCATAAAAAAGTATCTTTTATAACTGGAATAAAAATAAATCGTGCTAGTCCTTTCCCACTTTCTGTGGAGGATCATCAACAGAACCTCCTCACTCAGGTCACAGTGCTTGTCTCTTTAGGGCTGGAGCACAGGAGAATGCCTTTAATTTTGTGGTGGGTCTCACAGTTAAAACTTAAAGAAACCAAAGGTTTTCAAAGGCTACAAAAAAAATCTCTTTATGTAAATAGCCTTCAGCTATTATCCATACATCTATGCCATGGGTAGACTTATGTCTATCACTGCAGTGCACAAAATTAATTAATTAATTATTTTAATGATTAATGAATTAATGATTTTGCTGTCCAAGCCAACACAGGAGAGGGCTGTGATGTTGAAAGGGATCAGGGGAATGTGTGCCATCCTCCTTCTTCTGTGTCATGGCAGGAGAGAGAATGATATGCAAGCACAACAGCATCCTAAATATCCTGTGCACATCTTCTGGAAGTCAAAAACCCACTTCCTCCTGATCTGAGGAAGATCTTGGATGAATTTATGCAACTCTGGTACCCACAACAGGATATTACTTCTTAATCAACAATGATTATTCTGAAAACCCTCAGCTGAGAGATATCTAGTTTTCATGAGTAGGTCCCTGCTCCCTTCTTCTCCTCCATTTTCTAGAACTGCCACAAAAATCACCTTCCTTTCTCACCCAGGGAACCCCCCTTGATTTTCTGCACCCAGAAACCAAGGCAAGGAGTGGCAGCCTCTTTCCACAACACCACCCTGCCCTGTATTTACTGCCATTGTTTCAAGGCAAAGCAGGCAAACCAAAAGAAACTTTTGTGCAAGAGACAGATGTGCCAAGAGAAGATGCAGACATGGTTGTTCCCCTTTCACACCTAAAGCAAAAGAATATACCTAGTCTATTTTGGGGGATCACATCTGGCACTTATTCACAGTAGCATCACAGGACAGGAAAAGAAGATACAGCCCGTGCCTCCAGCCATTTAAAGTCACCTGTACATATAAATCTCTTATACACATACTATATGGTACATATATAATATTTGGTATAGAATGCTTACTATATTGTATAAATTACATAGTATATAAATATATTTAACTGATTCAATTGAACTGCACCTTGGAAACAGATTTGTCAGCATTTGAACAGCTTGGACCTGGCCCAGGGCCAAGATTCCTTCACATCTGAAAAAATGAGAGCTGCTTTAGTTCTTCCGAAAATTCTTCATTTCTACCAAATGTCCACATCATAAACCCTCCTGTCGGGTACCACACTCATCACATGAAAAAGATGTAGATTACTGGAAAAGGTTGCCAAAGGAGTTCCACCCACCCCCTTCACTGAATAAGTAAAGGTCAATGGAATTGCAAGGGGTTTTTCCAGCAACCAGACAACGCGACTGAAATCCTTTGGGCGTGTCCCTTCATGTACCCCGCTGTGTTCCTGGCATCCAGAGGGAAAAGTGTTTTTCTAATCAGCATGCAAGGCAGGTGAGCTGTGGTTGAAAGATGATTGCTTGCAGCCCCCACCCCCAAATCCCCAGTATCAACAGTGTTAAAATAATACAAACATCATTAGTGACAAAGACAGATTCATTGCCTCCAGCCAGACTGTGCTTGTTAAAGGAGTTCTGTACAGCTCCATAACTGGATATGAATTCTAATAAAGTTTGTTTAAAAATGTGATGGTATTCCAAAAGCAAATGTGCAAAACAGGCAATTCTGATTTTAACAAATCTACTCCTTGTAACTCCTCAGAGACCTGTAGGTTTGATGAGAAAGGCCTTTTTTTCCCTTTTTTTGAACACCACTTACAAAGAACACAGAAACCAGGATTCTTTCCTTATTCCCACTCCCAAACATTTTGGGTCTACATAAAAGAAGCAATTATTTATGTACATGTGTATATACTGTGAAGTTGTCCAGATATGCAGCATGCAGAAACCCATGCAGAAAACTTATTCACAGTAATGAGGCATAACCATGCTCTAACCCCAGAGGGAGAAGATTCCCTGACTTCCTTCACCAGAAGGTCATGTTCACTCTGAGATTATGCTGTTGGAGTTCCCATCAGTGCTAGATTTTATTGAAAAGAAACAGAGTGAATCTGAACTGACAGATATCCTGGGAACTCTTCCAGGATATACAGTCCTTCCAGGATATCCTCTGGAAAAGTAGGGCCATTTAGTTTGTATTTGTCCTCAGATGCAGAAGGAATGACCATAAATGGCAATTATGAAATGAAAAATGAAAAAAAAAACAAAAAAAGACAAGGACACAACAATGCCAAGCTCAAAGAATTTTATCTGAGGACAGATGCTCCATCCCTTCTTTTGAAAAAGACTCTCAGCTTTTGCCCCAGCCACGGATTTTTCCACTCACCTAGAGCCAAAAATAAGAGTCTCTGGGTTTTGGTGTGGAAGTTTTCATTAGAGGTACCAGGGCAAAAAAAAAGAGATCTTCACTTAGCAATTTAGCAATGAACAGCCAAGTGGATACTTCACCATGGCACCTCAGGTGTTGCTTGGCAGGAGCTGCAGTTTGGAAGGATAAAGCCATGGCTGAGCAAAAGCTCCAAAAGCACCTCAGTGCCACTCACACTCTGCCCAAACTGCAGGAGAGTCCTACCATTTCCAGCGTGATAGTGGGGAGCAAGGTACAGGACAGGTCAATAGGTTAGCTGAGTAAACTTGTGCACTCAAGAAGCTCCTGAGGGAACAGGAGGTTAAAATTGACCTTAAGGGTTCTCCATATGGGGGTACAGGTACTCCCAGCCTTCGAGCTTGGACCAAGCATAGTGAATAACATATGAAGTACACAGTCACATAATTAAATAAGAAACATAGTAAATAAACTCCTACATCTTTCTTTATACTGTTTTGGAGAGTGTACCTTAAAGGGAGAAAGATGCATTGCTGCTATTTTGATTTTTTGTCAGGAGGGGTGTGTCTCAGATTTCAGAGATGCTACAGAAGCAATTACAGTGGCAAATAAAACTATTATTAAAACCCTGACGTTTTTAACTGCTATTTGCGTGTAATCATTCTTAAATAAATGAAGGAAAAGTAAATGCTAGGAGAATAATTTGCTGTTAATCAAGACTAATAAAGTGAACAGCTTCATTTCCTTTCCAGACTTGTCTGATTTTAATCTCGCTGAAGTTTGACAGCAGGAGAAAGCAAAAAACAAAGTTATGCTGTGATGGTGTGTGTGCAGTAAGAAATTCTGGCATCTCACTACTGTGGGTCTCATTCTTTTTCTCTCCCTTACCTTTTCCCAGGTCTAATGCAGCTGATCTGTTTAGGTGGGCATTTTTACACACTAGGGTTGGTAGTAACATAATGCTGAAGACTCTGAAATCCTGGACACTTCACCTTTATCCTAAAAAACCACAATTTCTTTCCAGAAACTGTGCCCTTCTCTAAGAAAAAAGTTCAAAAATATTTTGAAGGCAGATGCAAAGAATCTCACTGATTTTGATGCAGTTCATTTCACCCCTTCTCCCTACCTCTAACCACCTAGATTGCAGACTTTACTTAACAGTGGGACCATAATCTATTTATAGAGCTGTAGAATAGGAAAATGGACTCAACCTCTTTTTCATAACCTATTTTTAATTGATTTTGCTAACTGAAAGAGTGAGATTTTTCTCTTTAGGAGCCCATATTGGGATCTGAGCAGAAATCCTATTCCAAGGCTATAACCTTAGTATCTGACATAAGAAAGCAGAAGTGGCCACTTGGCTCAATCCTATTGAGCTCCTGTAATGATATCCATGTGTACAGCAGTGATGAAGGCACATGACTCTGTGTAACCACAGGCAAAACATTTATGAATGGGTGCTTATTATTCACTTCTACATTGTGCATCTAATAATTTCTGAATGGAAAAGAAAATTCAATTCACTCCAATCACAATACATTGTTGCTGGTAAAATTGAATATAGCTTCAACAATGACAAGAGAACTGCCAGTGAATTTATACTGGATGTAAGCAAAGGTGGGATAAACTTCCACAAATGTTGCACAGTATTTTAAACAAGCAAAGTTTGATTGTGATAATGACTCTACTCGCAAAGCACCTCATTCTTTTAATTTATCCTGTTATTAGGCCATTCAGGAGGAATGATACTGGCAATAAAATAGGAATCATGAACATCAGCTGTTCTGTGAGAGCCCTACAGCAACACCTCTGCACTCCCTCCTCCCTGTTTTCCTTCACCATCCCTACACCTCTGCATGCTCTTTCCAGCCAGGGCTGGGCTGGGATCCCTCCAGCTCACTCACTTAAGGCCATGCAAGTGGGGATGTGCACTGCAGCATTTGTGACTGATTCGTGTGAAAATCCCAATCAGCCCTGTGCAGAATGGTTGATAGAACTCACAACTCCAGTTCCACCTGTGTTGTATACCTAAGGCCAGAGCACCTGGTGCTGTCTGGCATCCAAAGCCCTACCTTCCACCTCCATCTCCTCTTTTTGGCACTTGTTCCACACCATCCTAGTACTTATCCTCATAGGCCCGTCCATGGACTTTCCCATGGCTCTGTATTTCTCCTATTCTTCTCAGGTCCTACCCTTTCACCTGGGTTTTTTGCTGCCTTTGATGTCTCAGGGACTTCCAAAATACCTGTCTTATATGTCAGGGCTTGTTCCAGGGCCAGATACAATAGTGCTGCTGACAGGTTAAAGAAGGGGGAGGAAGGGCTGTGCTGTGACATGACAGCTCTGTCCTTATTCCATCCCACAGGCCAGTGCAAGGACAGTGAACAGGATGAAAGGTGAGGTGATTTTTCTCTTAGATTCCTGTGTAAATCCGTTTTATGTCATCTCTTCTTTCAGAATTTGGAATGGACAGAAAATGAAATCAAGGGTGGAAGATCAGTATGTGGGAACTCTACCTAAATCTACCTCTACCCAAAGCCTAAGCACAAAGCTCTTCATCTGCTTCTCCATTTTAATTGCCAGGTTCCCATGAATACATTCACCAAATAAATTTATGAGAGAGAAGGAATAGGTTTTTAATCCCTGTTACTGAATACTTCCAGGGAAAGATTTCATATTCATCCTGTTCAAACCAGACATTTGATGTGGCTCCAGTTGGAACACACACACTTGTAACTGTTGCACCAGGGTCTGGCTTTCAGTAGTGTGATATTTGCAATGGTTGGCTTGGACTCCATCTGGAGGTGGTGAATTATTCATAAAAATCAAATGGGAGACACTTGTAAATACAAAAAAAAAAAAATCTCCTTCTTTGAAACAGACAGTTTTCAAGGAAGAGAACTTAGAGTAATAGGGAGCCCAGTGCTCATGTGTGGTTTAGCCCTCCTTTCCCCCTATCTCTCCCCATATTGTTGACAGTAACCTGGGAAGAGCAGGAGACAAATTTGAAAACCTACATTGAGCTGGGATAGGCTTTCTCTGCACAGTCCTTTGCTAAATCTCTGGCATACCTTAGGAAGGAATTTAATCTGTACAATAATTTAAATCACTTCTAAGAAATAAAAAATTCAATATCTTTTTTTTTTTAACTATTATCTCTCCTTGCTTTCTGGATTCCTATTTGGAAACTTTAATGGAAAACATTTACCTTAATTTAAAAAAACAACCACACAAGCTCCAAATACTACTCTTTGGTTCAGACTGGTTTTGGAGCTACACATGTTAATTGCTTGCAGGGTTTGGTTCTTTCAAAAAATTCTTTGCCAATCTTGGATCAATTAACAGTTTCTGTTAAATCCAGATTTGAGAAAAGTAATAAAAGCATAGAGAGGGGAAACTAGAGTGCAAAATAAATGTCTAAGTGATAAAGCCATGATATGACTATCCAGGGTGAGTGTTAGGAGTTTGCCAAAGACAGAAAATTGGGCCAGGAGCATTGAACTGTACAGTCTTACTGAAAAGGAGTCTTTGTGCCATTCAGATGATGCTGGCATTTAAAATCTCTACACTGGAACAGTTTTTCAGAATGTTGTTCCTCTTGCATCTCAGTTTTATCTTCTCCTTTACCCTAGTTCTCAAATTATTTAAGGTTACTCAATTTTTTCAGCAGCACTCTCCAAGACTGATAACTTATTAGAGATGCAAAAACTTCTGTGCAAGCATGTAGTGAGATTCCCAGCCCAGCAGCTATTCAAGGAGGCCATTAAAAAACAATCAAAGGTGACAACTCTTCAACAAATTCAGCCTTCTTTCTGATTTTTGTGGCCATAGTACCTCTTCTTCAAATCTTACCATCTTTATCAAAGTTATACTTTCAGGAATTACTCCAGTTTTGAAGCTAAATCTAACTTTTGTGACAAGCCTTTGCCAGATGATTCAGAGAGACATTCAGCTAAGCCAATGTATGTTACTTGGAGAAATATCATAACTAAAATGTCAAACTCCTCTCTTTTTTATGCATGTATTATATTCTCTCTGGCCTAGATAGGGTGTGGACAGTACACAGAGCATCTAATAATATCCCATGTCTAAACAGGCTTTTATTTTGTTATCTGCTCTTCTCTCCTTTATCAGCAATGACAAATCCCATGCTTAAATTAATATTTCTACTGAATGCAGCCCCATCTTGTGCAAGCAGGGATAGTAACACCAATGTGCAAACCCAAGCCAAACCTGGGGTGAATTTTTAAGTTTGGCACAACCATTATGACCTTCTGCAAATACATCAGTTCTTATATAGGTGGTGTGCAAGAACAAGGGATGGCTCTTAACACAGGCATAAGCACCTCTAGAAAAAGGCTCTGTATTTGCAAATGGAAACTTGAAGTGCTTGTGGAACAAAACCAGTAGTAATTATATACTTTACAATTGTTCTTTGACCCCTTATTTTGTTCCTGTAAGTTCTTGTCTCACTGGGTTCTCCGCTGGGGCTGCAAAACAGTATTAATATACAAATAATCAGTCACTGTAGTTATTATTTTATTGTACAGGGAGAGATCCCTTCATTTAACCCTGTTGCAAATAACACTGGCCTTCATATTCTCATGTTGACTGCAAAGGGAAAGCACTTTTTGTCAGCTTTTTCTGGGGTAAGCAGTCAGAAATGTCCCAAGCTTTTCAACAAACATCCTGGGAGCTGTCCAAGAACTGTGGCACTTGAGTCATTATAGCTACTCAGCTTGCTTGGATTTGGACTCACATTTTTCCTAACTGGGGCTTGTTTGACAGACACTGAGGGCAGAGTGAAGGGTGCAGCCTTCTTCTCCTTCCTTCTGAAGCTGAATCACTGTGTAGCCAAGGGTACACAAAGCAGACAATCAAGAGCAGTAACCTCTGGGTACTGGAGGCAGTCTGATTTTGCGGGGTACATTTCAGGCACTGCCAAGCTCGCAGCACCCTGGAAAACAAATAGGTGTTTTGTTTTCCAGGTGTTTTGTTTTGATGTTTGAGCATCAATCTTGATGCTCAAACATCAAAATCTTGATGTTTGAGCATCAAGATTGTTGGGCTACAAAGTGAATAAATATGTATTCTATCTGCTGTCTTGTGTATATGTAGACTGCAGTGGTCCTTCAGGCACTGTGTGCTTCAGCAGTGGTACTCCTTGTCATGGAAAACTGGTTATTGAGACCAGCTTCAAAAGCAACTGTACAAGCTCTTGTGTAGAAATCCTTTGAGAGCTATGAAATAGGAAGATAATCTTCCTGTCTCAGGAAGTGCCTGCACTGTCATCACTAGAAGATAAGACTTTCTGCCAGCAGTATCCTGAGCTCACTGTTCTTATTCATACCTGGGCATGGGAATAGAGGGAAAATACCAGGTTAGATGTCCCTGTTTTCTGAGTATGGTAATTCTTACATTTTCTAGTACACCAACAATAACTCAGGTGGTATCTAGGAGCACAAAATCAATCCCATAGTGAACTGGGTGAGAGCAGAGGTTGGATCTACAAAAAAGCCCTTGGGACACCTCTGCTCTTTTCTAACACCCAGCCCCTCTACCAAGCCTGACACAGCACCAGTGCTTTTGGAAAGGATGTTTCTGGGTTTAGCTCACCCATGAAAGTCAGTTACCACAAGCTCCTGTCTTGCTTTTCAAGAATTTTCCCGCTCCTTGTTGGTTTTCCTTGGCACGGGCCTTTCAGCAGAGATGAGGCAAACACTAGACATGTGGCTGCTGCGCTGGCACTGCCAAAAAACACATCAGTGGGAGATCCAGAAGAGCAGATGCAGCCCAGCAGGCCTGTGTAGCCTGCCTGCACAAGGCTCTCCGTGCTCAGAGCAGTGCCAAGTGCCTCGGCGATGGGGAACGGGCACCGCGCCCTCCAAACAGACAGACAGACAAACCGACAGCGCATCCAGGCGTTCAGCATAAGCCTGGTGTGGGGCCCTTGTCCGAGCCAGATGACTCAAAACAGATGGCCAGACCTGTAGATCTTTGTTTTACACGTCTTAATTACATACCATGTTTACTGACCCTGTTGGAAAGGCTCTCTTTTAGGACCTTTCCTCTGTGCACAAAACAAGGTTTTACAAGCGCTGTCAAACACATGACAGGGGAACAACTGCCTCATGGAAAGAAGCAGCTAATTTCTCTGTCTTTGGTAGATTATGGCTGTATAGGAGGGGACTGGACTATAATTAATCAGATTAAATTCAGAACAGATACATGCCAGAGAAAAGCTGAAAAGCAGTCTCAGTGAAGTGCAGAGAGGAGGAGCCAGCTGTGCAGCTCAGGCTCTGGGGATTTTTGCTGGACACAGGGTGAATGGGAACCAGTAGCACATTGCTGTCAGAAGGGTAGACCACTTTTGGAAAAAGGCTTGTGGCCACCACCAATTTGAAGGTCAGGGAAGATGGCTTCTCTGTACTTAATAACCTTTATCAGACCTTTTTTCCCCTGTTGATGATTTTGCAAGACCTGAGATGTAATTATTCCAAAGCCCTAATGAGGCAATTTGGTAAGGTATAATTTTATACATCCTACACAAACAGACATTTAGGAAAAAATGGAGAAAGTCCAAAGGAAAGCAGCATGGGTAATAAGTGGTTGAGGAAACATGACCTAGAGAGAAAAGCAATTGAAATGAGGCCTATTTAAACTGAGAAAGCAAGAGAGGTCTATAATGATAGTTTTCTACACTGTCAAATGCTCTTAATGGCACTGGCAGAGCTTAGCTGTCTTTTGAAGGTGATAGGACATGAGGTAATCAACTCAATTTGTTAGTAGGACATTACAATTTAGGATTGAAAAATGAGTAATTTTACATGCAAACTTGGAGGGGGATTTTAAGACATTAAATTTTAAGTTAGACCAAATGAAACATGGCATGATCTAAGGATTGTGATTAACAAGCACTGTCCAGCTCTGATATTACCCCATCAGAGAGCAAAGATATTTTTACATCACTGCCATGACAAAAGTCATGCTGCCTGTGTACAAAATCAGGACACCCTTTTACAGGAAATTTCAGGAAGTACCTATTTCTGGTGTTTTCAATTTCCCCCCACTTTTTACAAGATCATTCTTGTCACAGAGTTGTAGCAGCTCTCCATGTCAAGGGGGACTGTCAGAATGAGATGTTTTCAAGATGTGCAAAGGAGGCAGCTTTAGTTCTGGCATCTTAGGCCTGAGCTTGCCTCTGGGTTGCTTTCTTGCTTGCTCCAGGGGTTAATGAAGCCACTTTTAGAGAAAAGCATCTTTCACAGTTATCAGGGTGCTGGATTTCCACCATGCACACAATCTGCTGTCAGGTGGGATCTTCATGTCTATCTAGTTCCACAACAGGCCATTTCACTGACCAATTTTTGCTCAATGCACCTATTTTAGTGTGTTTTTTTTTTTTTTTTTTTTTAATTTTTTCAATGTTTTTGGCCTTGGACAGCTGCAACTTCTTTTGCTGAACATTAGATAATTTAATTAGAGAAAGAGACTGGGCAGGTGTTCCTGTGCCAATATTGGGTCCATATTCAAAGTGGCAGATCTTGAAAAGCAACCAAAAGACACAGCAACAAGTGGGGAGAAAAACATGGACATCCCTTCCACACACCCTGAGATCATCAAGCAGAGGAAATATTCTCCTCAGTACATTAGCCACAATGCATCCTGCTTCAGACAAATGAAAAATTTAATATTAAAAGTGTGTTTCTCATTTAAATTAAAAAAAAAAAAAAGGAATAAATGAGCCCCAAATCTAATAAGCCTCCACACATTTATAATATTCTCATTTGGAAGTTACAAGGCAGGCAAGCTGGAGATGTGCTAAATACGAGAACAAATAACCATGAATGAAATGTTAAGAATTTGAAGCCAAACCCATTTGCTAAAAAGCATAAATAGAACATCATTTCGATTGGTTAGATGCCAAATTAAATGTAAAAAAGAGACTAACAAAATAAAATCAGAGCAGAAAATGTTAATAGGAATTAAGCTAAGAGAAAGTATATGTGAGTATTTTCTTACTTTCATGATTAACACAGGCCTATTTTGGGAGGGAGAGGGGCAAGTTTGAAGGGCAGGTGATAGGTTTGCAAATCTAAACAGCAGGATGCTGTGGTCAACACCTAACGAAGCGAAAGAAATAATGCAAAAAGTTTCTTTTTCTGGTCATGTTTCTAAGAGAACTGAGCTGTCCACCCAAGTGATATTGTGGAGGATTTAAGTGGTGGAGCAGGGGATTAGATGCCTCAATTTTTTTTGCCTTCCTTTTCTGAAGCACTGTGAGAATATGCCCTAAACCCCATCTTGCTGTGTGTCTGGGTGCCACTGGAGGGGTGGTTCTGGAACATCTGGAGAACACTCTTGAAAGTGTTCAGCTGGGACCCCTTTCCACCCCAGCACTGAAGTGACAGGTTTTGGAGCAGATGGCCACTGACTCTTTGCAGGGATGCTCCGGGGAGGCAGCAGTGGGTGATAGTTGGCCACCAAGGAGACAGACCTGCTCCTGGACAATGCTGGCACTTCATGGATGGGATGATGCCATCAGGTTTCACACCCCTTCCTTCTCCCTGGTGGCAAAGGAGTGCAGATGATATGGAAAGGAACAGTGCCTGGGAGCACCCTCACCTTTCCTGTCACAGCAGGAGCCTCCTTGGGCTGCCCTCCCTTATACTTCCAGGACTAGAACAATTGCTTTCAGAAATGGGCAAAGCCATGAGAAAGGGAGAAGATGGCAGAGAGTGGGTTATCTGTTTCTGACACAGGAGAGACCCAAGACAGATTTCTGCAGAAATGGAGCTCCTCCAGAAAAGAGTTAAGGGGCCTAAGTACTCTGTCTCATGTCAAGGAGAAGAAAAAGATTTCCCTGTACTTTCTGGAGTCCACTTGTCCCTTTTTGCTTTAATACTTCATCATTTAAAGAATTCATTTTGCAGCCCACACTCCTACTGGTCTTGGAGGAAACTCCTGAGAAAATCACATCAGAGGCCCCTCTTTTCCTGTCCTGCAGCATGAATTGTTAACACAAGGTCTGTGCAGACATGGATAGGGCTCTTACAGAGTAAGAATATTCACACATGGTGCTATCCAGAAACAAGTGGCTGACCCTGAGAGAGTTATTCCAGCACAACTTGATTTTGAGACAAGCTCTTCAGGACAGAAAACCTGTCATCAAGGAGACTTAAATACAGATGACTGAGAACTTTTCCCCAACCATTTTCTTGATTAAAGAGGCATTTCCATTTTAAATTGGATGGAAATCCAGAATATTAAGCATTTAGTTTTCTGACATAAAGTTGGCATTTTTTCATCAAAACAGTTTTGATTTCTGCTGATTATAGAGCCTTCTTTTCAGTGGAATCAAGGGATCTGTGCCCAGGGTGTGCTGCCTTCACCTCTGTGACAGCCTGTTATCACCTGGGAGGATCCACACACCAGGCAGTGTGAACCAGGACCCACGGCCAGCTCAGCTGACAGCAGGGCTGTGGCCAAACAGAGAGGGAAAATGCTGACCTGTAAACAAAGAGACAGAAAGGTTTTGGATTTATCCTCTGTGCCCTAGCAGGGAGGCTTGCTTACTATTGAACTGTCTCACTTTTGCCATGTGGCTGCAAGTAATTCATCCTAAGAGCATGGTTGGACTGATGGAGCTTGTCTGTGCAGCTTGGATTAACTGGGAGGAAGGCAAGGTACAGCCAGTGCAGTGGCTACAGGACTCAGAGATGCTCACAGAGCAGTGCAGTAACATCTCAGAAATCTCTGTTTAAGAAGTCTAAGATTTCTGAGGAAGAACAAGCAAAAATAAACCTCCAAGTCTTATTTTAGACAGATTCTACAGGACTGCCCATGCCATTTTGAATTAGCAAGTTGTTCTCAAACAAGGTGTAATGGGAAATCAACCTTAATGAAAGCAAACAACACCTTGTGTTTCACAGCCTGTCACTTGTCTTGCGTACCACCCCAGAGAAAGGCACTGAGAGATTTCTCACAGAAATAAATTTAGTCTCCAATGCAACTTAATACTGACAGAAATACACCCACTGCTACCACTTCTCTCCTTTACAGATATATTATCTTTTCCGTTTTCCTTTCAGGATTAGCAAGACAAAAACAAAACACTTTTCGTTCCACACACCTTCAATCTATCTGTTGTTGTAAGTCTGCATACATGAAGTGAACTTTAAATTAGGAGGGGAGGAAGTAACAAAGTAAGAGATGTTTGTTTTCCATGAGCAGCAGGAGCAGAGGCGAGAGAAGTTCTTTCTGAGGAGATGCTCTTGCTCACACCAGTCAAAGGGGTTTGGACAAGCACCCATTAGCTGACCCCTGTTCCAATTTAATTGGGAGCTGCTTCACCCATGGGCAAGTGCTGGCCTTTCCCCGAGCTGCCACCTGCCCAGCCATCAGCTGCCAGCCCAGATTTCCACAGCACTGATGTTGTCTGAGCAGGTGATAACTCCTTTATAATTCTCTGCAGGCTCCTGCTTAAGGCACTTGTTTAGTTTGCTTGACCTTAGACCTGGCCTTAAATTTACTGACAAGTTTATAGAGACTGAACCAGTCAAACCTCTGAATCTCAGAGTAACTCAATGATTGTCATAAACCTCATCTCCAGGAGTCATGTGATGTATATCTGATTCCCTTTTTTACAAAGTATACAATTAATAATTACCATGCTTTTGGAAAAAAGCTGCAAAAAAAAAAAAAAATGGTATCTTACAAACAGAAAACCAGGAGACCCAAGGAATACACCATAATTAATTTCAAGTAAAGAAACTATATATACTGTAAAAAATCCTGCAAAACACCTAAAGGTTGTGGAGCACCTGGCCTGCAGGAGCCAAAGTTTTTATGCTATATTTATAAAATGGGTGCTTTGTACCCACAGAAAGACAGAACCTCAGAGAGACAGGCTGAGCTGCTTTCCCAGAGCTGTGTGCTCAGCAGAGGCCCCAGCAGCATTTGAGCAATTTAGCACTTTCCAGGAAACCAGACAAACTAACACAGGCTGTTTATTTCCTCTTTCTTTCAGTACTCCTACGCTGGAGCCTCTGTAAACGAAAATATTGATGGATCTGAAATATGTACAACACAGGCTCAGAGTCCATGGCAGTCACCCCCTAGCAAGCTGTTTCTGAGGCTGTTTTCTTGGGTGAGACCATGAATTATTTTCTGTCTTTCTCTTACTCCTTTTAATTTTTTTTCTGTGTATGTGAATATGCCCTCTGTTAATGTGCCAAATAACTGCAACCATCTATGCCATGGAGGAAGAAATAAGAATGTTCACTCTAAGGTAAGATGCTTGCAGAAGATTTCAAGAGTCAGTAAAGAAACAATTTCCCTACTTAAAAAACAAAAAACAAACAATAAACCAACCAACCAACCAAAAAAACCCCAGACAAACAAACGAAACAACAAATTAAAATAGGGTCAGCCTACCAACTTTTTGAAATGTCGCTGAAATTTCTGATGATCCATTGAACTTCTAGAGGGTCTGAGCCTTAATTTCAAAGAAACCCCTTCCATCAGATGACTAATCCCAACAGAAGGCTTAAAAAACTCACTAGGGAGAGGTTAGAGTGAGAAAAACAAGGAGCCAGGAAATCGCTCATGGAGCCCAAACTGAGTGTATCTTATCCAACCCTTTTGTGCCAATGTTTTCTGGTAGAAAACAGAGAATATTCCCTTTGGAGGACTTGCCTGGCACTGGGCATCATCCAGCAGAGGCCACAGAACAGTCATGCTGTAACTTCCCAGCAGGAAAATGGATTGTGGCAGCTCTATTAGTGCACAATTCAATAAAACAACAATGAAACTTGTTTTTTTCAACATATGCAGAGAGATGATTTATTTTAGTTATGACTGGAGTGTTGAAATTTCTCAGTGTTAACCTGCATTCTCCACTGAGCCTTCATTTGGTCAGGAAGAAAGAACACAACAATGTATATATTGTATCTATAAAGCAATTTTCCTTTTCCTTTCAAAAATTAACCCCTTTTCACCTTTATGCAAAATTCACAGCAATCAAAATCATTCCAGAAACAGCCTATTCCTGTAATTTCCTTTTCTTTCAGAAAGTACCTTTCTTTGTGAAAATATCTGGTAAAAATAATGGCTTCACCTTCAAGGTGTGTTAAATCACAGCTGGAAGCCAAAGATCAGACACATCCACCTGAAAAACCCTTTGAAACCCAAGCAGAGATACTTTGACATCCAGAAGGGATAGTGATTCATGTGGTTACATTTTCTTTTCCTATTCTATCCCCATGTATTCGCCTGTTAGGCTTCTCTGTTCCATCTCAGCTCTAAGACCCCAATTAATCAAGACCCTGAATTTACTTCCTGGCAAACCTCCCAAGGCAGAGGGCCCTGCAGCTCTGCAAGACCCACATGATTGCTTTAATTTGCAATATTTTCCTGTGTTATTAGCAGCAAATTCATACATTTATACCCAGAGAACATTGAATTTCTACAAAGGAAGGCAAGTCTAGCAAAAAAATCAATGAGGGGTTTTGTTTATACCTATTTTGACAAAGCAATGGGCAGGATAACCCTCCCTCCCAAAACCCACAAAAACCTCAGTAGAAAGCAGCACTGTGATTTTGCCCTGCCCTGTTTCACAGTTCAGTTCCTGTGCTCACCTCTTGTCCTGCTGCAGACAGGATGATTTTCACAAGCCATTGTTCTGTGTAACAGAACCACTCTTCAGGAGAACAAACCACACCATGTTGTGGGGAACATAGAGTCTAACAGGCCACTTTGGGAACAGGCTGAATGAGGAGGAAGAAGGGAACAATGAATAAAACTTTATATGTGTACAGAATTAGGAACAGGAGGGGAGAGAGAAATGGATCAGAAAGTGTACAAATGTCAGAAGTGGCAAAAGGGCATTAATGAAACCTCAGGATGATTGCAGGGGTGATATATTTGAGGTAGGAACAAAGAGTTATGAAGGAAAATCTTGTCTTCTCGTCCTGTCCTTTGCCTTCTGCTGCAAGAAATAAAACTGACATGAAGGAATGTCATCTTCAGGCTTCTCCTGCCCTGTCCCCTGAGGCTATGCACACACGTGGAGGGTCTCCAGCTATTAATCTAATTTTCTGCCCAAGGTTTAGTCTCCTAAGACAGATCAATCTCCTGTAGGGCTTTTGGCAGGCATCTGAGAAGAGATATTGTGTGAGAAATTTGAATTACCACCCTGAGTGATAGGACTGATGGTAGACAGCAGAAAACCTACTCCCTTCACCTTTCTGTCCTGTCCTCTGGAGACTCAGTAGCAATGAGGAGCTGCTGCTCTGCTCTACACAGGGAGCATAAATATTTCCAGAAGGGAAAGGAAAAATCTGCAGACAAATATAATCCTTCTTACTCTGTGGATATATATATAAACAAATGAAGAGGAAAACAGGAACATTGCAAGAATATTGCACTCAGCAGGACATACCACCACAAGGGGGTAAGAATGAAATTGCCTGGCAAAGAAATTTTTAAAAAAGAACAAAATCTGAAACTATAAGAAAGTTGGGTTATGCACAGCTCTAGCCCATATCTCAGCAGTATATTACATTCCACTGTCTTGTTTTCCCTTTGGGTGTTTATTTGCATTTAAACCAGCCCAACATCTGGTGAAGGACAGCATTGCATGTTTCAATTCCTCCGCTTGGATAGCATCACTTTAGAATAAATAAGTGCCTGAATGCATTGCATTGGGAGTTCAGTGATTTGTGTAGTTGGGTTTTACACATTCATTTGGAGATACAAGTGGGATTTGAAGCAGGTGATGAGGGAAGAGCTGCATGTATGGCTAACTCAACATGTACTACATATTCTGAAGAATGAAAAACATGGTGTGTTGCAGGCTAGATAAGAAAACATTTTAAAATCATGTCTCTGTGATAACAGAATAGCTTTGAGGAGCACTGCTGGTAAATCACAAGGAGCCACACAAACAAGGAAAAAATGGGTAATGTTTGTTAATACCATGGCAACTCTCTGGACACACAGAATTCTATTTGTGACAATACAGTTTCTAGCTCTGCTTTCTATAAACGCAAACAATTTGTTCAGCTTCTCTGCCTGTCTTTTGTGTTGGATTTCTAACAAAATGCCCTTAGTCCTGGCAAGTCAAGCAAGATGCATGGTGACATGCCAGCTTCCCTAAAGCATTTTAGGAGCTACCAATTGCACATCTATTCACCTGCACATAATCCACTTAGGTTTGTCTGCTGCAGACCATGGCATTCTGTTATCCTTCACGTGTTTTCTGCACAGTCTCTGATACCCAGTGCAGAACTAAAGTGTGTCCTATCTTCCCTCATGATCTTGAGTTGTTTGGGAGGCTTAGTCAACATAAAAGACTTTGCCTTAAGTAGAAACAACCTGGAAGATAATTAAAAAGGAATCAGCTCTTAGACAGAGTTATTGTGGTAAAGATATGAGGTCCACGTGCATGGCATGGAGAATTCTAGACAGAATAACCTACACAGGAAGCAATGCAGGAGAGTCCCTGAAGAGAGGACAGCTGGCAAGCACAGAGTCAAGAATTTAGGTCATCAATTGCATACAATTAAAAAAAAAATCCAAAGGTTTCAATTTTTCTTGCAAACCTACTTGCATATTAAATTGGAACATTTGCTTCCCTCAAACCTCAGGAAAAGTACTGGTTCTTCCATTATAAGCAATTTAATCCTTACTAAAAATTGACACATATCCTTTAATAGGCTTTTGCACACATGTTTATGTGTTTGCTTTTTTGAACCACCCTCTGGAATGTCCCATGTCCTCCTTGTGATCTGCATAGACCAGGACTTTTTAAAGGAAATGCAAAAAGAGGAGACAGTAGCAGGCAGATGTACAGAGCTGTCTAAGCCCATTCTGGGGCTGAGCCACATCTAGTTCAACTTCAGTGATATATTGAATATATGGCCAAGCAATGATCCCCTCCTTCTGTTAGAAAAACAGGAGGGAAAAAAATGGGAGAGGAGACTTGGTAGAATGTTCTGGTTTAGGAACCAAACATCTGGCCAGGTAGGAATTTCATCAATTAGAGCAGAGCAAAACAGAAATCTATGTAAAGCCATCTGAGAGTTCTGTAACTCTCCCTTTCCCTAAAAAATGCCTTGATTCCACAGGGCACAGAGCTGCAGCACAGAACTACACTGACAAAAATCAGGAAAAAAGTTTTTTCAGATACATTGAGGCCTTTTCTGTGCTCAGGACTTTATGGATGACTTAAAACCAAAAATCACTGAGAAAACATTTTTCACTTGAGTGTTTCTGATGAGCAGCAGTAGTCTTGCTTTCACTGTCTAAAAATGATACCTCCTTAAATACATCCCTCTAAACAAGGGACACTTTTTGCTTTTTCCTTATTTTTGCAGAAGCAAGTGTCCCTAGAGGTTTTCAGTGCCAAATCTCTTCCCAGTACATAACCAAACATAATCAAAACCAAATCAGCATCAAAGAAATAGCTCGTTTAAAATAAGCAGTAACAATGATTGTATGGTCTCCTGGTCTGAGAGTTACCTTTCTTTCCTTGTGGAAGGGGTATCTGTGGGCCTTAGGGCAGTTGCTTTTATTTTACTCCTGTCTTTTTGATTTCAGAGAGATTTTGCATGTAGTGCCTTTCACCAGAGAGGGGCTGTATGGCCTGTGTCTCAAGCAGCTAGGGTGAAAAAAAGATGATCCATTGATGTTAATTCCTTGGTAGATACTATAGATAAGGGGAAAAGCCTTGAGTGTCCACACTGATAAGGGGTCTGTCATGTCAGGGGATAAGGAAAAGTGCAATATTCCTGGAAGTGCTTTAAATTGCATTTTCATTCTGACCTACTTTTCCTGCTGTTTTAAAGGTTTGCTTGGTGATGACAAGGGTGAAACTAAGAGTGACTGATAAGAAATCTAGCTTAGGAAAATTAAGCCTAGCTTGTTCTGGTGGCTCTGAGAAATAATGCCTGATTTACTATGACTCTTCATTCATATTTATTTAGTCCTGTTGCTGTAAGTCTTGGTACTCTGAGCATTATCTGCAGGAACCTGTCAAAGATTGCAAATTACTCTCTATCAAAAACACCCTTTTATAGTAGAAGGAGTTCTCCAACTTTAACCATGGCAGTCACTTAAAAATGGGATTATTGGTGGTGCAGGAGTGCTTTTTGGGCCTGGTCTTGTATCAGTTATGACTGATAACCTGTTCTAGGATCTTGTCTGACATGAGTGTCCAGCTGTTCTCTTGCCTTCCCAACATTTAGAAGTGCAAGCTTCCAAACCATTCCTGCTGCTGACCACAGCTCAAATTCATTCCACAGAACTCCAGATACTTCCACAAGATACTTTTACTGCACTGGAAACCAGTTTCATCCCACATCCCCCTTTTCTCTTGAATATGAGAGAAAGAGATGCCCTTCTAGAATGTCTTGCAAGGCATGGCCAATTTCTTACAATCCTTTCAGGTGCCTCGTGACACCTGAAGAAATTAAACACCCAGGTTAGACACTAAAGGGAGGCAAGACAAATTTAGGTCTTTGGCTGCAGCTCCTCTACACTGTGAGCCACCTCTCAGGGCTGCTGTTGACTTCCAGCTGCTGGTTTGTGCTGAAGGTCAACAGAAAGTGTTTGTGGGAACATGGCACAATTCCAATTTCCTTATCTTTTGCAAGGAAAAAATAAGGAAAATTAATAGGCATCACTAAGTAGCAGTGCCATGTGCTGGAAAACTGAATGAGAAACAAGTTCCTTGTGCATGGGGCAGTCCCAGACAAAAGCATAGGTTCAAGTCTGTAGTTTCCTGAATACTGACAAGATTTCATCAAAGCACAGGAAATGTATCCTAAGGATAAAATATAAACAAGATAAGATTCCTAAGATATTGCATACTAAATCCCAGCAACCAGAAAAAGAAACAAAAGGTTGTTTCCATTTCCTTGTCTTCTCCCTGCATAGCTCCCAGCTCCTGCTGGGTTCAGAAACTTCCTCTGTGTCTTGAACATCTACAGGAATTAAAGTTCTCCAGAACTTTTTATTCACTTTTAAGTTCCAATCCCAGGAAGCATAATTTTGTACATCACTTCCATTAAACAAACTAGGCTACAATTCAGTCAAGACTTCCCAGTTCTAAGTAGTTAAATTGATGGTTTCAGACAGTTTACAGACTATAACACGGGGTTACAGAGAAACTCAACACCTGCATTTACATAATTACTTTTTAATTATACTAGACTTTTTTCAGGAAGAATATTCCAAATATGTGTATGTCTTTAAATAGTCTTAAAATAACCCCAGCTAAATGAGCTCTCAGGGATATACAGAGAAATTAAAAAAAAAAACACAACTATTCAGTGGGGTTTTTGTATAGTTTGCTTTGATTTTAAACCTTCAGGTAATGCTGTGGATAGAGATGTTAGTCAAGGAAAAAAAAACTGTGGCCACAAAGTACTTGTGTACCAGAATAATGAAAGATATAAATTTGAGTGGACTAACATCCACAACACTTACATGACTTGAATAGTAGATAGATAAGCACTATGAAATTAGAATGCTTCCTTAAACAACTGCATTATATGGAAACATTCCTACTGAGGTATAAATTGGCACTGTAAAAAGAGCAGCAGGTGCTAAAGCAAATCCCACACTCATTTATTCAAGATGAAATCTTGCCAAACCACATACATGTCAAATTTGCTGCTCCCAGTAATACTGGGAACTGTTCTATTGAGGGCTGACTTCCACAGACAGAGAAACCCTGTGTTGCTTTCCTGCAGCCAGGCACAGCCAATTGGACCTGCAGTAAAATGAGTGCCTTCCAAGCGTGCAAAGCACTGCCTGCTTTTAAGCCCCACGTGGTACCAGGCACTCCTCCAGAACCAGGGAGTGCAGTAAAGTGATTATGGGATTCTGTGACTGATGGCTCCATCACATGTCTGAGACTCATGGCTCACATAGCCACTCTTCAGTGGTGGGTACTGGTGTGCCTGCAGAAAATGCAAAGGAATTTGCATTTTAATGTAGCTCCACCAGCAGCAGAAAAGGGTTAATGCTAGTCATCTTAATTTGCAGTGTGCAAAATAAGTGCCTAAAGACAATAGCCACAGCTTGATGTTATGTGTCCTGATTTAATATGGCATCTGAGCCTCTACAGTGGAAGAGTCCTCAGTGGTCTGGTTAAACCACATACCCTCAGGCTCCCTAACTTTTAGGTATCTGTTCACACTGAGTCTCAGCTTTCTGCTGCTCCCTTTCACTGTTTCTTCTGTTGCCTTTGGCTATCAGCTTGCTTTGTGCTTTAAAAAAGGCAGCATTGCCTCCAAGGATATTTCAGGCTTTTCTTCTTTGCAAGATTAGACAACCTCCACTCTATTCCTTAACTAGAGGGAAAAGGCTGCCCTTTCAGCCTTTCCATTCTTTTAAGGACTAACATCCCCTTATTCCTCCATTTCTTTTCTCTTATTTACCATGGCCATCAGTGTAATACTTTAAGTGCCCTCTTTTCAGAATACAAAGGTTTTAAGACCACTCATCTAGATTCTAAAATAAGGTTTCACCCTGCTGCCTTGTGTGAAAGAACTTGGGTTTTAGTGGCTAGCTTCTCTCCCTTGCCAAAATCCTTCTGCAGCTTTCCTGAGGAAATGGTTCCTCTTCTAGAGTGCTTGTTCATTGGGTTCTGCAGCTTCCTTTCAGACAGATGAAATGGGCTGTGCTTTCAGCCCTGCAGTCCAGGTGCTGCAGGGGCACCAGGGGCCTTTGGGGTGAAGCACTTTGTCATAAGCAAGCCATGGTTATGGAAGGCACATTTCTGTTTTCTTAACACAAGTAATAAATTGTGAGAGTACAGCTGTCTGCCACATAAGTCATAACATTTAAAGTTATAGAGATTCTAGACACTAGGAATGTCCCTGAAGTTGCCCATGGTGCCTTCTTAGGGAGGGGAACATATCTGCTTTTTTTCCATAGGGTAAGTTCTAACACATGGCAATACTTCTCTGACTTGTTCAGTCTTAGTAAAAAAATCAAAAACAAAGCAAAACTGGAGACAAACAGGGAACTGGTTATCAGCTCACAATCAAAAATGTATCCTTTTCTCCCTCCACATCTTGAAATCAACAAAAGTTTGTTGGAAAATGCTATTAGCACAGAAAAGCACTGAGCACAAGAGAAACCATAGAAAATATTCCAATACCATTCCCCTTCCAGTGTTCAGATGACGAAGAAAAAGATTTTTTAAAGCAAAACATTTTTCCCTTTAGGCTAATTTACACAAGCAAAAATCCCAGACCTTTGAAAACACACAGAAAAGCTTTAAAGCAAATGTGTTGTTGCCAGACCAGAGAAAAGAAGCCTGGTTCCTGCTGTTGCAAGTGGGAGAACTCTGGAAACTGTCTCATTATGTTATCAATATTGATCCTGGAACCAGTTAGGATTCTCCCTCTGCTAGTTCTTCTGAGAGGCTTTTCCAGACCTCTTTTCTGCTGGTTAGCAGTTTTCTCCCATTTATGAGCCTAAATTATTATCTTTATTTTGCCATTGCTTTGCTCCTGCCCGTATTACTTCTCTGTTTCACAGCTTCTTCCAAATAAAACTAGCATCCTGGATCTTTGTCAACTGGCAATTTGAGGCAGATTTCATTTCAGGCCTGGTCTAGGGCCCATTTAAGTCAACAGGAGCCTCTGTTGAGTTCAGAATGCTTTCCAAGTGGGCCTTTAAAGGCCATCCCTGTATTCAGCTGGATATTAGAGTTCTATGCTGATAAACCACTGTGCCTGACAAAATTATACTGCAACTTACACAGTGCAGAATCCTTCATTTACCAGCTTTTGTTGGCCAGTTGAAGAAGGAAAGACAGGGAGACAGAATAGCCAACATTTCAATAAGAAGCAGCATCTCACAGACAAAAAGGAAAGGCAGAAAGTGCAGAAATGCCTTCCTTATGAAGTCATTATGGTGACATTACCTCAGGAATTATTTTACTGCCATTTGTCTTCATTTCATTCCCCTGGTCACTTGGGCACTGCACAAAACCAACATTCCTGGGAAGAAAAACACACAAATGCTCTTTTCATGTTTTTTTCATATCACCCAACACATACTTTTTTTATCACCTATAAGAGGGAAACCCTCTAATTCTCCCAAGGTCACATTACCATCAATTATAATTAACCGTTTCAAAAATGTAGAGCTATTTGGTTGCTATCAAATACATAAGGGGTCTCTCATTCTAACTTTTTAGAGTTTTTCTCAAGTGCCACTAAGCAAAGCTCTATTTTACAGTTATAAAGCAATCTTTTGACTTGTAGTGCTAAAACCACTTCACCTTAAGAGGTCAAAAAACACACTTTTAGAAGCAACAAAGCTGTTGTCAATGGATTGTTTGACCAACATCACAGACTGTAGAAACTTAAGGGATGATTCATGGAGATAAAGTAGTCACGTGAAGCAGCAGATGTTAACTGCAAAACTAACTTGAGACAACAGTAGCTTGAGACACAAACAAGCTGTAGGGAAAAGACTGGCTCAGTTCAGGATTTAATGTGACCTAAACCCAGCACAACAGAAGGGAAAGTAGAAGTGGTGTGAGCTGGAACACCACAGTGGTAAGCCCCAGCAACTCCAAGCATATAAAATCCACACTAACCCAAAAATTCCTCAGCAGTCTTCCCAGAGGAGTTAGGCTTGTTTGTTCCCTTCCTCTGTAACTCCATACTCAGTTAAGGAGTTGATTTAACTATTTAAATGTTTGCAATCATTAACCTTTCAATAAAAACACAGTTTCAGCTTATTAAGCTCATTAGCCTGTAACAAATGAAGCTTTTGAACATGCCAAAGAGGAAAATATAACTGGATTCAGAAAGCAATTAGATGCATTTGGAGAGGATGATAGGTCTCTTGAGGACTGTTCAGCACAGAGATGTAGATACAGTCTCTGATTCAGGAGGTCCCTAGGCTGCAGGGTGGTTGGTTATATCAAGGAAACATCACACTAGTTTTTCTGGCTCTTACTCTCTCTGTTACTCTGTGGCCTCTGGGTCAGGTAGTTCTTTGATCTGCAGCTTTCTTATGTACTATTAATGCATGGCCAACAGCCACACACAGTGTCAAACTAGCCAAAAGAAAGTAGGAGAAAGCTTTGGTTTTCACCTTACAAACTAAACAGTGCAGTGATACAAACACTAGAGCTGAAGCTCTCCACAAGTCTTGCTGTTGACCAAAGAATGAATGCTACTCAGCATGGAACATACAAGTTATGCAGCAGCAGCTGATACCAGAGTAATTAGCAACCACACACAACTGTCACAAAGCATCTCAAGCCTTTGATTTTTTCCTTACCATTTTTCTTTTTTTTTTTTTCACGGAGGCAGGAGCACCCTTGAAACAGATAGGCTTGCACAACTACACATCATAGAGGATCAGTTCTGAGTGCCTTGAAAACCTAGTCTCTGTCAGGAAGGAGTACATGTCTGTATCACTGGGAATTTTACAATTTCAGACCATGTGCTGTTTTCTTGGGGGATCACTCTTCTTACTGAAGCTTTTTACGGCATTTTCAGGACAAGCCTCCTCTCTTCCCCCCCCCAGGATTTCTCTCAGGAACAAAGCTTCACAGGCACAGATTTCAACTTTGCCACATGTCTGCTTCAAGTATCAGCAGTATACTTACAGGTGAAGTTTTCAGTTGTCAGATGGCACAGTTGCCTGACAGACTGAAAACAACACCAAAATAATAGGGAGCCATTCAAGTTACTTCTATGATTAGTGAGACGTAAACAGTATAAATCCACTTCCAGCATAGTTTTTATTCCAGTTTTCATGCTTGCCATGCACTCTAAAAATTTCATATCTTCAGTCTTGTGTGCTCTTAATGCCCCAGAGTAATGTTATTGCTCAAGTAAATGCTAAATCTCAAGGAACCACTCAAAATCACCGAGCTGACTGTGCATCTGTTTTATCCCAAAAAGAGTTAAGGAAGAGGAAGAAAGAGAAATGAAACATTTTGTTCTGAATCATTCAGCCTGAGCTCTGTGTACTGAACTGCAACCTTGGGCCTGAGAAAAGTGTTGCTCTCCTTAGTGGCTGGGATTATCTGTACTGTCCACGATGCAACATGGATTTAAAACTCAGAAGAAGCATTAGTGTAAGAGACCTCTCTGCTATCAGGCCAAGCACAGTTGGGAGCATGTTCATTCTGACAGGTTTTTATTGGCATACCCAAGCCACTTACATGGAGGAAAAAGCTGTGTCCTTCAATCTCCTCTGTGTTGCACATGCCAGCTGTGACCAGAAGAAAATGGGCGCATGTTTGTATTCTGTTTCAAGATCATCATCTTGTGGAAAGTTGTCTGGAAAGCTCAATTTAACTTTCTGAGGTTTCAGATTTTATGTACTGCTGCATGAATTTCTGACTGTCCCCACCCAACTCACATCACAGATGGTCTCAAACATAGCACGGTTGCTTTTACAAAAGAGTACTCACATCTGGACTGTGACAAACTACTGTACAAGAAAGGCTTGAGAATGATACCAGGGGCCTTAAATGTCAGGTGTTTTGGAGGGTTTTAATTTCCTGAGATTTCATCTGAGGAGACAATGGTATTGTTGATTTTAAAAGGGCAGATTTCACAAGCAGAATAACATGCTCCATATGCCTGGTCAGTGTGTTGAAGAGCCCAAAATGTGCATCTGTTGAATATAATGAACAAGGAATGATAGATGATGTCTCACACTCCCCAGGTTGTAATTAAACAGGAGGGAGAGGCTGCGGGGTAAAGAGTGGGGAAAGCATCCCTCAGCCACAGATCCTTGACTCAGAGATGCCAGTTGCTCAAAAGAGGTTTTAACATCTCTGACAAGAGGACAGCAAGGGAATGGAAAAGTAAGCAAAACAAAGCACTGGAAGGGCATTTTAACATTGTGTTAGTCAAATGAGTGGATAAATGATGACTGTATATTGGATGGCAGTGGGAGGGTTATAAACATTAGAGAGACAATTGCCGCTAAATGAGGTGTATCCCAGGCAGCTGTCCTGATGCATTAGGAGGCTGTTTTCAAAAGAAAAGATTATCCCATCAGCATTAAAACAAAACAAAACAAAAAGATCTCTTCCACACAGCTCACATGCCATGAATAACTCAGCAGCATGTGAGTCAAACCCTTCCAGAGGCAAGCTGTGTTCTGTCTGCCTCCTTTTGGGCATTATTTTAGCATGGATGTGCTCTCTCTGTAAACCTTAATTATCAAAGCAACCGTATACGCAAGCTAGCCTGCCTTTTTTATTGGGACTGTGGTCTTTTATTCCTCTGTGATCTATATGTGACAAATCTGAGAGACTCCATGCTGGCCCAGCCACCACTGGAGGGACTTGTGTTGATTATTCTCTGACTGTAACTATAACTGTATTGCTCTGATCCCCAAAATTATTGGTTTCTTTCAAGGTCCCTTCTCTTTTTTTTTTTTTAATTATTTTTTTATTTTTTTCCATGATATATAGGTATCTGAGCTTTCTGTATTTCTTTAGTAGAAATTTCTAGCATGCTGATGTAAGTGCACTGCTGTCTGAGGACGAAATATTCACATTAAAACTAGCAGTGCTTGTTTTGTTACTATTAACAATACATTCAGTTATTTCAGAGCACTTTTCTCCAATATGCTTCTGATTACATTATTTCACAGGCAAGGAAACTGAGGCAGAGACAAACACAGCATCTGTCCTGGGAAACAGTGTCACAGATGAAATACTGTTAAAGATTTCTTAATTGTAGGGCAGTGACCTGTCTAGAAACCCTGCTTCTCTTTGGCATGTGGGGAAATTATGGCCTAAAACTACTGTGGTTGCTACTTCAGTGAAATATTCTTACTTCTGAAACCAAGCTCATAACCAATACTCCTTCATGTCCTTATTATGCTAGAAGCCTCAATGATGCTGACTTCAGGGAACTGAGAGACTGGGTCTTCCCCATTGCATTAACTGATGGATGCTGGCAGAAGGTTTTCAAGCCACATTTCTTTTTCAGTAGTCAGTAGATCAATAGTGATCCATGGTTCTCCCTCAGGTGTTCCACAGAATGATTGCAAATCCCTTTTAACCACCAAAAACTGTGTCTAGGCATAGCAACACAAAACCAAAATAAAGGAAGAGGCAAAGTCTACAACTAAGTTTTACTGGACTGAAAGTGAAATCTATTCTGGCACAAGATGGTACATGGTGTTTTATCTAAAACACTTCACTTGCTACAGAGTGAGTTGTCTCAAAGATTTGTATAAGAGTGCTGAGAGGTAGGATGCAGAGATTCTGCCACTATACAGCCCATCACCTTGGAAAGGAATGAGAACTGCCTGCTGTTTACTGCTCTGACAAGAGAGAGCTGTGTCAGAGGGAATGTTGATATATCCCTCTGAAATGCCAAGATTGTCTGGAGCAAAAGATAATCTCAGTAGGATGGACTGCATAAACATAAACAGTTTGCATAAACACAGAACTGCTTTCTATGATCATTATTGCCGCTGTGCTACAATTGCATCCAGATCTGCTCCAGGCCATCCTGGCACACTGCAGCCACCACAGGGAGCAAGAAGCAGCTCTGCCCCCAGGGCACTGGAGCCAGGTGGGCAAAGGGAAGCACAACAGCTGAAGCACAAAGAAAAGCTGGCCTATGTTTTGGGGAGACACTGACCCTTTAGGATAGAGCTCAATTCGGAATAAAAGTCTTGTAAACCAACTTGTTAAATGTTCCATTTTCTGTCAAAAAAGGTGTCCAACTATACAGAAAGAGCTGGTCAGCAGCAGCTTCAGCAGGAGAGATGAGCTTCCTGAGGGAGCTGGTCTCCACCAGACAGTTTTGCTTCCCCCTTCAGCAGTGTCCTGTGCTGCCCTGCAGCAAACCTCCCTCAGGGCACGGCAGGCACTCAGCAGCCTCATGCCCACCTCCACCTCTGCAGTCTCTGGGTGTCCAGACAGGCTTTGTTCTGTACTGCCACGAGGACTGGCCCCAGCCGAACAGGATGGAAAGACTGTGTGTCCCTTCTGAAATAGTGCTAGACTGTTGACCTCCACTCTGGACTTTCAGAAGTCCCTTTTGGAGACAGCTGATGTAGGGAAAGCAGCAGAAATGAAATTCTGGCATAGGCTTGGAAAGAGTGATAGTGGCACTGAAGGAGAAAGTCTTTAAACCTGATGAAAGGAAGCATTTTCCTTGTGACTGAAAATAACTGGGCTTCTAGCTACAGTGCACTATCCCCGACTAGAGGAACTCCATAGGGGGGTTGCCAAAAGCACATAATGAAAATCTCTCACCTATCTGGGTAGCAGAGCAGCTGTACTGCTTAAGAACAGGAAGGATCTTGGCTCAGTGTATTCTGCCTTTCCACATAGCTGGGAGAAGGGAATGGGAATTGCTTTCTCCATTGCATATCTGTTGCCACAGGCCCCCAGCTGGGGAATAATTAGCATGATTGCAGAAGGCTGATCAATTGCTTTATTATATCATCTCATACTATATTAAACTCTACTTATTAAGAAACTCAGTAACTTTTCCAGCCTGTCTGATACAGCTTTGACCTAATTGGTCAATCAATCAATCCAAACACCATCCAGTGTCCAATTAAGAAATCACCTTTTGGTAAACAAATCTCCATGACACATTCCACATGTGCACAACAGCAGGTGCAACAAGTGGAGATAAGAATTGTTTCTCATTCTTTTCTCTGATCTTCTCACAGCCTTCTCTGGGAAAATGCCTGGGAAAGTCTGTGCCTGCTCTCTGTGGCCAGAGAGCTGCTGCCACACATATCCTTTGAAAATTGTAGCTTTCCTGTGGGATTGCCTCCGTCAAAAAATTCACCTGAAATAATTTTCTTTCTCTGTGCCCCTCTGCCCCACTTTCTCTCCCTTTATTCAGCAGATGAATATGAAACTGCTTCAGCATTGGAACAAAACTTTTTTTTTTTTATTTTGAGAAATAAAATATTATAATTAATTTGATGAAAGCTTCTGTTTTACAGGGAAATTAATTCCTCCTTCAACCCCACTTCATTTAATTGCAGACACTAGAAAAATACTCATCCCTCCAAACCTGACAGGTGCCACCAGAAGGTGAGAAGGAGCCACTATTTCTTTCAATACAATCTTTTAAAAATATGCCATGTACATGGAAACACTTATTCATCCATCGATTGAAAAGTTCATTTCTTCCTGCTGCCCTTCACCCCACTTTCAGGGCTCCCAAGCCAGCTGTGGCTGTGTAACATAACTGACTTTGGTATAAATAAGAGCTGAGGAAGTGGAAGAAATTAAGAACTCCTCCAGCCCTAAGGCTAAGTATCACTCTCCTATTTGTTTTCTTTGTATACTAGGCTTAATACTTTTTCCCAGCTGGGTACAGAAGCTAATATAGTACATAATCAGAGGGAAAGTATCGCCTCACAGAGATCTCATTTCTTATCACACTTGAAGTTTCAGTGGATACTGGAAATACTTTACTTTTTTCATAGTATGTAGGCAGAATAGGGAAGAAACAATTCAAGGCAATAAATACTTTCAGGAGTAGGGTCTTGTTTGTATTAAGGAGTCTAAGCACTGCAAGTGAAAGGAGACTCAGTCTTCTTCCCCACCCCCTCCATGTATGCTACCTTGTTGCTGAAATCTAAGTAGTTTCCATGGAAGACCTCAGCTGATGCACAAAACCCTAAATGCACCCTGTCTCTGGTGTACATTTAGTGATGGACACTCACAATCCACCTACAGTACACTTTTGCCAATCATGGCAATGATGTGAAGCTGTCTCCTTATCTACAACATGTGTTTGACCCCCCTCCACAAGGTCCATCCTTTCTGTGTGATTGCTGGATCTGCAGGACACATCTGCCTGGATGGCCTGGTCTGCAGGAGTTCAGCCTGGGAGTAATAATCTACTCACAGAGAGCCTGTCTCTCCAAAATGGGTCAGGAGTCCAACAGAGTGCAAGTCCTAGAGCACTCCCCTTTAACCAGATGATTTTCACAATTCATCTATTCATAATTTGTCTGTGGTTAAAAATAAAGAAGAAAAATATTCAGATAAAGGCACTCACATTAGAAGAGAAGCTAGTTAATCAATATAGCTCCTATCCTTTCAGGAGCCTTTTAAAAAGCTGTAAATATCATAATAGAAGAAGGAAATTTGAAAAAAAGAACCGAGCTTGAACCAAATATTCATCAGTTTGAGTAGAAATTGAGTAGAAATTGATAAAACTTAAACCACAGTCTCTGTCCTCTAAGCCAAGCCTCAAGACTCCCCTTCAGTCTCTGCTGTATTGAAGGGCAGACAGAGCTCAGCCAGCCACATCACCTGGCTTGTGAACAAATTTGTGCACTGATTATCTAGTTATCTAAATTAAATGAAAGTCTGAGATAAAAATGGGGTGTAAGAGAAAGAAAAAAAGGAAAGAGGAGAAGTCCTTTTACTTCTTCTGTCAAAAACCTCCCCACTAATTTTTTGGTCTTTGGCACTTTCCATGTTAGACAGTAAAGAGCCTCCATGGGGGCAATTTTTGCCTCAGGACTGCACTCCAGAGTCAGGACTGTCCTCCTGTCTCCTGGGGCATTGTAGAGTGTCCTGGGTGACAGCAGTGAGTTGGGCATGGTAGTGTCAGCCACAGGACCAGCCCTCTCCCTAAGGAGACAGAGAAACACCCTTGCTATACCACAACAAACCATGCACAGTGCACATCTTCTCTGAAGGCAGTTAAAGCAGAGGAAAATATCTGCAGAGAATATCCACAACTCTTACATTAGCTGTTTCAGTTGCCAAGAAATTCTGAGCATTGCTGCAAGGACAAAAGACAGATGCAATGAGAGAGGCTAAGGGTCATGCTCAGACCAACCACTGCAATGCTGGAAATGAATCTAGCACAGGGAAATTCATGCAATCTGTGGATAATTCATATTCCCCTTATTCAAAATCCTATCATACAGTGCATAACACTGAACATGGCTCCCTGTACATACCCCTACTAGATCCATTGGACTACAACCTCTTTTTTCTCTACAGCATGTGGAGTTGAAATAAAAAGGAGTTTATTTTAGTGTTTAAAGTGCCACCATACAGCCCACAATATGTCTGATTATTTATCTGAGGCAACACAGGGGATGAAGTAAAACACAGACTTGCACAGCTCCCCTTTAAGTAATCAACAATACCCCAACATCTTCCGAACACAGTTTGAAGGACAAGAAATTTTTTTTATCTGTTAAATATCTTTGATCTTTTCTTAAAAGTGTAAAGATAGTTCTTGTTGCTTTCAATGATAGAGCTCTTTTTAGCTCTATCTTTTGTATAGATGAGGGAATATTGAATAGTACTGCCACGTTTGCAATGTAAGATGTTATTTACAAGCCTTTATTGTCCCCTGAAATCTCAGGACCCTGAAGATATCTGATTTTGCCATATTCTTAGATATTCATTCACACACACTATCTCTAGATTCCAACATTTCAGGAGCAACTGAAAAATTCTAATCTTCCTTTCCACTCCTTTGTCTTCTCATGAGCAGCAACAGAAAACAAGTCAAAAGATCACAATGTGACTTTTTAAAACCTTCTGTCTGCTGAGCTAATATCACGAACTGTCTGGCAAGGGTTTGACTTGGGATTTATCCTTGTCTCAGCTTGGCAGTGTACGTGCTGGTCTACTTGTTACAGCAGACAGAGGCATGATCCTCAGAGCACTTTCCTGTGCTTCTCCCTGAACTGGTCAATGCTTCACAGAAGCTGGGAGAGAGAGTGTCTGTGTCTCGTGGAGCTGGATGCTTCTAGCAGTGCACTGCTCATGGGAGGAAAGGGAAAAGATGGATATCATCCAGCTTTCAGTGCAATCAGAACCACATGGAAGCAGCTGCACTTCCTTAAAGGGGATCTTTATAGGTAATAATAAGAAAACCAAAAGGCCATACAGAGTGGCTTGCTCTGGAGGTTATGCCGTGAGAAGCCATGGGCTGCAAGTCTGATTAACAATAATGACTCTGAGCCAGGATCTTTCCTTTGCACTGAGTCCCATTTGTCCCTAGCATAAGTGACCAGTGCTGAAGGGAAGGGAGGAAGGAAAGGAAAGGAAAGGAAAGGAAAGGAAAGGAAAGGAAAGGAAAGGAAAGGAAAGGAAAGGAAAGGAAAGGAAAGGAAAGGAAAGGAAAGGAAAGGAAAGGAAAGGAAAGGAAAGGAAAGGAAAGGAAAGGAAAGGAAAGGAAAGGAGGAGATCTCATACTCAGGTATGGCCAAAATGGAAAATTATGAAGTGGGGATCGTGAAGGGGTAAACAGTGAATTTGAGGAGCAAATAATGCATCACATTAATTACAAAAACAAATATTTTTTGTCTTGGAATTTCCTTCTCTCATACAGATGATTTTTTGTTTTCTTTGATCGCTTTCTAATCCCTAATTCAGGAGGCTGTATTAAAACCAGTCCTTTTTGATAGGAGGGACTGCCTGGCAGACACCTTTTCCCCTTTGAGCTGGGCCTTTGTGAAAGGCTGGCTCCTAGATCAGTTGCAAAACAAACACAGCTTGGTTTTTGGAAGTGACTTTTTTATTCCATTACAAGCAATTTACCTTTCGAGCCATGTGGGAACTTGATGTAATCTAAAAGAGCCAGGGAAGAATGCTGTGCAGGAAAACCAGCTTGTGAGCTCTCCTAGGAAAACACGTCCCTGCTTCCTGCCCACAGCCCCACACTCATCTCTGAACCGAGGCACGAGGCTGCACAGCTGCTACCAGGCACAAAGTCAGGGCTCCATGTGCCATCGTTTCTGCCACTCTGGGCTGAACTGTGTCTCGGAACAGCTCCCGGAGCAGCTCCATCAAGCTGCTAATGCCAACCAAGTAAATAATGCAAATATACATTAGTCTGATAGAGCGTAACAGCCACCAAGTCCGTTGTGCTAAGCAGTCCCTAGCTGTACATTTACCGGATCAATGGAGTGCTTAGAGCTTTGACACATAAATCAGTATTTACGTAAGTTCTTAAATAGCTATTAGAAGTAAAAGAGCATTGCTGTCCATATATAGCAATTATATGGAATGAAACCTTCTTCTCTCTTGTGCTGCTTGGTTTTTTTTTTTTTCTGGAGTCCCCAGAGCTCTGATCAGCAAAGGCCTTTAAACACAACTGAGTGAGATGAAGTCAGTGTCTGAGCTTCACTCATTTTAAGCATGACTTCAGCAGAATATGGAAGTTACTCAGAGGATCAAACGTATTCCCTTGGTATCTTTTCAGAGCAGCTGACACTACCCAGGGCACTTGAATTATGTCTTGTTTTTTGTACAAGAGGAAAAAGAGAACAGTGTGATGCTGGACTGCTCACTCTGGGGCATTGGAGCTGGAGGAGGCAGGTGATTTTGTCACTCAGGTCATTGATACAGAACAGGAGGTTCCAGTGATTGTGGACATTCTCTGAGAAAACTCTTAGGAATCTGCATGGTGGATGCTGGACTGAAAATAATTACTATTGTGGCCACAAGTGATCTGGTTTTGCAGATGAATCAGCTCATAAGATTTCTTCTTTCAGTCTTTTCTGTTGGTAAGTAGGATGGTGGTTATGTACAGCATCTCATCTCTTCTTTTTCCAAAGACATCAGATATACAACTTGGAGTACCAGATATCTGCAGCATTTTGGGTTTAGGGTTTTGGTTTTGGGTTTAGCATTTGCAGATAAAGCAAAAGCTGTCCCTAAATTTCAGGGGATATTGCCATTTATGAGATGATGATTCCAGCTTGTCCAATTTCTTCATTGGCTAGGATCTGGGAAAAGGTGAAATGAGAAGAAACATGCAATCCAGGTCTGTTTGAGCTTGACTGTCAATGAAACACTCAACATTTCACAATTAACTCTTGGTCTCCAGAGTCCTGACTCTCATTTTCCATGTCAAAGCATCAACTGTTCGATGCTTCTTGTTCCAGACCCCAGTTGTGTTGATCATGGCCTTTGTACACTACTCTGCTACAGCCATTTGAATAATTAGTGTCTAATGCAAAGATTAGTACAAGCTGAATAAATAAATAAGAAATTGTAACAAACAGCATGTATGGCAGCAAAATATTGGTATAAGAACTCCAATAATGATCATGATTTATTAATGCCCTTGTCAGCATCTGTTGCTGAAAGCATTATGTATGCCTCAGTAGGATTTGCCCTTATTTGTTGAATGTGAGTCAGACAGACAACAATCATGTAATGAAAAGTATGATGGTTTCTGAATCTCATCTTTTTAATGACTAAGGGAGAACTGCCTCATGCCCTCTCTGAATCTGTCCTTTCTGTATAACTTTATTATTAGCAATGAAAAACCTCTCTAAATTAATTTCTCAGTCTGTGTACTGTATTCTTTCAGCTTCCATGGTCAGGCAAATCCAGCCCAACAAAGCTGATTTGGATATTTCAATGCCTGATTGTGAATTGAAGAGTAACATGCTATTTTTATATAAATCTCTCCAAAGGAGGAATAAGCAGAGGTGGGAGAGCTCAGAAATGGATAAACATCAGTTTTCCTATTCAGCTATCCCTATCACCATTTCTGGGGAAACTATTGATGTTAAAAGTGGACTAAAAGGAGGAATGGATGCATATTTATGCTATATATATAATGGTGCTCATTTAAGCAGGCTATTTTACAATCATGGCTGATATTTGCATTTTGGTTCACATTTCTTTATACTTTCAGATGTCCTGTCACCCACCTGGATTTTCTCTTCATGCATTTACTCCAGGGATCAACAAAGGAAAAATAAACCAAAAAACCAAACCCAAAAGTATCACTGTTATTTTCACACATGATGGACAGGAGAAGCTAAATTCTGCAAAATTTAAAATTCTTTTTTTATTCTAATTTTAATTGCAAAAGATCCCTAAGTGCTATAAGGTAGGGCTGACTGAAAATCAAATTTTTACAGGCACTGTGGAAATGACACTTATAACTTTTGCAGTATCTTCACTCCCCATGAGATGCAGCTCTTTTGGGTGTGAAAAAGTGCAGTGGCTGAAGTTTTAGAATCTCTGGATTCCCATTCCCCCAAAAAACTGATATTTAATGGTTTAATCATTGAACCTTAAGGCATGAGAAACAAATGTCTTGTCCTCTCCTGGGTTTAAGTACTCAAATATCTTGATTGGGATGGAGTCCACCTCTCACCCATCCTGCTACTCTACATTTCCTATCAGCTGTAGAGTATGTTTCCCTATTTGCATGCTGGGTCTTGTCTATCCCATTTGAGTTAAACTAGATCCAGTTTCCTGCCAATTAGAGAAAGGAAAACCTTTTTCCTCCAGAACCAAGCACAGGTATGGAATTCATAGCACAGCAGTGCAATAATGAGTCTCAGAGAAGGTGGAAGCAAATATTCCTCAGACACTTCTGCATTGCCTCAAGGCAGAGTTCCCATAGGCTGATGGAAGTAGGATGAGCAGGAAACAGCAGATGGAAGGAGCCCTAAGAAAACTGATTTCCAGATATCCAAATATCTTTCAAACCTTTAGGATCTCAGCCTAGTGCTTTGAGACCAGGATTAAAAGTTTGCTATCTTTCCAGCCACATCAGCAATGAGCACTTTAGACTAGAAAATGCTGGACAAAGTGATCCATTGATCTGTTAGTCAGAGCCCTGCAGCAAATCCAACGGACAGCAGAAGATTTTCCGATGCAGTAGAAGCCTGTTAAACAGATTGCACTGGTGAACAGAAATGTCATTTTCTTAAGAGCCTTATAACACAGATAAATAGTGGCTTAAGGACAGAGGTGGCCTTTGCTGAACCTCATACATTCTCCTGATCTCTGTGAACCCTGCTCTCCAGAGGTTTATTGCAGATATTCATACAGCACCTTTTTTTAGATAAACAACAACAAAAATTGGTCTTTCCTAGGGCACATCAACCCTCTTGTCACATTTATTTCTCTATATCTTTTGAAAGGTCTTTTTTTTTTTTATATAGGCATTTAATGAAATACCACTTGGTGTGATATCAGTGACATCTATTTTTTAAACAGATTTAGTCCTTTAACCTGTTCATTTCTGTATTGTTCTTTATCTTAAGATCTCATATGTGTTTAGCCTCCTAACAGGTTTATACCTTCAACAGATATTTTTTTCTTAAGGAGACATCTTAATTGTAATGGCTAATTATATTATTAACAAAGATCTGGTTTTTTAAGCTGTTGGAAACTTGATTTTTGTAGTAAGAAGCAGCAGAAACACTATTAAGAAAAAAAGACATGAAGAACTGTACATATTGCAGGGAAGAATAATACAAAGAATGGCAAACACTCTGTCAATGCTATGCTACTCTTCTCTTGCTGCTGTTGTTGAGGAGAGTCAGAATGCAATAAAGATATAGGAAGATACAACTGGTCCTCCAATAAAGGTGATGCCTTTTCAGTATCTCAGGGAAAAGCCACCAAGCACATGGAGCAGAGGGGAAGAGTTGCACTTTCAGTGTCACCAGGACAAATACAGCAACTACTGAAAAGAAAAACAAAACAAGCAACAGGCTTTAGCTGCATTCATTGCTATTTTTTTTTTTTTTTAATAAAATCCCTGGCATAGAGATGAAATTGGAAAGATAAAGTAGCAAACCTTGTTCAGGTAACTTAAGAAAGTTTTAGAAAGCTTGGAAGGATTAGTGGACAGAAGTGGGCAATTTTTTTACATGGCATTTCTACTTGCATTGTGTTGCAACTGTTGCTAAGCAAAGTGCAAGATGGTTTATATTGTCAGATTTATGTGGTAAAATTTAATGTAGTGCTTGTCCATTTTAAACACTGGAAATATCAATTAAATGTCAAACTATACTTGACTTCAAGCCTAAATGGTTGTAAAAACACTACACAAATTTAGAATCATTTAGCCTTACTTCCCCTTTTTCTCCCTGTCTCTCCTTGCTTTTAAAACTCATTATAGGAGATTTTTTGGGAGGAGCTAAGTTGTTGGGGTTTTTTTGCTTGAAGTCTGGTGATTCATTGGGCTTTACATCACCAGTTAAATATTCTTCCCTTAAAAATCAATGGCTGAGGACTGAAGTCTTACTTCAGTCTGAAGAGTCTGAGACTGAAGTTTTAATTATGGCTTGAAGTAATGTAATTGTGGATTTTAATGGCTCATACATCTCTTTGACAGGTCATCTGAGTTTATTGAAAGTTTTGAAAGCAATGAAATCAATTTCTTGGACAGTTAGTTAGAAAAAGAGAACACATTGATGCTAATTGGAATGTAGACATCATATCTCTTATACCTCTGTACCTTTGTGAGATGTTTTACTCGTGGAGGATTCTCACCAGGAGCCTGCTAAGGAGAGCATAAGAGGTGCCTTCTGCTCCTTCTATGCACTGATATCTCAAGTTCTTGATGCCTCAGTGAGCATAGCAGCATGACTGAATGATGAATTCAGCATTGCCAGGCCTGGCTATGGAGAGAGTGAGTCTGGAAAGATTTCTGAAGGTTGGGATACGTTGGCTGACAGTACCTGGTGCAGTCACTCACCCTGTTCCAACACTCAGTGCACACTTATTCAATATCTGCAGAAAGGCTGATGTTGGCTAGGGTAATTCTCAGAGACACTAACCAAATCCACTCCACTTACTGTCCAGATAACTCTGCCATGCTGCAAGGGAAAGCCTCTGCCTATTAACATTCTTTTCAACAGTGATTCTGTGACTCATGTGAAACACAGAGCAACAGGCAAAGCACAACTTGGAAAGGAAGAGATTTATGTTTTTTACTATGACATTACCAGCATCTGCTGCAGATTTGCTCAGGTTTATTAGTTGTTTTTGTTATCAAAAAACTTGGACTGAGCCTGTTTTCAAGAAATAGCACAAACCAGAAGGATTCAATCCATTCAGAATTATTTTCTTTTAACTAAGGGAAAACCCCAGGAAGTACAATAGAAAAAAAGAAATACATGTTACTGAAAATATTAAGCTTTTTTTTAAAAGAAGAATCTCATGAAAAAACCAAAGAAAACAGCAACAACAATAAAATGTTCTTTGTAAAAGACACAGATAACAGTGTGTAAGCAATGGATAATAGCAGTCAGAAAAAAGGCTTCTCAAGTGAATCTTTGATCAAGGAACACCATAGATATTTCAAGAGCAAGGAAGTATTCATCTGAAAGTCTAGTAAAATAAATTTCAGCTTCAAAAAGGCCTTCCTAAGATGACAAAAATGGCTTCTTTAAGTGATGCAATTCTTCAATATTCATCCTCAAGAACTAAGAAAGGTTTAAGTACCTGAAAAAAATAAAATAAACTTAGAAGGATTCATTGAAGTCGCATCACACCTGTAGTTAAGGAGCAGCCCTGACTTCCCCAAACAAAGAAGGAGTGAGAGGAACAGTTAGATACTACAGTGCTCTTTGCTGCCTCATTGGGGTAACTTTGCTTGACAAGATGTTCACTGTCCCTTGGGACAAAATGTTACGTGATTGAACAAAGAGAAACTGTCAGCAAGATTTGCCAGTGTGAACCTGATTTGACAGCGAAAGCACAGGGCAGTTGTGTGGCTGTTTCAACACACCACAGTGTTCAAAAATGAAGCCAGAAAGAGACCCAAATTTCTTCAATCTTCTGCTTCCCCTGGACACCAAGGTTGCAAGGCAGGGTCTGCCAGCCGTGGCAGACAAAGGAGCTCCTGTCATTTTAGCTGCCCCTCATTCTGGAAACATCAGCTGCTTCTCACATCAGGCAGGATCGCCCGACACGTGGTCATTGCTGTCAGTGGCTCTCTGATGTCAGATCAATAGCACAGCACTGCTTTGGAGTGACAGCTCAATTAGAAAAGAATTCTGACATAAAATTTCAGAGGCAAAAGCAAGTCCTGCAGTAGAGTGTCACAGGAATGACCCTTTAAAGAATTAAATGGTTAGATAGAGAGTTCAGATTTTCTCAGGGATTAGCTCTTAGCAGCTGATTTATACGGTGTGCCAGGAAATTGTGACAATCTAGAAACTATTAAAATTTGTTTCTCTTTTTGCTTCACAAACTCCCCTCCCTCATTTTTTAGCTTTCAGTTGCATTGGGCAAACTCCATCAGATAACTGGATGCCAAACAATCCCTTTTTCTATTTCTGTCAAATAAAAATCTGACTTCTGGTGTGATACTACTTCAGGATGCCTGACTGTGTCATTACAGAGCTAAGCATTTCTGTTGTAAATCAGTAATTCTCTCTCAACAGGTAATTACACAAATATACACGTGCATATACAATAAAATCTTTTCATGGCTGCATGCCAACTGGATAAACAAATAGGTAGTGATGTTGTTGCTTGGAAATCTTTGCAATAACTGTGCTGGAAAAGCCTGTACCTCCAGAAGTAAAAGAAGTCAAATGAAGCTTCCAGGCCTTTAGATCCAGCAGCATCACTGTGTTCTGATCTTACAGTCTTAGAAGATTCAAGGTTCAAACTTATATCAGCTCCAAACAGATCCACTTATATTTGATATAAAGAGAGAATGGACAGTCACTACAGTCACTTGAGCAGTCACAACTTAGACTTCACCGGATAATGAGATTTCTCAGGTCATTTTTAAACTTGATTGGAAGCCCACATTCTTATGAAAAGGGAGTTTAAATTCACCTGCAACTCCTGTGTTCACACCTGACTGGTGGTGACAAGGAGAAAAGGTGAAATTTCAGGAGTCTCTAATGAAACACCACACTGTGCCCTCATCCTCAAAAAGCAGGACTTCCCTTTTCAAAAAGAGACATGGAAAACACAGGTATGATGTTTTATCAGCTCTGTGATTTCTTATCGAAGTTTAGACTGCCAGGAATATATTACTTTAATATTTGAATAAATCCCAGGCACCAAAATTTATTTATTGCCTGCAGTATCAATTCCTCTTCAGACACCTTTCTGTACTCTTTTTTGCCTTGGCTGGCAAAGAGCAAAACCTCTGTAAGGACAGAGGCTGGAGAACAAAAGTAAAGCCGGTGAAGAAGCAACTTTCACAGTCCCTAAATGTCCATGTTTTCACTGTGTTGGTCTGTGCTAACAAAAGTCAGCCCAATCTTATTTACTTTTTCTACTGAAAAACAAGACATTGAATTGCAAATCATGTTTACAGTGTGCAAATCATGTTTACAGTGTATAAATCAGATTTGGTACTACTGCATCACCTGGAAACTGACCCCAGATTTCCTCCTGTGCTGGGCATGGGATGTTAAGAATCCCCACTAGAGGCTGCTCCTTTTGATGAGCAACTCCAGAGACATCTCTGCAGAGGAAAACTGTATAGCACTGCAAAATGAAGCTTTTTACCCTGATAACCCAGGAAAAACTCCTGATAACAGCAAACACTTTGGAGAGGACCCTAGGGAAACCTAAGGCCAGTAAATTCTTCTGTCTAGGGACAGGAAACTAATGAAAGAAGGGAAAAGCAGTCACCCTTGTGAATACAGCAGTATTTTTTGATGTCCTGATGAGAAGCCTGTCTGGGAAGACACAAGACATGCTAAGATGGAGCAGAACATGAGTCAGGTCTCGGGGGCTGTGTAGACTGCTGGAGATTCCCAGCATGACATTGGACAGGTCTGATTGAGAGCTCTTACAGAAGAAATGGTGCCCAGTGGGAAGTGTCATGGGTATAACAATTTTTCTGTTTAAAAATTACAGTGATCTTGCAGTGCTATACTTTTCTGCACTCTGCCTTAGAGGACGGGCAGGCTCTGTTATGGGGTTGTGGCACTACTGTGGCACCTGAACAGAACAAGAAAGCTCTTGGAATGACAAGGAACACACATCACCTGTGAAACTGTCCTGATGAATTTGCAGTGTTTGTACAGATGTATGGAAATTGAAACGGAACTGTTTTCTGCCAAAAGCCAAAATATGTAGAGGAAGAACAGCTGGTAGCTAAGGTTGGTGCAATATACAAACAAACTTGCCAGTTAGTCACACAAAGTTTGTGAAATCCACTTCCTAATATATTAGAAGTTTCATGTTAAGGGCTCTGTCATTATAATGCTGCATAGAAGACTCCTGAAAGGTTTCAAAGGCCAAACAAGAGATGATTAGCTACAATATCAAAGCAGAGGGGCTCATTTAGTCCAATGCTATTGATCTTAAATACAATCTCTTCTTTGAGAGACAGCAACTTCTAAAAGAAAAGTAAAAATAAAAATAAGAAAAAAACCCCTCATTCAAAAACAAATCACAACATGACAATTGTAAAGAAAATGAAAACACTGTATTTCTGTTTTTCCAAGAGGCTTTGGAGAAATGCTGCCCATGATTTGGCATCTAAATACACTTTGAATCAAAGTTTTTCATCAGCCAGGCATACAGCGTATTTCTAAAAGTCCAGATGAATAGAAATGCTTCCAAGTTGGTCAGCTATAGTAACACCCAGTGGTTCACATAATGATGGTATTTACTAGCTTGAATATTTGAAAAATGCATCTACCTTGACCTTACATCTCCAAAAATTCTCAGTCAGATGCATTTGACTCTCCTTTTATTGAGATCGGGTAGAGATGAAACTGAGTCTTTGAAGTCAGAGGCTTACTGCCCACATGCTGGCCGAATTTCCACTGCTAGGAGAAACTTTCCTTTACAAATTCATCCTCACAGAACAGGTTTTTGAACACTAGGCTCATGTAACTTGAAACTCACATGTTTTTTGAATGGCCATGCTTTCACAGTCTGTAATATTAGTATTTTTATTCACAGAGGAATGTGGAGACACAAGCACCAGATGTACTAGTCCACAATAACATATTGGTAAGTACATTTCCAGTAGAGCACTGACATTATGTATTGATTACACAGTGGCCATTGCAACTGCTTTAATTATTTTTCCATGAAAAGTGACTGAATCACTGCAGCACACACTAGTGTGAAGAGATATTTGCCTCAGAATGTGGAAATCATAGCTGTGTTTAGGCCAGCTGAAATGCTACATCCACAACAGACACGGGACCCTTCCAAAAGCTCCTGACAGAAGCAGGAGAGGAAATCAAGAGAGAGCAGAGCCCAAGGAGTCATCCTGAAATAAGCCTGGAAGAGACCTTTGCTTCTGTGCACAACAAAGGAGAGCAGATGGACGTACAGAAATAACTATTCATAAATCTTTTCAGGGAAACAATAGCACTGCTTGTCTGATCTCTGCCCATCAATCACAATGAAAGATGCAGCTACCTGATGTCCTTTGGGGGTGTAATTTTCTAGGTGAGAATTTTGGAGATCTCCCTGCTCTGCCTGTCTCAGCATCCCTTTTTTTGTTCCAATGTCTTCATTCCCTTTTAGGGTACTGGCCATTTTTGATAAATAACTTGGAGATAATCAGGTGGGACTCACTTCAGAACAACAAAAATTGAGATGTGAGTAGTGCCACACTTTTCCAATGATCTATCTTTTCCTCTCATCTGAAAGATAAGCCACTATAGAACAAGGAAGATCTGTTAGAGTCAATCCTCGCTTGCTCTGGCCATTTTGATAAAAGAGACTGCCACCTAGAGTGAATTATCCAGATTTTTGGAACTGTGCATATGAGACTTGCAGCTGCTTGTACATCTTCTCACTACATTTGAAATATGTAAGCACAGCTTTCCTGTCTCATCTTTTTCCAGAAGCTCCCAGTGTTTATAACTGTTCTTTCCTGCCCCTGTGGAAAATAAAGAAAATGAAAATAATAATAAAATAATAACAATAATAATACTAAATTAAAGACTGAAGCTCAAGGTACTGTTCACATATTCAAGGTTAAAGTGATTAGACATTTCTATATAGCTGTCTTTCCCTGGGAACATCTGTGCAACTTCAAGTACTGTCAAACCATGAATGTTCTGCAAAAATCACTGCTTACAAACATCTTGAGACGTTTGTAAACTCAAGTACTGTTGCAAGACAGAAGCAAAAACATTGCTTTTTTATCAGCAAAAGATTAAAAGGAACAGTTTTGAGTGGCTGAGGACAAAAGGACAGTTATTCCTTCTCTGTTCTTTTTAACAAGGCTGTTATGTCCAGTACACATATGCACACATAAATACTAATAAACTTACAAGTAAATGTTTTATTCAAATATTTGACTGTGATCTCTGTTTAACTGATAGAGTGTTCATGCTTTCCACATGAATTTAACATTACTTGCTTGGACTGAATATAGTGTCCTTAAATATTATTTTTCAATTCTCCTTAGACTTCCCAGGAACTCTGCCCTTAATATCACTGCATTTATGAAAATTTATAATGAAAATTTATGGGTAAGAATCCCAAGGATCCTGCTAAATAAGGAGATACATTTTAATTAAAGAATTTAAATGGATCTCTGAAAGACTGGTGCCAATCCTTTTTTTTTTTTAATGTTTTCAATAAAGAAATATTATCCTTCAATAAAAACTGCTTCACTCTGGGGCTCATGTTACTCTGTCAGTCATTCTTCAGAAACAAAGCAAAAGCTTCTTACATGATATTTGAAAATGGAAAATAGACATTTTTCAATCCAAAGGGAGCCAAAAAATATATGTATTTGTGGAAATCTATGTTACTGTAATATGTTTGCTGCAGTTCCAGTAGGAAAGAATACTGTGTGAATAGAATTGTAATGAAGGCAGCTACATGAGAAAAACCCTTTGTGCTGAGGTTTTGATTAAAGGTAAAGAGAAAAAGAATCTAGAAATAATAATAAAAATAATAATTGAAAAAAGAAAGATACCTTGCTCAAGCAGAGATTCTTGTTTACTTCTCTGATATCCAGGAATAGACCAACCCAATATTATTACCTAAAACAATAGAGAATTCACATTCTTATCTAGGTGGGCAACTGTTATTTGACTAGTTCAAGTTGCAGCTGAACCTAGAATTGCTTCTGGCAAAAAGTCATGAAGGCACATTAGCACCACAGTTGTACAGATGCCTGCAGGCACTCCTGCATTACCAAGCTTTAATGGAGATGTTCATGATATTTGCTGAGTGTTTGCTCCATGAGTTACACGCTGAGTCAAGAGAGGAATGAGAGGGTTTTCCAGAACCCTAAGGTTATGTGTTGATGATCTTGCAGTTACAGACTGAAAAAGTGCCTCTGACTCAGCTTAATGACCCTCTTGGTTTAATAACGCAGCATATCATCGTTTGCAGACGGGAAACATCTGGTACAGCCACATACCATAGATTTTGGAGTGGTAAAGGAACAAAGAAGCAGATGGGTTCCCTAATGTCAATGGCATTAGTGTTTATTTAGAGATCACACATTGAATCTCAGGCAGGCTTTATGGTTTGGTCCCACTTCCAGCAGCAGGGCTTAGCACTGCTAATTTCAACAACATGAAGACTTTTTGAAAAGCAGGATGACCAGATTATTGGTACACCCCTGGATTTTTATGTCAACAAAAAAGCTTATTTCCAGGAAGGAGGTTTTATTTTGGGGAGGTTGAAGCCTGTATTTACTACGAAAATGTTAATTTTACAATAGTTTAGACATACACGTATCCAAGACAATTGCAATCTGACTTCCAAGGTGCCAGTAGTAATGCCAGGGCTGCAGGCTTGACCAAATTTTTGACTCCACATTAAATAGCCCCAAAGGGTTTGTGCCACGTCTGCTGGTGGTGCAACACCAGCTCCCATGCTGGATGGAACAGGTAAAGCTCAGGCACCTCATTGTGTGTGAGGCAAAATTATCTCTGAGATTAAGATCACTATTCCAGATAGATATTAGTGTTGATCTTTATGACACTTGTCAGAAAAATGCTTATATTTTTATAGTTAATTTTTCCTGAAAAAGTCAGATTTTCCTTAAATTTTGAGTCTTTCTCTCCCATGAACTCTTCAACTTGTACTTTGCTATCCTCTACCTAAATTTAACACCTGCTTAATTGCTGAAATTTTCCTTGTACTCATTTCTTTGCTTGTCAGAAATTTAAGATTTGAAAGTCATGATCACTGAGTCACCACACCAGCTGAGATCAGATCCCTCATAATTTATCAGCTATGCAAATAAACTTATTTTACTTCATTATGTGGCAGGAATTTGAAGAGAAAGTGCCTCAAGATGACTGAAATTCTATTGCCACCAAGCAGAGTCACTTGGGATTGTATGCTAGTTTACCTTTGCATCTTCCATCAGCAAAAGCAAAGTTGCATTTACTACCTCTATTTAAAAGCAATCTTATCTCTCATTGTTCTCCTTTTTGAGGTTTTAGCTCCATCAGAATTGCTGTTAGTTATCAAATTCTTGGCTGCATCTCACACTTCTAATTAAATTTGAGGCCCCTCTTGTCTGCAAAGCAGCAGAGAATAGTTAAATGGGGCTTCTATAGTGACTGATGCAAAACAGTTGTATTCATGATGAAATACAATTAAAATTTTAATATATCTTATCTGCTACAGCCAGTGATCCAGTTGGAACAAGCCAGTTGCTGCTGCTATGTCCTTGTAAATAGGGATTCAGGAAAGTGACTTTGTCTCTGCTGAATTGTGTTGCTGTTCTTAAAAAAGACAAAAAAAGAGGGAAAGTCTCAAGGTCCAAGATGTATAACTTCATATATTTTAATTCTATGTACCAGAGTTATTTTGGGGATTTTCTTTTCAATCTGTGAAGACAAACTGATTTATGCCACTTGAATTTCTGTCCCACAAACAGTTGGAACAACAATCAGACATTTGTTTCCAAGTCAGACAAAGGCTGGCAAGTTATGCATAGTCATATACAATATATTTGCCAGGCTTAGAGAAGAGAAACCAACACAAATCAAAGCAGCTAAAAATAATAATTGAAATGTGCTTTTACAGTCAATGTGCAAGAGTCCATTCCTCTCAGCAAACAAGAGAAGATGGTTGATTATAAGGGAGGAATTAATCATAACCACAAGTATGTATCTCTTATAGGCCGTGATATTTGACAGTGGCTAAATAGATTTCTAAGCCTTCACCAAAGGAAGTATGAATAGAAAATCCTATGGGGAGCTTGAAAACTCTAGAAGAAATGATTTAAATGTGTTTGTATTTCCCACTGAGTCAATCCACACACTTTCTCTGTCCCGTATTTGTATTTTTTTAATGGTTACCTTAAGGAGACCTTTAGCCATTCTTGGGAAATGAGGAAGAAATTATCTTAAAAATGCAGGACTGCTCTTTTCTGTAAATGTGGTGGGAGAGGATAACTGTGTGAAACTGCTTTGCAATCTCTCTTGGAGCATTTCAAAAAAATCAATGACATTGAGTTGGAGCCATCTGCCTAAGAGTTTGATATCTAGGCTAAGGAAATTTCGCATATACCACTTATATAGTCAGTAAAGTGTTTGGCATCACCAGCAAGAGATTGACTCCACCCTATGTTAGATACTTAAAGCAAATGGGAAAAATGACCCTCTGGAGATGCCTGCGTGTTGCTGTGGATAGCAGTGCAGCCTAAGCATCTAACTTTTATCTAAGTGAAATGAAATTCACCCATACTACATATAAACCAGTGTAAAAAATTCCCTGTTTATGCCTACAGTTCACAATTTCATTATTGCAACCAAGGCATAGCTATCAAACACCCATGGGAAATGTAAGCCTCTAAGGGGATGGATTTGCAGGACTCAAAATGTCCCAAAATGTGACACAAAAGAGAAGCACTGGCACTTGGCTGAGCAGTGCTCTTCACCTTTCTCACAGTAGGCACTGGGACAGGCAGTGCTCCTCTGGAGGAAAATCGTTTGCAGTCCACCCAGCTGTCCCTGCTCTTCTTGCACGAGCTCCCCCCCTTATGGCCAGTGAAGGCAGACTGGGACTTGGGATATGAATTCTCAGCTTGAGACAAGTGTTTGGTGCCTCAGCACTCAGACAAGCAAGGGAAAACATTCCCTGGCAGCCTCTCAGTACAGGCTGATTTTAGAGAGAAACAGCAGATTTGATTTTAAGTGTCTGTGGTGAGAATAGAATCCTCAACTCAGCTTTTGTAATCCATAACAAAGGCTCCAAAATAACCTTTTTTAGTACTAAGGACAGGTCCAGCCTATAGTGCATCTTCTGGATTGTGAGTCATGAACTGAATAAAAGCCAGAGCCCATTTGGTTGCTGTGGCCTTCCACATCCACCTCCTTAGCATTCTGTACTAAGTGTTGTCCTCACTGCCAAAAAGAACAACATTCCCTTTCCCAGACCTTCCCTGTTAAATCCATGCAGATTTGTTAGTGCTGTAAAGGAATGGTTTCATTAGGCTCACAGCAGTGCCTCTAAAAGATAAATTTTTATAAATCCCTATTAAAGCTTTTGTAAGATGTCAGCATGGGGCAGGGGGAGAAGAGAGGGGGAAAAATGAAATGGGGCACCTGGTGGGGCAATCAGGTGATGAGTTGGTGGAAACTCCCACTCCTATGTTCCCTGAGCTGCTGCCTGGCGTGACGGCCTGGTAGCTGTCACCATGGCAGCTCCTGCTGCCCTACACCCCAAAACTAGGCTCTGTATTCATCTTCCTTAATATTTCACCCAGACTGAACCTAGAGATGAGTTCCATGTGGCTAATTCTGGTTGCTGTTAAATCTCTTTACTTTGAACATGAATAAAGTCAGCCACTGAAGCTTTTTTCAGAAGCTGGTCTTGCAGCTGGCAACACCCTCCCTGTGTTTCTCTTACTAAAAGCCATCAAGCAGGATTTATATTTCAGCCATACCTTTCAGTACACTTACATTTGTTACAGTAGATTTCAGGCAGAGAGCACATGAATTAGCTATTTCCAGTGACGCTGACAGATGTACAAAACACAGACACCACACACGAAGCACAAACAAATCCAATCATGATTTTTTCACCATTACAACTATTCACAGAGGAACAGGATGGATAGACTCCACAGTACTGAAATAGCATCACTGGCTTTGTTCAAGCCCTGCTCACTGCAATAGCATCACTTATTACAAATGTTCCTTCTCATGGTGCTTGATGAATGTGCTTCAAGCTGGCTTTTATTTTTGAACCCTGACTCAGAAAAGAAAGTTTCCAGAAACAGTCTGACTATAGAAACTGTTCAATTAAAAACAAAACAAAATAAAAACCTCAAAAAACAAAACAAACAAAACCCAAAAAACAAGCACCAACAAGCTCCAAGAAAAACAAAGTGATGGTTAAGTCCTAGATTTACTTATAGTCAATACCCAGAAATAGCTTTACAAGATTGCATTTTTTTCCCAATCACAATTAATTTTATTCTGAAGGACAAGGGTAGAAAGAGAGAAAAGGCTTTCAAATTTATGTAAGCCAGGTATTCATCTATTTGCTCATGTCCATGGCTGTATCCTGACCTGAAAATGGACCCACAAAAGTAGCTGTGGTTTTTTTTTTTTTAATAAAACAATTTTAAAATATTTCATCCCAATAAAACATTTTCTTCTAAATATTTCAGAGTCTGAAATTGTTTCCATCTTACGGTATTACAAAAATGCAAGTCACTGTCAAAATTAAAACAGATTTGGACAGAAGAACTCATAAATTCTTGTTTCTGAAATGTAAAACCAGAAAATTCTGACTCTGTAATCTTCCTTAAAAACAACAGTGTCAAATGGCTTTTTGTTTTGAAAAATATGTTTTTTACTGGATTTAGGTTTTTCAAAAATGGAAAATATTGATTATGTTATTCTTTCCTAGCTCTCAGACAAGATAACAACTTACTTGTTGAGCCCTGGATGAATGATTGTGACTCCTTTCCTACCACAGAGCCCACATTTCAGAGCAAGGGATGGGAGGATGTTCTTGTATTCTGCTCTGGTTTTTGGGGCACTTAGGGCAGAACCCATCACTCCCTGGCTGACTGGGAACAGTTACATGCATAGAATGCCAAGTTTAATCTATGCAAATTAATCTGCCTCAGACAGAGAGGAAGCAGAGTACTGCCATCTCCCACCTGATAATGCAAGATGACTTACACATACCCAGGGAACAAAGGCAAACTTAAGAGATTATACAGGAGAATCTTCTGGTAGTTCTTTGGGTGCTCCAGAGACAATTCAGCAATACCCAAAATGCATTTTCCCAGCTATCAAAGCGATGCCAAAACATAAATATGGTTATCTCACCAAATAATAATAACTGAGCATGAATCTTCATAAGCCAGTGGTCATGTCTTAGCTATGTGTACAAAAATAAAAGAATAATTCCATTGTGAATATATTCTTAAATTGTACTTGTGTTAGTAAAAACATGCAACTGTGGGGTTACTTTCCTTACTGGAAAATTTTTTACGTTTCCTAATCTCATGGACGCTTTTAGCTGTGATTGAGGGACTGGATGGAAATAATATAATGCTACAGGGAAGCTTCTTGATCAAGCCTTAAAATGAATGGATTATTCCTTGAGGAATAGAGAAAAAAATCACTTGACATTTTCCCTTGCCCTGTAAGGATGCACCACCTTAACAGCAACTGTGTTCCAACAATTATTTTAAATTGCAGTGAAGGAGAAGAATCAAGCTAAACACATAAAACTAGATGCTTTCAGCCTACATGCATCTTTTGTTTCTGGGAGGTCTGAAGAAATCAGAAGTATTTTGATTATTGAGCTCTAAGTTGATTGGCACTTCTGAGGTGCACAGCTACAGCTTGAAGATTCAGAAACAGGAGCTGACTTTTGAGAAGTGAAAGTTAGTGCAAAACAAACTTGCAAAGAGCAACCAAAAAACCCCCAAAACCATACACAGAAAAACCAAACCCTCCTGTGACAGATAACAGGCTGTGGCTAAACCCTGCTGAGCTCATTTTCAGTTTTGCTTCACAGACCTGGATTCAGATTACAGCACTTCAGGGACCTTAGGAGGTATTGATTGGGGAAGTTTTTGGAAGCCACAAAGTTTGTCTTGGGCTCTTGAGAGGAAGAGAACTGAGTCAATACAGAATCCTCACTGGAGGAGTGGAATAAAGCACATGGAGTTAGCACAGGCAGCTGTTGCCTTGTTGCAGGCAGTAGCTGTGTGACAAGGAGGGATTTATAGGCATGAAAAAAAGTAAGGGAAGAAAGAACTAATGATGCAGATTATCGAGAGTATTATGCTGAAATCTTGGTAAGAAGAATGTGACTGTGCCAGTTGCAGTGTGGTGATTTCTCCTAGACTCTTTGAAGTCATCTTTATATGTGAGCAGAGGCATTCAAACCCCTTGGCATTCTAGTAAGAACCTGTTTTCTCTGGAAAACTTTCTTAAGAAAACTGTTTTCCAAACCAGAAAATTTCCTTACCTTTTTTCACATCCATTGCAACAGTTAAATCGGTTTCATTTACTGTTCAGAAAATCATATTTTCAAACAGAGAACCAGGATGTGCAAATTAGACAAAATTTAAGGCATAAACATTTGGTTTGGATTCTTTCAGATTTTGCCAGTAGTCAGGTTGGTTTTTAGCTGGTGATAGGGCTTGAAACAGAGCTTGATGTCTACTGCACCCTTCTGCATCCTGTATGAAACCTCTGGAAACTTGGGTTGTGGGGTCATATCTGGACTCTGAGGTTTAGGTGTTAGTGATGTAGTGCCTCTAGACAGAGACATGATCCTGGAGAAGGGAGCTAGGGTAGATTCCTACTTAAGTTTCAGGGTTTTCTACCTCTTTAATACATCTTTGTAGCTTGCCTCAATTAATTTAGCATTGATTTAGCAGCTCACTCTGTCCTCCCACTTGATGCACCCCTGTTGCTCTGACTCTGACTGGATACATGAAACAGGGGAATACTCATGGCTGGTGACCCCCAAAAAGGATGCAGGGGGTCAAGCACAGCCCTGGGGACTGGGTCTCATGAGTTTGTGTCTGATCTCTTTCTACTTAATGCAACTCACAAATGCAACTGACAAATCAACATGTGCTAATACTTCAAAATTACATTTGGAGATGCCTCAGTGAATTCTAGCAGGAAAAAATGCAAATAAATGTAGATTTCTGTTATTATCAGCTTCATCAAAGCAAACAGCCAGCAGAAGGGCCATTATTAGACTTTGATAAGAGTGTGTATTGAATGATTTCCCTAAGGAATTCAGTAAAACTCATCTCATTCCGTTTCCATTTATATAATAATATCAATTGTTTCACACAGAAACACCTGCAAACAGTGTTGTCTGACCTCTTTATTAATTTATTTTATTTCTTGAAGGGGAAAAAATGCAAGAACTGTTCTTTTTAAGTACTATATTGTAATTTTAAAATGTGAGAAAGAGTCTGGAATAAAGGTATTCAGACAGAAGCTGAGGAAAGTAGTGTCACAAATGAATAATCCCGAATTAATAAAGTAATGTCTCTGCAAAGAAAATGCTTTCGTGTCACAGATGAAGAAGAGACTGAAAAAAAGAGAAGCAGGAAAAAGAGAATGCCAAAGAATAAGAATTTCTTTCCTGAGAACAAATAAAATGAGGGAATTTGGTATGAATAAGTAACTTCCATATCCTATAACATTCCAGCAGCATTTGGCAAGTAATCAAAGTTGATTTTCTTTCCATTCAAAGGCATCATCAGAATTATTAGCTTTTGTAATACCTATATATATATAAAGTTGAGACATGTTTATAACTCTATTTCAGTGCTGGAAAAACTTCTCTAATACTCCACAAGGTCACCCACAAAAAAATCATTCCTAGAAACAATTGCATCTCTGATGTAAAATAAATTCTGCATGCATTTTATAGCTGATATTAAGCTGATATTATCAGCTTTGTAGAAAATATCCTTGCCAAGGAATCTATTCTTACAGGGAATGTTTGTCTCCATGAAGAGTTTGTGAGGAATTGCAGGAACAATTTGCTGTGAGTAACAGGGATTCAGTACAGCTCTCTGCTAGTGATTTACCTTTCTACTCCTGTATAACCCTGCCAGGCTCATGGTCTAGTTGCTTGGCAGGACTTTTAGTAAACAGTGCTTGGGCTGTGGTAAAATATTAAGCATAATTGGTAATATAACCACTAGCAGTTGCATCTAATGAGAAAGGTGCAAAGGTTTGCAAAGCCTTTGCTTTATTAGATAGGGAAAATTATGGGAGAAACTTGGGCCAGCAGAACAGAGAGCTGGAAAGACATCACAGAGCCTAAGACTCTTCCACATCCTAACCATGAAGTATTTGATTCCTGGTGAGAAATTTATAACTCTATTTCACCTCAAGGTTGATGGACAGTCTTACGTTTTTGTGATTCCAAATCTCCCTGACCAAAATCTGCTCCACAGCCCCAGACCATTAACAGACAAGAAGTTTCTCTAATTTCAGTTACTCCAGGCAGATTACATACGTCTGTTTAGGACTGTATCTGCCTTAGTTCAAATACTCCTTTTTTTTACTGAGGCAGAGGTGATCTGTGAATGCTCTTAGTATTGTCAGAGAACAGAACAATGGGAAATGGTCACAAACCATGTCCAGAGAGGTTCAGGCTGGACATTAGGAAAGAATTTCCTGAGTTTATTGGCAGTGACCACCAGGGAAGGTGTGGCATCCCCATCCTAACAGTTTTATAAGATTTGCTTTTACAGAGCCACGGTTGACCTGAGCTGCTGACGTTGACAGTACACACTCACTGTGGGGCTGGACAAGAGGATTTCTGGCAATGCCTTCCAGCAACTGAATCTATCACTGTTCCCAAATGTTTAAGTCAGCAAAATTATTCTACCTCCTCTTGGGCTTTGTTCCACCAGACAAAACAAAATTAACTTGTCATTCTCTATTGTCTTTACAACCCCCTTTTTCACAACTACTTCTGAATTTCTCTGCTCAGTTCCATCTCCCTTCTACATTTGTAGTCCAGTGTAAGTGATGTTTCTAGGAACCAGCTGGCAAAAGGCTGTTCCCTTTTTCTAATGTCCTTTCCAGAGACATTAAATATTTTCTCCTAGAGGAATCTATATATATCCAAATAAATATTTGTGTTTTTCTTGGTCACATCACCCAAGTGGCTCTTGCTCATCCTATTGTTGATTTATTTACCTAAATATTACTTTTCCTCTGCCATTTCCTAAAAAAAAAGGAATCAAGAATAAATATGACTTACTTTCCATAAGGATATTGACTATACTTTCTGGGAACAAGCATTTGAACTTTAATCATCTGATTTAAATTAATACAGACCTTAAAATCATCTCATTCCTACTGGTAATATTCAGATTTTCTTTCATTTTTTCCAGTTCCTCTAACTCTGTGTCGTAGCAAATTTCATAAGCACAGCCTCTCTATGTAACATTTCTGAAGTAATAGCATCCTGATGCCAGTTCTAGGGAATTCCAAAAAAAACTTCCCTTCAGCTAAATATTTCTTATTTTTACATATGCCATTGTAATCCCTTCTCTAATCATGACTTGCCTTGTAGTAATTCTACTAATAATAATTTTCTGCAATGAAACTGCTCTATTCCCATGCTGCACCATATCAAATGCAGCTGTGGAGTCTGAATAGGTTATTTCCCTTACCTGGAAGAAAAGAATGGTTCCTTATCAACAGAGGAATTAAACACTAATAAAATACAGCAGTTTCCCTTATTGAGAATTGAAACTATGACTGTCTAAACACAGGAATATGGTGCCCCTTAAGGTATCCTATGGTGTCATCTGGTCACCAGCTACTGTTCTAGAATGTCACTGCTCTTCTGTGAGTCCTGTGTCACATCTGCCAAACCTGTGTGCCTGCATTGGATAGAGCCCAGGACACCTCAAAGAGCTCTGCATGCATCCATCCAGGACCAAACTGAACCATCACTCTCCTTGTGCACTGTGTGCCTTTTACAGCACAAATCTGTGGGGGCACATGGTGTTTGTTTGGCTGGCTGCTCAATGATGTCCACAGAATGACAGCTCCTCTTGGGAAAGGGCTGGAATTCAGTTGAAGATTACAAACTTTATCCTACGTGTCTGGGTGAGAGCTAATGTCTGACCTTCCAGGATAGTCAATAAAGAACCTGCTTTGGAGACTGCAGAGCTGCTCATTTAGCCCACCAGCCACTCTCTGCTTTAGAAGGAGTGGAGTCCCCACAGACTGCAGCAGCTTTTTAAACACCTTGCTCCAGTGCAGGCCTCCAGATGTGGATATCTGTACTTAAATCCCCTGATCTAGCATACATTCCCATCCTGAATTCCTGCTGCCTGCAAATGAAGATCTGAATGCCTGGATGTCTCCTTCCATTCCTGTGTGTCTGTTCACTCCCCAGCAGAGCATTTGAACAGCTCAGTGCTTCTCTCCAGTGTGGTTTTAAGTGGCTGGTTTGATGAAGCATCCAGCTCAGGAGGCTGTTGCATCCTCTAATGAATCTCAGTTAGGCCCTTGCTCACAGTACCTAACTGACATTTTTGCTTTGATCAGTGTCAGTCCATTAAACCCATCTCTCAGAGATCCCTGTGCTCAGCTTTATGACTGTTGGGAGATTATTAGAATATGATCATAACCAAATAGACATGCCTGCTCCTCTGGGCAATGATGTCATGGTCATTTTCTGGTCTGACACATCTTGCTTGCCAAAGTGATCCAGCAAGAATTTAAAGGAAGGTAAATTAACTGCAGTGTTGTCTTGTGCTGTGAATTCTTGTGCTTTGGTTGCTCACCTGCATTGCTCACTGCAGCCAACTAAATGAGACCTTTTACTGATGCAGCATTCTTAAAGTCATTTGGCCCATTGTCCATTATGTGCTTTTTTAAAATTGTCATAGTAGATTAACTAACTAATGGTGGCTGGGCAGGAACATTCATCCTGGGTAGGTTATTGCAGAAGCTGAATTTTTGCTTCTGCTATCGGGAGCAGCTGGTTCTGGTCATGGTTGGTGAGAGAGGACTGGGCCATTGGGCAGATCCAGATTAGAAATGACAGTGTGGCAAAGGTTTGTAAATACATAATGCAAATGCAAACATAATGACCTCAAAAAAAAGTGATTTCTCTGTGGTATATGATGGCATGAAACATCCCACATCCCTTAAAATTCATGGCATAGGGATTTCTGAACCATAGCTGTCCTGGAAAATAGTCAATAACTTTCTAAATTGATTTCATCTCTTGTGTTTGATAGATGATCACATAAAAAGTTTCTGTGTGTTAGAAATAATTCTAAAAAATGTTTTCAAGATATTTAAGTTTCAGAGAATAAACATGGTGCTTTCCTGGGGATATTTTGAAGTATTTTTACCTCTCCTCCCCTTTCACTTCCCTCCCTTCCATCTGCCAAGTAAAGGGAAGTGCAGAAGTAAAGGGAAGTGCAGAAGTAAAGGGAGAAATTTAGAGCAATATTAAAATTTAGTCATATAAAAAGTATCTCAGCTTCAAAAAATTAACTTTTTTCCTCCATAAACAAGAATACAATTTACAGACATGGGAATAAAAAAAAAAGAATTAAGAAAAGCATACAACATTAAACCAAGCCAAATCCACAACATTTTAATGAGAAGTCTCTATTAAAAGAGGATAAAGACTAAGTCAAGTATCTATATACAATATAAATAATATTGGAGCATGTAAGAAGCATTATAGTTAAGGCTGGTTGCATATTGATTTCCACTGATATGTCATTTAGGTCTAATTTCCCATGGAATCATAATTTTTAGTCCTTTAAATCCAGGGATAAGTGATAAAACACTGAAGGATTAGATGAAAGCATTCATGGAACAGAGATCTCCTTTTCAAGCCTTTGTCTCCGCCTCTCCTTTTAGACACAGAGAAATAGTTTCTCATCTGAGCAGGTGAAGGTTTTTGAAGCACAGGAGGGAGTATCTATGCTTCAGCCTTTCTGTCTGTCTGTCTGTCCATCTCCGTATAAAAGTCTCTGTCACACTCACACGGGGGTGCCAGCGAGGGGAGGAGGGCTGGCAGGCAGACACACAGTGACAGGAGGCACCACCGTGGTGTCACATTTGGGGACACTAAAACCCTGGCCCTAAGAGGGCTAATGAAACACATGGAGGTTCACCCACAGCGTCCCTGGAACTGATATTGCCAGCAAAGGGGCATTCAGGCTCAGGGCTCCATTTGAGAATTCAAAATTGAAATAATCTAAGCTGCACGTAGACGTGGGTTTCTGAATTACTCCCTGCCTGGAACACCAGCAGGGCTCAGGACTGTGTGACTTACACAGTTGTGTGTTTGTGTTTTGGAAGTGGGAAGTCTGCAAAAGGAAGAGAAGTTTCTCAAAGAAAGGCAAGAATTGTAAGTGTTAATAGAGAAGGTGCATATTTATGAAGCTTGCCTTCTCTCTAGACAGCAAGGAACAAAACTGCATGAAATACAGTTTTTTCCCAGGAGTTAGATCTTGATGATTATTTATAAGGAGTTCCCATAAACCACTTTAACAGTATTTTAATTTAATGCACTTAGTGCTTTCATAGTTGTTGTAAGCAAAGGGAAGTTTTACAACCCAGCTGAATGTGCACTGAGATACATTTTGCTGGCACTTAGCACACAGGAAATGATGCCTTCCTCCAGAGAGCAGCCCTGCTGGGCACACAGATAAGCTACCTACACACAGCCCTCCTGAGTCCCATGTGAGCTGGTAGGAACAGCCCACTTCTCTCCACTGAGAGTCTTCTAAACAAAGTAAAACTGATATTTTTGATTCTTTGCTCATCTTGCTTTAGATGGAGTAATTTCATTTGTTCTGGAAGAGGGGAGTTGTAGTGTATACTACAGGGAGTAGGCTCACATTTCATCTGCCCTGGAAGTAGTTGCCTGCTGTGCAACATCTCTGTGCTGGCAGGGTTTAGCTGGCCACAGCTACTGGCGGAGCAACAGCATCAACTTCAGGGGCCTGTGCTATGGAGGACTGCAGACTGCAGACTTCAGTGGTTCCCTTCATTGTGAAATCATCAGCAAACAAATACATCCCAGAAAGAACCTACTCTTGATTTGGAGGCATATTCATCTGGCATTATCTGTTGTGAGAAGTCTGCCTATTCCCAGCAGCAGCATATTCCAGAAGAAAAAGCTCCTCCAAGGTAAATGCTGTGGTGAACAGATGGAGTTTGAATCTACATCTCTTTTCCAGTGTAAATGAGATTAATCCACCTGAAGCTTCTGTGAGTGTCTCCTGGCAACTCCTTAAATTCCCAGTTGTCTTCAGCAAATCATGACATTAAATAGCAAACAATCCACTGAGACCATGGCCCATGCTGCAGTTCCATTGCTCATCTCTGTGACAGTGCAGACAACAACCTCATTCTCAGCACCACTGATGTCACTGTGTCGCTGAAAATTCCTTTTACCAGCTTGTTTCTACATGTGCCCTCCCCATCCTGTGAAAATTCAGGTGCATGTATGCCCTGTGTAGAGCCAGAAAACACTCTCCTCTCGATACCTGCAGAGCTGTGGCTGCTTTTCACCCCTTCATCCTTCTTCCAAGAGCTGTGAGCTTGGGGCCCATTATAGAACTCTACCCATGCACTGTGGAAACTCAATATTTCGAGCTTCCATGGTAATTCAACTTTGCCAAATGTTGTGATTGCTTACAACCAAGGTTGGTCAGTCTGCTGTCACCTCCACAGTAAAAAGCTATGGAGAAACTGTAACCATTTGTAGCCACAGGTTTCTGGGGAGAATGGAGGTATCTTGCAGCGTGATTGTCACAACAAGAAATGGATTTCCCTGGTGCAGTGATAGAGATGTACAGCAAGTTTCAGCCATCTAATTAGTTTCTTGATCAGAGGAAGACAACTCTTCAAGGCAAATGAAAAGGTCATTGCAAATCCCAGAGAAGTATTCTTGTCTTTTGTCATATTTGCTGACAGATATTTAAATACAATCACTCACTTTTCCTGTAGATAGGCAGCAGATGCCAGACAGCTGCCAAGCAGCACTGAGTTTGTACCAGTGTCCTGCCATACCAGCAACAAGGAAGTGGATAAAATTGCTAAGTGTTCTTTCTGTGCTGCCGGGAGACAGATCTGTGGCAGCTGACACTCACAGGTCTGACTGATGCCTAGAGGACATGGTGACTTCTCTGATGGTTTAGCCTGGTACACAGCATTAGCAAGGGAAAGGAAAAGTGTTCTCTCACTGAAGCACTATGAGAGGATGTGGGAGATGGGATCCTCATGAGACTTGCTGTATGACATGACCTTAGCAAATTCTCTTCATATGTTTCAGGACTGCAACCTAACTACACATTGACTGCAAGAATGACTTCAGGTGCTGCAGATGAGGTGGGTTTATTCTCTTTCAGTTCTGTCTGTAAAACAGGGACAAGGGTACTTCCCTTCCCCACCTTATCATTATCATTTCTTTTAACTGTAAAAGCTTCAAGGCAATTATGATGTGAATGGATATATTCACATTATAGCACAGGATCCTACATACAGAAGATGTTGACATGAATGAAGCCCCCATGATGAGAGGAGTAACAATTTTTATTGTATGCATAAAGTGTACAACCAGGTTTCAGTATTAATCAATACTTTTATAGGAAGACAAGAAAAAGTACTAGCTGCTTCCCATGGTATCTCATTCCATCAAAGAACCTGACCTTCCTCCTCTGTCAGAATTATTCAGTGTCCCTGTTCCATGGTGTCATGCTTGCAGAGCACTCTCCAACCTAACATGGAAAGGATGTGTGCTGATAGGCCACATGGACACTTCTCAGAGAGTGGAACAGATATATTGATTTTTATAGAAATGTTCTTACAGACTGGGAACAAGAGACTTCTTGCTGGGAAAAGACTTCAGCATTTAAGTTATGAACTTGGAGAGAGAGTAGGGGATTTTACTCAGACTTGTGTATTGCAGACAGGTCATTGCCTGCACTTAGAGACCTGGTGAATCAAATCTCAGGTTTCAGATTATTAGATGATAAAAGCACAAATCAGTTAATTTACTAATTAGGTAGAAATGTACCTATGAAAGTGAATGTTACTTTTCTTTGATTGGAAATGTGATGAAAGCAGGATGTATATCATATCCTATATTCTTGAAGGAATACTAATCCATGGGTTAATGGCATGCATGTGTTAAAATCATAAATACATAACTTGATGGGTGCTTTTACATGTGTGAGTTTATCATTCACTGATCATCTCTCCCAAAACCAAAGGTAAGATTTTACTTTACTTTGACTTCCATGCCCCTCTGGTATGCAAATGGACAAAACAGATGTGTGAAATATCTTTAGATGTTCAAGAAAAAAAGAAGGAAGAAAGGCATGATATAAAAGCAAATTAAAAGAACACATTTGTTCCCTAGAAAGCAGTGAGGCTTTTTTTTCTCCTTGCTTTTCCAAATCCTGCTTGCTCAAAAAATATATGAAATGCTCAGAAGGAAATTCTGCCTTTTAGTATCTATATCTTCTTGAATAAACCCTCAGACAGAACAAAACTTACAATTCTGATCCATTTTAATCTCCAAGTAGGCCAAGGAATTTAATTAATATTATTATGGAAGCTAGAGGAAGCTAGCCCTCCTTCCCATCAACATTTTTTAATTTCATGGTTACACATAGGTCAGGTGGGGCATTTGTGTCATTCACACTGTGTCTGTCAAAGCTTCTGGTACCACTTCATAAGGCTGAACTGCATCTTGAATTGCTTTGCAAGGTGCATCTGGTGAAAAAAAATATTGCTTGATCCACACTGGGACCTGAAGAGAACAACATCCTCTGTGTTGTTCCTCCTGTAACCTTTATGTCTCTCTGTGTGCACATAAACTATATTCTGTCTATACACACTGCCTGTCAATAGGCATGGAAAATGGCTTTCACAGCATTTACAAATGTTCAAGGAGAAGAAAGGGAGTTTGTAGGGATATTGAAGTTCAGATTCATCACATCCAACAGAGAGGGTTGAATTACAAACCTGAAAGAGGAATATGGAGAAGGAATTTAACTTTCTTAAAATGGGGTTTTTCTTTCTTTCTTTCTTTCTTTCTTTCTTTCTTTCTTTCTTTCTTTCTTTCTTTCTTTCTTCCTTTCTTCCTTTCTTTCTTCCTTTCTTCCTTTCTTCCTTTCTCTCTTTCTTTCTCTCTTTCTTTTCTCCTGTAGGAATACACAAACTCTAACCCCCTGTGAATAAATTCAGCCTAAGAAATTGGCAGAAAACCAAACTTGGGACAAGGAAATTAGCCCTTTCTAAAATTGTTTTTCACCTGATCAGTTTACAGCAAAGTCACAGAGATACTTGTAGTGTTGTAAAAGAAAGGATCATGCATGGAGCAGGAGTGAGAAGCCAGAGCTGGGAGAAAGGTGGAAATGTCCTCTCCAGTGGAAATTCTGGTTTCTCCCACTTGAACTGGCATGATAAGTATGGCATTGCCTGGCTCAGTTTAGGTCCTACATGCACCAGTTGGGATGTCTCTTCTGAGTCAACTTGTTTATAGACATGAAAAAGAGCAGGAATATTTTAGAGCCTGCCACCAAGCTGTCTCCCTTGGACAGATGAGCTGTTTGAAGTGTCTGCACTGGGGAAAAACTTGGTTTGATATTGCCTATGTCACTTCATAGGACAGCTTCCCCCATACTCCATTTCTGATCAGACCCTAACCAGGAAAAGACTTTGTAACCTGGTTTTGATACCCAGTCCCTTGCCTGTATGCTCTAACTTTTTTTCCTCGTCTGACTTTATAAAGTACAGAGCACTTGTGTTCTCCTTTTTGAAGTGGGTGTGATTATTTCACCACTCTATGTATATGGCACCTGAGAGATGCATTTATGATGTGACTTATTCAGGTTGTGAATATGCCTTCAGAAAGCCCCCAAGCCTCCCAAGTGTCCTAGGTGGTTGTTTTTATCACAGAAGTGCATTTTCTCTGAATCAACTAACAAAAGTAGCCTCTTTTATTAATATGCTTGTAGCATGACCCTTGAAAAAAGTATCTGTTCCTAAATTGTTTTGCTTGGATATAAATTAACATTTGAACTCCACAGGAAAAAAAATCATGTCCATTAATGATTCCTCACTCTAATATTTATCATGTAAAAACTAGCAGAATTCAGATTATGGCACTAATGCATTGTGACAAAGCATTTTTTTAAATTGAATAAATAAATTTAAATTATAAATCTTAAATTATCATTTGAATTTCAACTATTATGAAAAGAAATACTAAGGAAAACAATTAGGGGGTCAAAGAAAATGTGGCATTTAAACAATACAGAAATAGGGAGGTGGTTCATTTGGTTGTTTTTCTTTAAACTTTTATATTTTACTTTGTTCATGGATTGGAATGGAATCTATTTAAACATGAATCTGAGGCTAATCTAAAGTGACATTTATTTTAGTTTTAAGTCAGGAATGCAAAACAAAATCTTTCTAGTCATAGCAGCCCACTGTGTTTGTTGAGTCCTTGTGGATTAAATAAATTTAAAAATAAAATCTAAGTATATTTCAAAGCTCACCAGAATACTGAACGTAGGAACAGGCATGGGTTTTTTTCTCCAGAAAACATTTAAAAAGCCTGAAGCAAGTTAACAGTCTAAAGGCTATTTTTACCTGATTTCTTCTGCCAGGAACAGTGGCAGGAATATTCTCCCAGGAAGTTGTGCAACACAAGATGCAAACATTTTGGATAGAAGCTGAAGAAACTTTTTGTAGATCTCAAGCTGCAGAGGGAGTTCAGGTGCTCATTTAAAGATTATTGGCAAGTTGAAATCCCAGATTTCTCCTTACCTGATGAAGCCTAATTACTTTATAAGAGAGCAGTGGACTAAATTAGCCTCTGGAGGTACCTGTATCTCTCCATTACCTCCACAAGGAGTGTAGGGTGAAAATGCTCAACAGTTACCTGGGTATTAAGTAGAATTTTCAGAAGTTAATAGTATTGCTGAATCTTTCTTCCCCCCTCCCCACCCCATGATATTGGTTGCATAACATGTGCTGAGGGCGCTGAGTTTGGGTGTGTGCAGTTTGCAGAAGAGAAGGCTCAGGGGGCCCTCATGGCTCTCTGCTCTTTCCTGAGAACGGGCAGTGGCGAGGGAGGTGCTGAGCTCTGCTGGAGGCTGACGCCTCCAGTCTGTCAGTGTTAAAGAGGCATTTGGGCAAACTTCAGGAACAGCCCCAAAGAGGTCAGGCACCTGAACTAGATGATGATTGCAGGTCCCTTCTACCTGAAATATCCCATTCTATCCTAGATACATGTCAGCCTCAACATATATTCACATACATATTCCAGACTGTGACTAACACTGCAGAGCTTTCAAGATAGAATGAGGCTCTTGTTCCTGGAACTCCCAGCTGCTCTGCAAGGATAAGTTTACCTGATTTATAGAGAGATACTGGATTTATTTTCACCTGATTTATGCATCTTTCATTCAAACCTAACTGTTTCTGGTCAAATGTCATACACAAATTTTTCAATGTGAACAAAGTTGAAAGTGTACTCTCTTGCTTCCTTTGTCCTTATGCTAACTACTCCCGGACTGAAATATTGCAGATTTTCAAAGGAGAGGGAAAGTCTGCAGCCAGGGGATTCATGCCAATGAGAACACGACCCGTTCTGCAGACAAAGAGTCTGCACAGAGATTCAGCACAACACAATCAAAAAAAGATCAGTGACATTCATGGCAGATATCTTTTCAAGCCTCTTGTCTGGAAGAAGCTCCTGTGCACTGACCTCTGTGACTGGTTTGTGAGACTGGGCTGGTATTCTGAGTGTTAAAGTGACAGGAGAAAGAATACTTGTCTTTCTAAAGACTTTTGTGCCTTTGGTAACAGCTTCAGCTGTGATGTCCCTGAAGACCTCTCTTTGTGACAGTTTTGTGATTTCGAGTGGGCAAAAAAAGGAGGAACCCTTTAGTGAGATTTGGCTGCACCACTACACTTGTCAGATACCTTTTAGTATGCAAATCAAGAATGGTTCTAGTTAAATCAAATTCTGGTCTTTTTTGTTTCGACTTCTTGAAGTATATAAATCCCAAACTTTTTAAAACCCTCCAGACACAAGCATTCTCTCTCACTCACAAACACAGAGCCAGCTCTTGCCTTAAAAAAAGCCAAAACAACAATAAAAAAACAAAGCCACTTTAACACTGAACAGAGTCAGAATGAAAATTCTGCTTGTCTATTTACTGAAAAAAACCAAACCCAAAAAAATATCTATTTAATTTGAAGCTAAAATAGGGTTGTATGCACACACACACATACACACAAACACACACACACTGGTGTTCTGTAAAAAATCTCTTCTGGATGGGTGAAGAGACTTTGCAATACAGATACAGGTACATTAAATTCAGAATAATATGTAATTTAAATTCAGATATACTCCTAAAGGTAAAGAAAGGTCATCTTACAGGTGAGCAGCACAGAGCTAGAAGAGAACTGACAGGGTGAGGGTTGCTCTTGCCATTACTCCTGTGATGTGCAGTTTTGCTGTTTCCATAATCCACTAACTACAGACACGCCCTGTGGATTTGCCTGGAATTTAAGAGACTCTACTGAAATGTGTCATTTTGCTCCAACTCTTTCAGGTGAGGTCCTAACATCAGTCATTGTTTAAATCTCCATGGGCTCTTCCTCCAGAAAAGGAAACAGGGGATTAACAGGTTCCTGCCAGGAGTTACCTCCTCAGCAGAAGGAAATGCTACTGACTGTTCAGTATTTCAGTGTGTACATCAGCCTGGGAGCTGCAGCAGAAGGGAAATTGTAATAAACTGCTCCTAATACAGAAATGTCCATGTAGGGCAGGGAGAACTGCTGGAGAAGAAAATACCTGGAATATCCACAAGTATTACCAAAAGACCTCATCCTTTCTTCCTCTCCTCTTTGCAAACAAGGAGCATTGCCTCACAGGTGTAGTATGAATTATTATAATTATTTATATTAAAAAATGATAATAATGTGATGCTCAGCTCTGCTATTAATGGAAGTTACTTGAGTGCCTCAGAAACATCAATCCGACAAGCAATCTGACCTCTCACAAAGAAGCATTTTGCCCTTCCAAAGGTCAAAAATCCCAAGGCAAGCACCAAGATTTTAAATAGTTTAACCAGAACCAGAATTATCCATTATTAGACATAGCAGAGGACAGGCAAAATAATGTTGTTGCAGGGGAAGGAAGAGATCCCTCTACACAGTCAGTCACAGACATTTTTCAGTGATTATCATTCATGAACACTTCCACCTTCAAGCCAGTTCAACCCTGCTTGGTATTTCCTCAACACAGAGAACATGACAGTAAAGTGTCATCCCTCCTGAAAAAAAAAAAAAAATTGCTGTCTTGTAAACATGGAAGTTTAAGTTTACCTAACAAGACTGAAACAAAAGTTATTGCTACTCATTGGAGTCATAAATGTCAGCAGTGACCCTTCAGTGGAGAAAATGGTCTCAGCCATTGCTGTTCATCCACACTTAATGAGAGGCACAGCCAAATACAATTGTAGTGCTGGGCAGAGTGAAACTCTCTGGTACCATTACCTTTTATCTCCAGTAATAAAATCATGCCCATTAGGCCTTCAAGAACTTGAACATGACAGTGGGGAGATAAGCATGGTGTAGGGATAGTTCATTTTTAATTGCTAAATCATTACTGCTAGGACTCTAATGGCTGAGATGAGGCTTCTCCTATTGGTTTCAGTGTTCACAGTTTCTTTTGGCTTTGGGGAGGGGCTTCAAGTTGCTCTGATTTTTGCATAGATACCACAAAAGTGGAAGGTAATTGATGTAGGAAAGTAGGAGGCACCACAGCTGATACTCTGAGAGTGAAGTGGTTGTCTTTGAGAAGAGTTTGCAATTTCATTATTTTTCTCACTCTGCCAGCTTTATTTACCTGTGCTTTTGTTTTCCTTTTTTTTTTTTTTTTTTGAAGATTTCTTGGTTGGACAGATGGCAGAAATGAGAGGCCTCCTTTCCTCATTCACTTTGTGATGGAAGACATCAGTTTTCCCTACAGACTCAGCACTGCTGAGGAGAGTAGGAGTTAGGGTCCATGAATCACAGCAGAGGGTTAATAATGTAGATTGATGTGCAGGGATGAAGTGAACAACATGAAGATTTCATGTCAAGCCCACAGATGCTTTGCTTTAGCTTTTCAGGAAAATATGGGTATTTTAGGATCTTGGAAAAATCAGCTGACAGATATTCCAATAGCTGTCACAGGTAGAAAACCTGAGATTTGAGACAGATCCTGGTAAAATACATGGCAAGTTTCCACAGCAATATCTGAGCACACTGGGAAGGGAAGCATTAGCCAGTTCTAAAGCAAACATACAGATCAGAATTTGAGAAGGATCTCTGTGTTAGCAGGTTTTGCATTTACAGAGAGAATCAGGTGCTCTATAATGGGTTGTGTGTCTCAGCTTGCTCTGAGAATTCCTAGCCCAAGGCAGTTTGGCTGCAGATGGTTCATGTCTATGAGCTTTGTTGTATTTGTGGGACAGTTTTTTGGTTTTTTCTGAAAGCAACAGCCTTGGTAAAACAGTTTCAAGATAATTTAGCAGTAACAGCAATGGGCCATATGAGAAAAAAAGCTAGTTTTTTGTTGAAGTGATCTTCAGTAAAAAGATTAGGCTGCTTGCTGCTTTGAAAGAAAATGTGCAGGTGAAAAGACAGTAAAGGGATAGAGCATTTGTCCTTTTTTTTTTGTTCCAGCTTAATCAACACAGCACTAATTGACATAATCACTGTGAGCTGCTGCTGTTTTTTTAATTTTTCCCACAGGCAGCTTCTTCCCTTGGCGTGCCTGTATCAGATGAGAAATTAAGAACCACTTGCTGAAAGTGATGTAGGCAAGGGAATGAATGACCACTGAACTGTGGCACAGTCTATTTGACTGGCATCCCAAAATGCTCAAAGGTTTTGAAGAAAAGGAGGTTCTACTGCCAGTCTGCATTACTTTCAATATTGTTAAAGAGAATATTTTTTCTCCACCATGCTAACAAAGTGAATTACCTGGACAAGCCTTAGGAAAGAACAAGAATGTTGTATGTAATGGAATAGGGTACATCTGGGACTCTCACTTGTACTGGAGGGACCCACTGAGTCCTGGGGAGACACAAGAAACTGGGACTGTGGATCAGGATGAAAAATCAAGGTGTTTCAGTGGATGTGTGTGTAGCTGTAGTTATTCCCCTAAAAAACAGTGAAAATACAAGTGGGCAAGGGACTTAGAATTGACATCTTCCAAATGAAAAAATTACTTTGTGGAGGATATGAGATTTCTGAGTTGGCATGACTGCTTGGGCAAAAGGCAAAATATTCTGTATTTTATTCTTTTATTTCAGCTTTGCCTAAATTGGGAACTCTGTGGATTAGTGCATTTCCCTATGGGAAGTTCATGCCTTCTACTCACAGCCTCTTTTGTGCTGGCCCTCACTGCTGAACATTTTTTTTCTCATGGAGTATATGGTTCCCTTCTCAACATCAAATGCCACAGAGACCCTGGGAAACTTAGGTTAGTCCAGCCAGGTCCTGTAAGAGATGGGGCATCTGGATGCCCATCCCCACAGGCAGTGCAGGCAAGTGTTGCTCAGTATCAAAGCAATTGTCAGTGTTTCAAATCTTATGGCATAGAAGAACCAGATTTTCTTATTTCTCTAAAAAGGAAAAAACAAAAGGAAACAAAATTTTTGACTCAGCATGAGAATAACACAAATGTGGAATTACCAGAAATTTCAGGTTTTGGCAAGCTTTGGTAAGTACAGTAAACAAGCTAAATCTATTTTCTTTTAGAGGAGTTTGTAGTTGTACCTGATTTGTTGGGAGTGAAAGATGTAGCAGCTACACTTTAGTGGTATAAGGTATCAATTAAGCAGCAGGAGGTGCAGGGCATACAGCCTGTTTGAAACTCACATTTCAAATTGTTTCTTTTGTGGAGAAAGAAGTACCCATCGTGCCTCTTGCCAGAAGGTTTAACTCCAGCCTTCCATTCATTATGATACTTTTGTCTGATGATTGCCTATACAGTGGCATCAGCAGTACAAGTCTCAAACCCAGCTGGCTTCTCTCTGATACAAGGGAGACAATTCAATTCCACATAATTCTATCTCTTTGTTCCATGGCTTTTCTTTCCAAGAGGAAAAAACAATTTGTGCCATTTTTGTGGCAGATGTACATGAAAATATTAGAAATAGAGAACAGTGCTTTCTCCCAAATGGTGGAAATCCTGACTTTTCTCCCAGAATACTTTAATGATCTTGACGAAATCGCTTGGTCTCCCCAGCTCCCAAAAAGGGCAATAATATCTTGGCATTTCAAATCTGTGTGGCAATGATAAATACTTATTCAGAGATGCTCAGGAAGAGGATGCAGCAGAAGTAGATTTATAGATAAGTGATATCGTTGTTTTTAAGTACCCATGAAAACAAAAGTGATTAAGTGACTGCAGAACAAGAAAAACTGTTTAGTTGTAAAGCTCTGCAAAATGGCATTGTGTGACCTAAGCTTAAGAAATTAGTTCTCATTTTCTCTGCATGTCATGAAAGTTCCAGCTCCTTAATGAAAGCAGCACAACAACTGTTTGACATGGAGTATTGTATGAGACATTTATATATCTAGTCAGCTTGACTTTTGACTTTCTCCAACATCATCCAGCAATCACCTAAACATACAAACACAAGAATCTCAACTCTGAAGAGTCATTCTACATAAACAGTGTCCATGGACAAAGTTTTGTCTTCACACCCACAATGTTAGATCCTACAAGAGAATCTGCAATTGTTAGATGTGTTCTATATGGCCCAAAAATTGCAAGCATGAGGCCAGTCTGCATAAAGAGATAGCCACCAGCATCTGCACACACAGGTGAGGGAGGCAGAGTTCTTACTCTGTTTCAAGAGAAGCTCAGTTCTGGAATCCAGTGAGGCACTACATGGCAAGCTGCTGGAGTCTGGACTGGCCTCTGTGTAGCTCCTTCTAAGATTAGAGACCCATCATTAGTGGATGCCGTTTATGAGGATGTACCAAATTAAAGTTTGGAAATCTATACAATACATGAATGAAGATAAACCAGAATGATAGATTCTTAGAAGAGTTTTACTTACTTCATTCTTGCCCCACATGAGACAATGAAACAATGTGTTACAAGGAAAACTTCATGTTATCATTTGTTGCCTCACATTCAGAAGCAGAACTTCAGTGATGGTAGGGAAGAACAATCTGTTTAAATCTCCTATGATCACTGTTGGTAGTTATTGCTTAATGCTGCTGTGAAGTATGGGGGTTCAAGCTCCAAAATCTCTGGTGTAGAGGTGTGGAAGATGGAAGTGGAAGGACAACAGAAGTAGATGATCAGATCTGAAATCACTTGCAAGACCCAGAGAGATGTGAGGTTTGAGTGGGGAGGAAGGGGTAAGAGAGAAGATATAAGTCAGAGCAGACTTATGCAGCAGTCTGATTGCCAAGAAGAGAAATTGTTGTTCTCAGGTTTCTTTTTCCTCTGGCAGAACCAGAGCCACAACTGAAACAAATGAGGTGAAATACTGATCATAAAAGATCTCCTGTCTGCTGCCATGACCGAGATAAGAATGAAAGAAACTGACATGGGACCTAATTCAGGTCAAGTCTGGGGCTTTGTAGAAAATAAAGCAAAACGATAAAAGAAAATCAAGACTGGGATTAAGTATAAACTGTGTCCTCCATCCTAACCCTGTCATTTTTTCAGCTAATAAATATGAAGATTAATTGACAGAAATACAAAATTCACTACTGTTCATGGGATTGTCAGTGTTTGCAGCAGGTCTGCCCACTATGTCATTGATGTTATTCTTTCCTTGCCTAGAAAACAGAAGCAATTAACTCAGCTAAATGTGATTCCATTGAGGCGGGGTACTCATTGTACCAGGGAATTATACACTAAACTGTGTTAAAGAAAAAAGACAACAGGCAAAAAATAGAAAATGAAAACTGGAAGGACTGCAGTTATTTCTAAAACTGTTTCAAATTTTGCAGATAGTATCAGCACTTCTCCCTTGCACTGAAAAAAGGAAATGGTTTGTGGATAATTGATTTTTAAAAATTAAAACTATAACACTTCACTACTGTCAAAATGAGAAATAATACCTCGGATGCTAAAGCTCTCACAATTTGAGAATTTTAAAATAAAAAGTTATGAGTGTCTTTCTTTTAAATGAAAACTTGGCAATATGAAATGTATTGAAATGTATTTTAAAAAATATAAAGAATTTTTCAATGCCAAAATAAAATGAATCACTTTTCTTGGGATTGAACACAATATCTGCAGATGGCTTTTATGAAAAATAAAAATGACAAAAAAGATATCTTCATTTTCATTTAATCTACAGCAAATTCTTTTCCTGATTTTTAAAGTCAACCACTGAATAAAAGATCTGTTCTTCATTCTGATCTACTTGTGACCTAGACAGGATGATGTGAAAAGTCCTAATACCTTTAATTTACAGGAAAAAAAAATAGAGCACTGAGAGAACAGATGACTTTCCAAGATTACATGTGACAAGTAGAAGGAAGGTAACCTAAATACCATTTTAAATAATACCCTAATTTTACCTCTACTGCATGGGGAACAGCAAATGGACTTTCAGATTGCAATATACAAGTAACTTCCTTCTTTGTATAAAATAGGACTTGCCTGTCTAGAAGTAATTTGCACAGCATTTCAAGGTATCCATCCCAGGTCTTCACATTTGCTGACAAGGGCAAGCACCTGTGGATAAGACAGCCACAAATTGATCATTATCTGTTGCAATAACTGAAGATGAAATTCTCTTTTCAGCCCTGAAGTCCTTACTCTCCAGTACATCCAAGAAGATGCCTGAGGATTTCATGAGCAATTTTTCCACCACAATGCAAATTAATCTCTTTGAGAGCCTGATGTTTTTTAACAGGTGCGTTGCCTCGAAGTCATTTATTTGGCAGAAATGATCCAGTTTCTTTCCTCATATCCTCTGTGATATACTGAGAACCTGGTCTTTCCCTTACTGCTGTGTAAGAATCTCAAGGTTAACAGCAGCTGAGAGTGTTCTGTTCATGCACCCAAGGCAGGGAAGCACAACACTGAGGTTAATGCACAGTCAAGAAGGGAAGTTCGAGCCCCAAATTCACACTGATTTCAGGAGGAAATAGAAATGCTCTAAAAGTCACTCACTGCTGACCTACACCTTACTTAAGCCAGGATTTCTTTCTGAAGAGGGTTTTTCAACTTGAGGCATAAGGAGAGCAGTTGGTAGCTAATGAGAACAGAAAGGGGATGGCAACAAGGCAGTTCTGCAGGGCACCAATCAACCACTGAGGGCACTGAACAGCAATGGGCATTCAAGGCTTTATGGAATTTAAAGGCAATTTGCCTGCTGCTGTCTTTGCTTTCCCAAGGTGCATGTGGAGAACAGAAAAAACAGAGTGAGAGCTGAGCTGAGCTGGCCTGGGAATGAAAACAAATTTGGACTGTGCTTACACTGCTGAAACTTTTACATTGGTAGACTTTTGAGGACAATATGGGACCCTGGTCAAATAATGGTGCTTTTGTTGCCTGCTCAGGGCTCTGAAAACCTAATCTCATGTTCTTAGTCTGAAAAGCATAGGTTACTCTGGGACCAGTTACTCAACATATATTCAGACACTCAGAAGTGGATATATTGTCCTTACCCAAAGTCACATTCGTAATGTGAGCATCAACACAGTGAAGTGCTCAGATATAAGATGACTATTTAATTATCAACAGACACCGACCCAGCTGCTGTTGCAGTTAGTGGAAATTTTCCCTTGCTACACAATAGGAACTGCAGAGAATCTATATTTTAGTTTTTATTTTGGCATTCATTCAGTATCTTGTAATGACCAGCATAAAATCTTTCAAATCACTAAAGGACCACTCACTGCAGGCGAGGAACATCTGTACACTTCCAGAGAACCATGACCTTCCTGTGCTACGATCAAGAGCTTATTTGACTGAGATTTCAAGCCCTTTTTAGATAAACGGAGAGGCAATTACTCCCTGGCTCCTCTCTTTTCTGTGTAGAGGGAACTTTGGCTTTCTGAAGCACCAATTAAAAAGCCCCACAACTCTCTCTTTGAATTGCTTCATTACTCCTGTTAATTGTCTCGTTTGAGTCTCTGCCAGAGTGAAAGTACCTTGTTACAGAGCTATGAACCTACAATCAACTTTGAAAACTTCCACTTTACAAGTGCAATCTTGTGCTTTTTTTTTTTATAACCCTAAATTAAAGGGAAAAAATAGAAAAATATATTAGGTGTTTCCTAAATCAAAGTCTTTAATAACATGTTAATCTAAGTTTTTATAGATTCTAAAATGCAGTTATAGACAGCTGAAATTTTCCTATGCCTTACTGTCAAATATACAAGAGAGTGTTTGGAAAGTCTGTAAGCACTGTAATCATGGATAAAATATATTCTGCAAGGGGACTCGAAATTTGCAGTAATTATGTACCATTTAGTTAATCTGTCTACATTATTTATGAAGAGTATTTTGTAGTTAAATACTTGAAGAGTTGACAGGGTAATGTTCAACAGCTACTTGGAACAGAAGTGATGGAGAGGCAGTAAAAAAATAATTTCAATTTTAAATTACTCTCTTTGTGTTCATTTCCATGTTTGTTTTTAACTCAAAGACATAGCGTGAGATCTCTATTTTTACAGGAAGATAAAAATAAAAGTGTGCTCTGTGTGTGCATAACTTTTGTGTACATCTGTAAGCCTACTTTACAATGAGACACAAATAGCTTGGGTTTTTCCAGAGATCTCAGCTACCTGTCCTTTTCCACACTCAGCTCCATGGATGCAGTTTCCCACACAGATTTTTCATTTACAAGAGGAGTTGAATTGCATAGAGATCAGTGTCACAACATGTTTTTTACATCATATAATAGATGTAAATATACAAGTGTACTGAACCCTCACCCTCACAATCACAGAAAATGCAGAACAGGAAAGACAACAGGGTGCAAAGATGCCTGGGCTGTTTTCCTTGCCCCTTTCTCACTGCCATGGAAGGGGACCAGGACAAACCACCTTTCTGCAATAACAGCTGTAATCTGGGAAAAGTAGGAAGGAGAGATGAGAAAGTGTCAAATGTACTCATGTTCAAAAGTGGGCCTGACTGATAGAGAGTCAGGTGAACAGTCCCCTGACTTCACAGGAATTGCTGTTGTACATTTCTGAATCCCCTGGGGGTAGAAGGAGGGTGTCTGTGTGTGGGAAGGGGGGAGGATTGGGTGCATGTGTACAAATCCTCTCAAAGCACTGACACTACCACCAGCTGGGACAGGTTCATTAATTATTTCCCCTTGTTTTTCTCTACCTCCTAAACCCTAAGATTAACTGTCATTAGAACAAATTCCCATCTCTCTCTGGGATTTCCTCCACGAATAAAATCTGCTTTATTTGCCCATGTGAGCTGTCTGTACAGCACGTATCAGATTTATGTGCTGTTTATAACCTCGTGAGACATAACATGCAAAAGCTGTTCCTTCAAAATCAAATTAATGCCATTCATTATAAGGTGAGTGGTGACTCACCACCAGATGACAAGCCTGTTGAACACAGGATTTGTTCCTCATGCAAGCTAGTGGCATGAATTTTTTAAAATTTTTTTTTCAAGCTGGAACTGAGTGCACTCACTCTCCCAAAAGGGAACAGTCAGTCAATTTTATCAGGTCTTACTAAACATGCAAAAGTATTATTTTTGTGATTTTTAAGATATTATCTTTGTGATGCACTGACATCCATGGTTATAATAGATGCCTGTAAGGCACTGCCACTAAAATAAGCTTTATTTGAATCAGGTCTCTTGCTGCTTGGGGTTTTTTATTGGTTTTGAAGCAAAGGGCTTAACCATCTGGTATGTGCTGTAGTATGTGCCATGGTATGGGCTATGGCAGTGGCTCCATCCAGCATGGTTATGTGCCACATGTGGCCAACACAAAGAGTGAATAAGCAGCTGCAAGAGAAAACTGCCTCTTCTGATTGCACCTTCATTGTGCTGGGCTTGATGAGGTTCTGGTAGCCTGAAGGGAAAGCACATTTGGTAGCAAAGTTCCACAGAGCCACAGGCATTTTGTATTCATGATTTATTTCCTGAAGTCAGATGACTGATTCCATGAAAAATTCCAGCAGGGTTTTTCCAGAAAAAAATTCAGGCAGCTGCACAAGACAAACACTTGTCAGAGGAAGAATGTTACTTTTCTCTTCTGATTCCTTGTCCAGAAATGTGGGACATGTCTTGTAAATTACTTTCTACATTCATTTTTTCAGTAAAATGCTGTGAGGCTTACTGACAAAAAGAAACACATAGTACTTCTTTATGAAAATAAAGAAAAGCTAGAGATATAATCTGCTGATGTGAAGTACACAGAGTCCTGCCAGGTTCTACAGGACTTGACACAAGATCTGCCTTCTCCGTCTCATCAAGGAATGAACTCTGGGAATCTGTCAGAGCAGCACTGCTCTTATTTGTGCTGTGGTAGGAAGGATGCAGCAGAATTAACTCATCCAGAGCCTGCCTGGTTGGGGATGTGGCAGTTCTGCTGCTGTCATTCCCAACACATCAGAAGAAGGTGGCAGCTTAGTGCTGCCTGGTTGCACACGGGCTGTTGTGTACCTGCCTGAACCTTTTCTTGACATTTTTGCTCTGCAGAAAAGGTGAACAGTGAGGAGTCTTGCTTTGTATACATTGTTTCCCATCTTTGGATCGATCATCCTGAGATGCAGCCCCAGCTTTCCTGGCATGATCCTTAACAGAGCCTGGAGGCTGAGATGTACAAAAGGGGCAAGGACCAGCTTCAGTGAGGAGACAGGGTGAAGAGGCAGAGAAAGATCTGGGTCCAGCTACAGTGTAGCTGTTGCAATATACTGCAAACAACCAATTCCTCTTCAATTTGTTGTTCAAGTCAGAAGAATTTCAGCTAGTGTTAACCTCTCAAGTTGAGGGTAGTGTTGCAGCATAGTTGTAAAAGAACAGAGCCCAGCAATTGGTACTCAGGGAGCAGTCAGGTGCTCCTTGGTTTTGCTGTCAGTTTTGTTTCTAAACCATCTTTGATGTGTCTTCCCTCTGCAATGCAGACATGAGAAGAAGTATAAAGTACTTTATACTGTAGCTAATGCAGAAAACACCCCTGGGACATTACTGACTGGTTCCCTTCAGCTTCTTGTCACCTCCATATTTGCCATCCTTGGCTCAGATGCACAACAGTAAGTGCAGAGCCCATGCTGACTGAGGAGAGCTGAATCAGCCCTAAAAAAATTGATGAGACCTTAGGTACCTTTTCTTTTAAGATATTTTTCCCTTGTACAGTTATAGAAGGCCACTGACCATTACAGTGACAAGGAAAATAAATAGGCTATAAATTCATGGCGTTAAACTCCCATTTGGTCTGAACTCTCAAGTGTTAGACTCTTTAGTTTTTCCTCTCCCTTTCTGGCATTCAGGGTAAGCAGGATATTAGGAGATGCTTGGCTCCTGACCAGGGAGCCATCCTCTCAGGAACAGTTGGCATTTATGGCAGGAATCAACAAAGACTTTGAAACACAATTCCTTTCTGACTCACCCTGTGATTTTGCTGAAGAGGGTGGGTATTTTTCAAAAAGGAATGCTTGAAGGATCCATGCCACAAGAAAGCAGTTTAGTGAAAAGGAGCTGACAGGTTTCCATCTGCTAAGCAGGTCTTTCCTCCCGACTGCAGAGTGCAGAACACATCCAGGTGCACAGACTACACACAGTCACTGACACTCACTGATGGGTGCCCCTTGCTATGGCACTGCTCACTCACTGCTGCTGCCAATGACCCTCAGACCACAGTGGAAGTAAGGCTGTGCTAAAGAAAGAGATGATTGCTAGATGCACAGGTGACAAGAACCCCATTTTTATGCTGGTCTCTGAAATCTGAGCAGTGCTACCCATGATGTATGAAGTCTGGTCTGAAAACCATGATTCTTTCAGCAATTTCTGATATTCTATTCAAAATGAAAAGCTGAAATGAGGATAACTGACAATTTTTTTTTCCTAAACAATTTTTACAACTCTGAACTTTTAATTTTTGAAATTAGATGTTAATGTATTCTTTTAAAAAGAATTAAAACATACTTAAATACTCTTGTAAAATGAAATTATGACACACTGATTACAGTATGAGGATTACACAAAATGAAATGAAATGTTAAAATGAAACTTCTTCAAATTAGTTAAAGTAGGAATGTTGAAGTAATGTTACATTTCTTCATATTTTATCATAGGAGATGTTTCATGTTCAGAAATGCAAACCGGATCTTAGTTTTACATCAAGTTAACTTCTGTCTTTCAAAATTGTGAAGAAAAAGGAAAACAGTTCATTTGGTAGGGTTTTAGGCCATTTTTTCAACAGAAACTGAACACAATTCTGAGGTTTTTCAAAGGAATAGGGAATAAACCCACTAGCTCTCTGGAGTCTTGAGTGTGGCTTTGACTTTCCTGTGGAGTGCAAAGAGAGATCAGATATTCACAGAGGGACATGCCCATTCTATAAGCAAATTGGAGACTCTTAATTATACAGGGACCTTAAATGACTTTCAGGGAAAGGCTACCAGGCTTTGCACAAGGGAAGAAGTTGAACTCAGACCATTACATGCACATACCATGACACTTCTGATGGATAAAAATTACAGATATTTTTATACAGATATTACCTGGGCTCTCATTCACTGAACACAAGGGTGCTGTGTTAGGATGGAAACTGTACAATGACCTAGGCATGGTACTGGTACTGAAATTATTGCAGGCAATTGGTGTGGCTGCTTTCTTTTTTTCCCTTTTAAAGCCCCCTGCTTATTCCAGATATGAAAATCTAATGAACAGTGAAAAATAGTGAGCTTTGTTTGTCTCTTTTTGGTTTTTTTACCTCAAAGGAATGCTATTTAAGAATGAGATTTATGAACACTGCTTCAAAGTCCTTTCACCAAAGGGCTTTAACAAGGAACATGACAGGTGCTAGGATAACTTTTAACCAAGACAAATAGATAAATAAATAAAAGATTTGAAAATTCAACTTTGTTCTGCAGTGGACGTAAGCAGTTTGACATTTCAGACTAGAATCCCAGATTGTCTGTTGAACTCAAGGATTAAAGAATGACAAGTATTTTTTCCTTTCTTGCCTTTGTAAAAGTGCTCAAAGAAAGCAAGAGGCACAGTCCCAGAGAGCTGTAAGTGAGTATAACAGCCCATTTAAAAGGGCAGAGGAGAAAAGAAACAAGGAATGTGCTTCCTCAGGAGTCTAGTGTTTTGCTTCTAAACTGACTTGAGAGATTTCACCTTTGTTCTATTTCTGCATTGGAATTAAATTCAAAGCTTTAATGAAATGGAATTTTGCTGAAATTCCCCTTTCTACAGTAAGGAGGTTGGAGTTTTGGTGAGCTTCAAAGTCCTTGGACTCATCCAAGATGTCTTCTCTAGGTCTTGGGAATATTTCTATCTACAGTGCCATTGATCAACTCATTGTTTTTCTTCAAATGTCACTTTGTTGGGATCAAACCAGGGTTTAACAGAGTTTGTGCTCTGAACAGCCCTACAAAGGATCCTGCTGGTGTTTAGTGGGTGAGTCTGTGTTCATTCTCACCTGCCTTGGTTATGGGTCTGTCACCTCAGTCACCTTCTTACCACCAGGAAGGATTAAATTCTTTATTAGAAAACTACTTCAGGCTCTGTTCCTGTAAGACACCTCTGTGGGTAGGTGTGAGGAACTGTCTTGCCTCCCTCTTAACATGGATCACTTTGAAATGCTTGACTCAGCTGGGGCCAGAAAACTCAGCATTTTGGAAGATCAAGTCAATAAGGAGCTGATTGAACTGAAGAAATTATCAGCTGGAATTCTGTGGCTTGTGCTCTGCAGGTCACACTGGATGATAATAATGGCTCACACCAATCCTAAAATCTAGAAATTGACTACTAATATGCAGAAGGCTGCTCTGGACCAAGGCTCAGAGTAGCAAAAAATAGAAAAAAAAAATCAAAGAATTGAATTTGTTGCTGCTTGTCCATCAATATTTGATTCCTTCATTTATTTTGCATCTTGTGATCTTCGTCTTTTGCATCAAAATTAAGACGGACCCATATGAACTCCTGCACACATTTAATTATCATTAAAGATATTTATCCAGAAGGGAAGAATGGTGCTGACTGGTTACTTTTTTTTCCTGCTGAGCTGTTCCACTATTTGACTTTGCAACCAGTGTAGCTTATAAGCTGAGAAAGCAAATGTTATGGATGTTTCTGTCCTCCTGAAAGTCCTTCCTTAATTTTTTGGGTTTTTTTTGCTGTTGGTTTTAAGACAAAATCTGAATTTTGGAACCAAACCAAGTGCATATGACATTTTATTATAAAACTAAATAGTCACTCAAAGGACAAAGAGATTTGAAACATGGATGGATAAAGTGGGAAAAGGTTAATAGATTTCCTTCACTGCTTTCTTTGAGGAAAAGAAGGTCTCTCCAGTGTGTCTGTCTGCCTGCCATCTCACCCCTCACCATCACTACTGAATATGTTGGTTGATATGAACCACATCTGTCTGAGAACTCGCAAGGGAAGTCTCAAGATATAAATATGAGACAGGGATTCTTCCACAATAACTCACTGTGCTAAATGTGGGAATGTTGGCCTTCATGCTCTAGATGAGAGGTAACAGTAAAGAAAATCCTTACAGATGTCCAAAATGGTGGGCAGAGCTTTAGCCGTGTTCTCAAGGCACCAAAAAAATTTATGTCCAGGACCTCTCACAAGCAAGTGCTGGCTGTCTTCCCCTCATTGCTTTCAGCACAGCTTGTCCTAACTTTCAAATAAGTCCTCTACATATGTAATGTTTTCCCTTTTTTCTTTTTTTTTTCTTTACAGTAATTTTGGTAGTAAAAATGTTGAATCTGTCTTCTCCAAGAACTGGTGGCCACACTAACAGTTGGAATGGTCATCTCAGCCTCATTCCTCAGTTCTATATAGCTGACTGGTAAAACTTCAAGTTCATTTGAATAATAATAATAACCTACATTTTTCCAAACATCTATCTAAGTAAGTACACGACCTTCATTGTCCAAGGACCCTAAAGCACATAAAATGTACTAATTAACTAAATCCCACAATTGCTAAGTACAATAAGCACAGGACTGACATTAGATTACTATTTCTAATTATATCTGGGATGCCTAAGGTCTATTAAGGAAAGCTCAAAATCTATTACAAGTATAAAGATTAATCTCACCTTCCCAAAGGCAGAGCTGTGAAAAAAACTCTGGATTCCTGCCTCCTGCTTCCTGGCTCAAGCCATGCACATGATTCCTTTGTTTAACTGTTTGCCCATTAAATCCCTGATTCAGCAATGTCCTTTAGCACAAATTTAATGTGAAGCCTACAAAAAATTCAATTAACTCTGTGTTGCATCTAATGTTTTGAGACAGGCAAATACTCTGTAGAAGACCTGGTTGAATAAGCAGTTAAGAGTGTATTTCAGGTCTTCAGTTAACAAATTCTCTGATGAAGGCATTTTTCTAAATCATTCTGCAAACTGGTCTAGTAATCACCCTGCAGTCTTTCTAATAGTTTAAATTCCTTAAAATATGTTGCTAATATATTGTATTTCAGTGCAATACTTATGTGTTGACTTGATTGTTAGCACATGTACAGGTCTACCTCCACTAAATAGATCATGGTGTAGAACAATGTGTCCGCCAAATGTATACAGTAGCACTGTTCTATAGTAAAACCAGAAACAGCAAGTTTATTCTCTCAGTAAATATTTAATGAAGTGCTTTTAATGTGAAACGCATCTTCTGAGATTGTGTTTTTATTCTTGTGCCATAGCTTTAGAAATGGTTAGCTCAGAAGCATTCAGCTTTGAAGGACCCACAATACTGCCCTGCCAGGCCTTGCCCATCAGATGAAACATTGACTGGAAACTGCCAATGCTTGGGGGGAAAAAGACAGATGCAATTCTGCAGCCTGCATCATGTGATAACAATTCCACTCATTTGCAGAAGGAGTTTGCTCATTAGAGACCCAACATGGTTTATGAAATCACAGCTCCACATGGATCATTTACAAATGCTGTTTTTCCCCATTCAGAGTACAAGGAACGGAGCTGAGATTCCATGAGGCAATGCCTGACAAACCCATACTGGACACCGGATGAGACAAAGCCACTGGATCTCTGATCATTGAACCTGGTCTCCAACAGTGAGCAATGCCAGATCACGAGAAACACTTTCATGGCAAGAAGAACGAAGACTGGGTCCCCACAAATTTGTACCATTTGATTTACTGACAACTTGTAGAATAAAGAGAGACCTGAGGGATGCTTTTCTACAAAGTTTTGCAGTTACTTATGAACAGGCAAAGGGATCCCTTTTCATCTAACAAACTTGAATAGAATTGATCAGGGGTTTAGAAAGTTATTGGTGAGAAATGGAAAACCAAGCCACCAGGATGTGACCTCTCTATGGACATGCAATTACATGTGTGTGTGTACACATTGTACAAAACACACAACTGTACATTTGATCCCTCAATTTCCTATTAGAACTGCATGTTGAGAGAATGGCTGAGTGTATGTGAAAGACAACACAGCTGGATTTTCCACTCTTGGATGTATAGAAAGAATATTCATTCTGTGCCTTGTGATAAATTTACTAGGTACACATCTGCCTGCCAGGCTTCTTGAGCTCAGTAAAATTATTTCCCACCACTTTCTCCCATGGTGGTCCCTCCTCTCTGGGACTTCAGTTCTGTGGCACAGAGGTAAGAGGGGAGGATGGTCGGGGGTCTGAAACTGCAACTACCCACGAAGGTCTCTCTAGAATCCTGCCAGTGCAGAGAACAGACTCACTTTGTATGGAGCTGACTGACCTACACTGGAATTTCCTTCGGTCTGAAAGGAAATCTGCCCCTGAAGCACCACTGTGGATCACCAAGGGCAATAGCCCGGAGCAGGGACCTCACTCATCATTAGGCTGAAGTGAGGATCACTGCGTGTGACAGAGAGCTGGCACCTCAGAGGCAAGGGTCCCTGCAAAAGAGGACTTGGCTCCCACACTCTTCCAAAAGTTTGCTGCTTATATTCAACCACATGGGCAATTAAAACAGTGCAAGGGGCCTTTAAGTGCTTCATGAAAGGGAAACGGAGCTGTAAAATGGACTTTACACTTAACAACAGCCATCCCTTCCCGTCTAGCAAAGAGGGCTGTTTACCATCCCTTTCCTTGCTCAAGCACCTTTCCCCTTTCACAGCTTCTGGGAGGCAATCTGTGCCCGAGGAGGTGGGAGTGTGGCCTCTCCAGCTCAGCTGGCAGGAATCAGGCAGTGGGAGATCACGGGGCAGTGTCTGCTACCCTCTGTGCCCCTGAGGTTGCCACTTTACTGAATGCAGAGGTAAATCAATCCATTAGCTTATCCTAACCACCGTCCTAATTAGCTGCATATGTATAATCAGCATGCTCACAGGCCTCTCATCAGGGAATAGTGGGCTGACAGACACAAATTTGTTACTCTGCATCTGCTGCCAGATTTGGAAATCTGAAGTTTTTGAAAATGAATTAAAGCAACAAAACCCAACCACAAATTTGCCAGCTGGCAATGTTCCTTGTGAACAGATGGCTGGGAACACCTTTTGTGAAGAAAGCCCCTTTTGATAGGAGGACAGTACAAGCTCACAGTTAGGATGAAGTTATACCTGAAGTGAGAAGTAGAGACCTTTCTCTCCTTTTGTAGGGTTTATATATCCATCATGAAAGACAAAGAGAAGAACTCAGTGCTTTAATTCCTAATACTATACAGAGTGTGGGGTGGGGCCTAATTTTTTGATCCAAATATTTTATATAGCCTGACTGAATTTGCATACTGAAAAGATGCTCCCCATAACCATTAACCTTGAAAATTATAGGTGTAGAGGGCTGCAAGTCAAAGTAATTCCCTCATTTGTGTTAGAAATTATTGATTTTGTAGCTTACAGTGATGTTTTTTCTTTGCAGCATGATTTTCATCTGAAACCATAATGTATTATTGAACTACTAAAAGAAGTCTGAATTGTTAATAAAGGAACTTGTATAGATACACTCAAGGGCTTGCCAGTGTATCAAAATTAGTGTTCTTATTTTATGTGGTTTTATTACATACTTCTATTTGATATGGATAAAATCATAGCTTTGCTTAGACTCCCTAAAAGTTTTAATCATGTGCCTTATAAAGTTTAGCCTTGCTGAATTACAGTAGTAACATGCTTTTCAGCTCATGTGGTTTTTGTTGGCTTTTTTTTTTTCTTCCCTGAATGCATGTTGAAAGAAAGAAGTTATCTTTATGGGCTCACTTATATTTGATTTTCCCTAATTACAGTCTATTTTGTGATATTTTCCATGGTGATATAGTGTTCAATGATATGTGACCTTTTTTCTGCTCTCTTTATCTTAGTTGAATATTTCACATATTTCAGTTATGATTAGGAGAAAAAATATTCACAGAAGACTCATCAAAATAAATATTAATCTTTCCTATAAATCTTAACATAGTCATTATTAACTAAGTGTGAAAGCTGGAACCATAACTAAGAAAACAGGCTAGCAAAAAAACCCAATACTATAAGCAAAAATATTGTTCAATGGTAACAAGATTCCACAGTTGAAAGCTGAGGGAATTTTAACTAATTTTAACAGTATGGTTTAATCAGTTCAGTAACAAAACCTATGTAGAAAAAATCTTGGTTTTATCATTAAACCAGGCAGTGACAGGCATAGTTTTGAAAGAATTACAGGAAACAATGTAATTTTTTCAAAATTGAAGTGTTTTTTCTTTATTTTTTGGAAGGCAAATGTATTATTACATTTTCCTTCTTTTCACTGAAGAATCTCGAGTTAGAAATTAATATTTTTCTCCAAGGAAATTTACTTTCAGTTGAAAAACATTTCCTTTCAAAAATGTTTATTATTTCATGGCAGAAAATAATTAATCTCTAAATTTTCCCTTTGGAAAAATGAAATTCTGTGAGAACAATCTCAGCAAAGTTTGGGACAAAATCTCTTATGCTACCCCAGAGAGAAAAGGTTTTATAATTGAGGTAAAGATTTAATAGTTCTCTGGAGAGAAGCCTGATACTTAAAAAGTGGTCAGTAATACTCTTAGCAGGATTTTTTTGAATGGTCATTTTCAGAGAACAAATCTAATTTATCCTAAATTGGAAGCAAATTTATCATCTGGTTGAGTCACTTCAACTGAGTTCTTTGCATCATCCTGTGTTAAAACTGCATCCAAGAAGTAATTTCAACTAGAAATGATGAAAACAAAACATTAGAAGATGAATTCTGGTTACTAAACTTCCTCTGGACTTTAGACAGACTTTTATGAAAAATAAAAAGGTTTTCATTTTCCAATTAATTTTATAGTGAATTAATAATCTTGGGTCATATTGATAACAAAGAAATGTCCATGATCATGACATTTCCAGGGCTGTCTAAATTAAACTTTATAGAATCTCTATTTCTGAGCAAAATTTTATATTAAATCTCTAAATCTACAAGCGTTCATTCTGTATGTTGGATAGAAAAGAGCCTTGGTTCTGCTTAGAACCTGCTGGACATACCAGAGTGAAAATACATATTCTATTAATAAGGATTGACAGCAGTGTGGCACAATGAGAAGTAGATCCTTCAGAGAGCACTCAACCCAGAAATACACTCACCCATACCTTTCATTGTGCAGATGAAATGAAGGCTGCTGAGAGCTCATCTCCTGCCCAGGGCTGGGAACACTGTGAGAGCAAACCCTGCCAAGACACTCCAGTTAATGTGCACAGCTAGCAGCAGGGAGATGCAGGACCTGTCCTTATTCAAAGGGGAACTTCATTCTGGCCACCCACCTGCTTGTCTCAGCGAGCTGATTGTTGAGGCAGCCACCTGAAATCCATTATTGAGATGAAAGGGAGCAGCTCTGGCACTGAGAAATGGTGGATGAAATCTCTTTCATTCACACTTGTCTGAAATTCCACATCACTTGAGGGAACTTTTGTCCAATTGATATATTTCAAGAAAAGAAATCAGTTTTAGCCTGTGCAATGCTTTCCTCTTCAAATATCTAAACATTTTACAGAAAGGAGAGTGGAGAATCAAGCTTTCATTATTTCCAAGGGAAGAGTGGTGATTTAGGGACAGAATGGTGCTCTGCTCAGAGTCAGACAGCAGTGGAGATCACACACCAACCCACGAGTCCTGCCTCCTAGTTCATTGCTTCAGCAGAGTTCAATAAAATCCTGTATTCCTACCTGCATTATGTGGATGGTAAAGAGACTTCCAAAAGGTTTAAAGAATTAAAACATATTCTTTGCAGATAACTTATGTGTTGATTTCTTCTCTAGAGAGATTTTGGTTATATGTGGCTGAGAAAAATTAAGTCTTAGAGTAAAGCACTTTCATGGGTTGTTTTTGGTTCTATTCTAATTTTTTTTTTTGACAAAATAAACTTAGTTTTCATGTACCTTTATCTGACAGGATGCCTCCTTTGGTACTCACAGTCTGTACTAAAATACAAAAGGGCTTAACCAGCTTTTCATTTTTCCACAGATGAGGCGCACAATGAGGCGAGAGGAAGTATTTGATGTTTCTCAGTCCATTTCTCAGTCATTAATGAAATCCCCAAAGCCCTGACATCTCCAATTAGTACACTCATCTGTTACCTCTGCTTTGCTCGGGAAGGCTGATGTATTATAAAAAGAAAACCAAGGCAAACTAGTTGCTGATTAAATAATATTGTGCATACTCAGAAGGGAGAGTGCAGGGGGCAGCAAAAGGGAAACAAGCAGTCAGGGGTGTTAGAATTACTGATTTAGTTAATCATCAGTGCACAGCTTCAGGCAGCTTTCCAAGCCCTGGCTGTGGGGAAATACTCTGACCAGTCATTCTGGAGGTCCTCAGTCAGCTGTAAGCCACAGTTAGGTATATGGTGGGAGGAGGCAGCGAAGATGAAGGCACTTGTAAAATTTTCTAGAAGATGCTTTTCTTGACCAGGGAACTCATGTTTTTCTCCAAATGAAAATTTGTCAGTCCAAAATCACCTTGACTTCTGAGGTTCTGTAAAGTGAGTAGATGTTTATGGTAATTCTCAGGTCCCGTATTTATTTTTCCTTGCTGTCACCTTAAAGGTGGTGGCATCAGACTGTGACAGAAGATTAAATAAAAATTAAAAAAAAAAGAGAAACAAGAATTAGAAAACCTATTAACTAAGATTCATATGGTGTTAACAAGCATGAATACATTTGACAGATTCAATATAAAGGCATCCTTTTTTGGCTTCTGCTCATGAATCAAACCCTTAGCTTCTGGCTCTGAAATTCTGCCTAGTAGTAAATTTCACAGTTCAACTTGGAATAGATTCTTCGTGTTTTTTTGAAAGGGTCTTTAAAGCACAGTCATATCCAAACTGAGAAAGCAAATCCTTCCTTGCAAAGAATAATTGCCTAAGTGATACTAAAACAAATACATGCTTACTTGCAATTCTCAGCCTAATACAGTATTGTTGGGAGAGCTGCCAATAATGCAAATAATGTAAATTAGAGTGAGTAGAACCTGTGTGTTATGAACCAGGTTTGGAACAAAGCTAGTGAGCTCATTTCACTCAATTCTGGTGATAAATACTTCAGATCATTATTAAGCTTCTTTGGCAACCAACACCAAATCAATAGTGTAATCAAGGGTAAATGCAGAAGAATACAGCTCAGCCATGTTTAATTTAACAATACATATAGGAGAAAGAACTTCTCACTGCTTGTTTGGAAACAGCAGGTTGGTAGGTTTACTCACATTTTTGTGAACCACTTTACTGCTGTTACAGTGAAATTTATCTTTGTAGTACTTTAGTACTCTGCAGAGCTACCTACATCTGAAGTGTAAAATAGGGGCTACCTATCAAGGTTCCCTCTTCTTGGATGGAATTAGGTTCCTCTCTTTTAGACATTTATTTTAGGATAGGACTGTTCAGCCTACAGAGACTCTTCACCTTACAATTGCTTTACAATAAATGCCTGCCTTTAATGATGTAAGAAGTGTCTCGTGGTAAGACCATGCTGTCAAACTATTTCTTCTCAGTAACCTGCCTTAATTATCTGTTGATTTTGAAATGTAGCTTGTGTTCTGGGTATGTAATTAGTTCTTACAGTTTTCTCTGTTTGCTGTAGTATTTTGCCTTGCAAGCTTTGAATTGGTTGAGCTAAAAAACTGGATGAAAAGGACAGAAATATGTCAATTTACTGAATAATTCAGCTTGGAAGAGCCTTTTAGAAGACTCTTGCTCAAAATAAGGCTCAAAGTTAGAAAAGCTTGCTTGGGGTGTTGTTTAGGTAAATTCCAGAAATCCACACGGAAGCATAATCATCCAGAGCCTCCTGGCACTCTGGTAGAGGGCTGCTGCCATGCTGAGTTTTCTCAAAAGGTGAAATTCCTGTTGCTGCAGCTTGTGGCTCTTGTTCCTTTTCTGAACCCTGAAGTCTGGCTGTTTCTTTTGCTGAAAGCACTGACTGCCCAACTCCTGTTGAAAACAGGCAGCTCTTTTCCTAACCACCCCTTGTGCAGGTTGACAGATTGATCTTTCTCCTCATTTTGCATCAACATGTCCATGTCTCATTGCATGGGTGGCCCATGTTACAACCACGTTACTCCAGAGGCCAATTTAACCAAGTGCCAAGTAGCAGAAAAAATTAATTCCTTGGATTTGCTGTATATGTTCATTTTTAACCCAGACCAATACTCAGCCTTTGCTGCTATAAGGATACCTTGCTGAGAAATATTCATTTTGCTGCCCACAGGCATTGCTGTGCACTTTACTGCAGAACTTTTCCTTGTCCAGCCCAATAACCACTGTTGCATGGAGGTTTTTATCTCCTGGTGCAGGACATTCTGCTTGGAATTTTTTTAACTTCCTGAAATTCCCACTGGCCTGCTTTTCTGTGACCTCTCTGAACAGCAGCCCTACCCTCCAGGCTTTCAGCAGCTCCCTCTCCCCTGCCTTATGAAATATCACCTGGGACTTGGCTGAGAGTGTGTTCTCTGCTGTCGAGCAGGTTGTTAATGAAGATTTGAAATATCATTGTGCCATGACATCTGAGGTAAACACAACGTCGTTTACACTTCAAACTGTTGTAGCATTTGAACAATTCAGCCAGTTTTTCACCTACTTCCTAGCCCACCCATGCAGTCCCTCTCTCCCCAGTTTGGCTCCAAGGAAGCAAGCTCAGATGAACTACGGTCACCTTGTCTACAGAATCAGTTACCTTGTGATAGACAATTTTCCATCATCTGGGTGTGGAAGAGAGGGGGGCAAGGAATATTTTCCATCAGGAAGGTTTTCACACAGAGAACAACTATTTTCCAGTTCATCAAAAGAAACCCACAGCCTTCTGCTGAGTATGTGACAAACTCCACATGTGAAGGGATTAATGAGGCCATTATTGGTATGATGGACAGCCCAGAGCAACTCACAGTAAGTGACAAAAGGTAGCTTAGGACTGTAAAATCTAAACTTCTTTGTGGATCTGACCCAAAGAGACTTCTAAAAGCCCTACCTTGGGTCTCTAGCCTATCATTAGAAACAACTCTGCTGCTGGAGGGGAGAAGAGCAAAATGAAAGTCCCTTTACCTTAGTGATCAGTAAAGATCCTGTGCTACTCCCAGGGCCCTAGGCACGTTTGAGTACAAGTCCTTTACCAGTTTAAAATATCCCCTGCAGCTTCAGCTAAAGATCTGTCTGCTTTTAGACTCTGCAATACTGTGCTCTGTTGGAGATTGTTGTATTCCTCTGGGGTTCAAAGTATTAGCCTTCTAGGGGGCGAAAAAGGAGCCAAAAGGAAAACATTATTGGTACATTGCAAATGTTTATCTCTGTTCACAAAGTTTTAACTGTCCTTCAGAGAACAAACAAACAGAAAAGCCCTGATTCTAATTGCAGCTAATTTGCTATAAGGTGGCTGCTTTATTGTCATTGGCTTCATGTGAATTAGTCAAGTTTTACACATATTGAAGTGATATCTGACCCAAGGAATCTCTTAATAAAGCTGTTGAATAACTCTATCAAGAGCATAGCACAGCCTAGTAAATGATCAGAGAATAATATGGCAAAAACCAACTCATAAGGCTAAAATATTATTTGAAGCTTTAAAACTGAGCTTTCCCAGTGCAGTGACCTGACTGCCTCCATCAGTCACTGGGAGACGAGTTGCTTCTCGTGTGCAGGGCAGATGGCTCATTTCCCCCACTGCCTCTGGAGGGGACAGGGAGTTGCTCGTGCCTTGCCAGGAAGAGGTTTCCTCAGGAGGTTGTAGTTTATGTGCTCTGATCAGGAAAAAGTGCACAGCCCATGCAAAGTCACCTGCCCTCTGGGAAAAACCAGTGAGCCAGGTAAGCGCAGTCGGACTGAAAGGCTCCAAGGCAAGGGCGTACATGAATTTTTGAGAAAGGGGGTTGTCTCTTTGTTTCCTCTACTTCTTTTTGTTTGTTTATTTTTAGGGGAGAGAGAGTTTGTGGCTAATGTAACAGCATTACATATCCCTTTGTAACATTTCTGCCTTCCCCACCAGCCTCTAGTCCCAACTCATTGCTCCAATTTGCCTCTTCCGAAGGCCCGTCCTGGCTTACCATTTTTTACTTCTCTCTTGATACTGCACCAGCCAGGTGGATAGGGACCTACCCATGTGTCTGAGATGGCTCCTGCCCTTCTTTGAAGAGGCTGCAAAGGCTGCTGAGCTAGTAGGGCACTTTCCTTTCTTCAATCTCACTGCAAAGGCCTTCTCTAGTTCTTCCACCTGCTGAATCCACCCTTTGAAAGCTCTGCCTCAGTCACTTACTCTGCAACAGACTGGGGCAGGAAAAAAAGGTTTTTCAGATGATCTCCCCAGTGGAGGTGGCACTAGGGGATTTTGTAACAACACTTTGAACTGTGGTCTCTGTTATCCAAGAGGCTCCAAAGGACTTCTAAATGCATTAAGTCCTGATCCCCTAGCATTATTATCACTTCTTGGAGATAAGAGCACCAAGCCTTAGGGCAAGCCCTGCAGGTAAATGACAGGCCAGGACTGAGAATGGGGGTGTGTCACCCCCATGCTTCAGCAGTAACAGCAAGAAAACATGGCTTTATCAAAGCCTGTTGATGTGACACTCTGCATTTTACATAGCTTTCACATAGAACTGCATGATTTATTTTAGTGCAAACGTTAATGGTAAAGGTGCATAACTTGCCATGGTCAAAGGAAATTTATTATATTCCTAAGGCAAAATGACTTGAATATTAAATTATATTAACAATCTCAATTTATATTGTACATAATAATGAAGCTTTAGGATGTAAGGTAATTGCATAAATGACCTCTTTGTCCATCTCTGTATTTTGACTTTTTAAATTGCAAAGTCTAAAGAAAGAACACAAAGTAGGGGGAAAATAGCTTGCATCTCAGTGCCAGAGATGTAGCCTCTACCACACTCCTGACAGAGATCACTCAATCATGGTAATCCATGTGTGCTCAGACAGCTGTTGATGCTTGACAAAATTGACAGTAACAACAGAAGGTCTTTTTGTTAAGATATACAACACTGCAAGCACAGGAAACTGAATATTCTAGGAAGCTCATGATGAAAGGAAAATATAAATGTCCTGCACAGTCTTGCTTTGTGAGCACAAATCAACAGGCTGAAGGCTGCTTGCTATTCCAAAGTCTGTCATGGATTTATAGTTTGACCTTGGGAATAGCTCTTCTTGTTTCCTTTACCACCTTTTGCATTACAAGAAAAGGAGTGAATCAGAGTCAGATGAAATTATACTATGATTGAAAGCCAGAAAATGGCCTTTTCCCTGTCATGCCACCCAAAGCATAGGCTGTCCTGGTTATTGGGAAAGAGGCAGAAATAGTGCAGACCTTCTCTCTCATTGTATAAGTTTATGTTGCCTACTTTGAAATAGCAACCTCCTCAGCTCCCAGCCACCAGCCACTGCTGCAACAATAAATAATCCAAATGATGCATTTGCTGGGATTAATGAAGTCTTGCGCAAATAGAAATGGCTGTTCAAAGTTCCAGGGAAACAGTGACTTGTGAACAGGCAGCAAGGCCATTGCTCAGGCAGAGCTCACCACTGGTTTCAGGAGGAAGCAGGAGGGCCTGGCAGGTGCTGCCCAGCCCTCCCCACGGTGTGAGCTGCAGCCCCCAGCCACGCTGCCCTGCCTCAGCTGCAGAGGCAGGTGCTGCTCTCTGTGCAATCCCACATTCTGTGCATGTTCCCTCGCGCCCTACAAATCACTTCGGGAGAGCCAACAGCCATTTCAGCCTTTCAAAGCAGCTTGTTCTTATTCCTCAAGAAAGTGTTTATAGCTAGGATTTAATAAGTCTGTAGTGCTTTATATTTTGGAAAAAAAAAATCGCATTCTGCCCTGCACAAGCTATGTAAACAAGAGCAGTGATTATACATTCAAGTGATGAAATGAATGTAATGTTTATACAGTAGGATAATAGAATATTTCTGATTCAATTGGTGGTTATTTGTCATAACCAATGGGATTTTTATTTTAGTGCAATAGGCTCTGACATTTTCACCCTGGAGTAATTGTGTTCACAAATTTGGTATCTCTCCAGTCTATCTCCTAGATATTCTAGCCCAAGATTTTCATGCTGTGCAGCAATTAATTTTGTGAGGCTTCTATGTGTGCTGTGTTTTTTTTCAGAATTTCACTCTTTGTATTCCCCTCACACAGTTTTTCAGCACAACTGCAACTGAACTCTATTGGTATTAATAATAGTGCAAGGCAATCTTTCTTAGCTAAAGTTAGAAATCTGGTTTTCTTCTTCCTTAAATCACTCTGATGATGGTAACTACCTGTAATAAAAATGGACGTGCAGTAATAATACATTTACTTCTTTACTGTCATATCACGTTTCCTTTTTCATCTCCCTCTTCATTTCTTCCATCTCTTTTGTTTTTGAAATATTCTCTTTTCCTTTATTCAGTCCTTATCTGAAAGAAATGAAATACCTCATTCTACCCTGTTTTTATCCCTCCCACACTTTACTCTCTCACTGTAAGACACAAAACATCAAGCTCAGTAGGAGCATTAACAGGGAGACAGACAGGACTGCCTAGAGCCTTTAATTAGAACCTTCCACATCTGAGTAGAATATGGATTAATGAAAGACTATGCATTGTGGTTGTTCACATTTTTTTTCTTTTCAGACAACAAAGAAGAAATCAAAGTCTTCATTATGGGTATGTCTATTGGACAAATCCAGTAAAACACCTAACAGACACTTCACACAACTAAAGCAACTGCCTATTCTCTTTGCTGTCTTATGTGCTTGAAAGGAGCTGAGAACTTTGTACAAGCAGCCAAGAAATCCTGAATGGCTAAACCTGTTTTGTCTAACCACGGAGAGGATGGAGCCTCCTAGAACTTGCAAGTTTGAGGTCTAAGAAAGACAAAATATTCTGAGGAAAGGCACATTAATGATGCAGAATATGCACTCAATGAAGAATAACTTTCTGCTGATTCTTTGGTATTGTCTTAAGTATTTATAACTACATGGGCAAAGCAATAAACTTCTACCACATCTTCCAGGTAACTAATGTGAGAGATCAAAAGCACTTCCCACCAAAGAAGTTTTATTGCTACCTTGTCACTATTGCTGCAGGTCAGAGACCTTATATCACCTGAGGCAACCCTCTTTGTGCTCAGAACATTTCCTATTGTGTTTTAATCCCTCTATAAGTCTCTTTGTAGCTTCTGTAATGGATTTTTTTTGTTTTATTTTTAACACTTCCTCTTCATACTAACAGGAGGATTGCAAAGGTGTACTATCTGTAATACCTATAAGAAAGCAATAGGTCCAGGGCCCAGAACAAATGACTTTGTTTCTTATCTTTTCATTGTTTCTTTTTTCATATAGAAAAAGGTTGTTGTACAGAATAGATGATGAAGATATATCAATGTGTCTGGCTTGGTCCATGCACAAAATTCAGGGCTATTGTGTATACAAATCCCAGTTTCTGTGGTAGGAATACTTAGACTATAAATGAAGAATAAAAAAAATCTGGAAGGTAATGAATGTACATCAGTACAATGGATTTAGTTTGATGCTTCTGGAGGACATCTGCCTTACAGTCTGTTAATGAGTGAGGAGCTACTCCTGCCAGGGAGGAAAATATTCATGCTGCTTTCCACAGATGGAAAAAGTGACTGTTAATGTGGCCTTCATAAAGGCTACTCTCACAAGGATAATACTAATCTGTTTTATTGTCCAGAGCATAGCCCAGCATGGGTTTTCAGGGTGACTCTTTCAAGAAGTTTCTATCTTCCTTTTGGCAAAGGAAAGAGTATAGAACGTAGATTTTGGGAGCAACCTAAGACAAGATTTCTTTTCCTGGCTCAGTTCCTAGATTTCCAGGATGACAATTGACAGGATGTATCAAGAATCTAACTTTAATTAAAGAAAGCAAACAGGAAGAAAGTGTTATCAGGCGTGGGTGAACAATATGGTGCTCTCCCCCAAATGATTTTGAGAAAACTTTAAAAAGTGTTTTTGCTAACGTTTCCGAGGAGAAGGTGGAAACAAAACTTCAACCTAGTTTTTTTAAGTTACAACACACCTAGAATGGTTTTATGTTACAAAAATTAACACAACAGGATTAAAATATTTGTTTAAATGTAAATTTTTGCCTGGCCCATACCCTCTCATGATTATTAATTTTAAAGTACTAAAATGGATTTTGTGTTTCAAAATAGAACCCAAAAGCTTTCTAATGGAAAGACTATCATAGCTTTTTTCCTTCATGTCTGTGTTAGGACTTGAAGACAAAGCAAGGGCAGAGGAGGTCCCTAAGGTTAGGATAACTCTACTGTGTGGCTAAATCTGTTTATTCATTTGTATGACTCAGAGGACTTATGTCAATTCCTTCTAAATAGCAGAAGACTGTTAAAAATGAGTGTTAGTCATATAATGTGCCAGCGTGTGTATTACTTGTTCCTCTACTGGCTGATTTGCTACAAGATAATAGCCTATTATTGCTACCAGCTGCTAATTAGCTGCTAATTAATAGGTTGATAGACTCTGAAGCCAGGAGGGACCATTAGCTCATACAGTATGACCACAGAAGTTTTAACACATCTCACCCATGCTACCAGAACTTGTGACAGGCTGTTAAAGCCAGTCCTTGGCAGCAGCAACCACACTACTGGAGTTACCTAGAAACTGAAAGTCTCCTGGTACTTTTACAATTATTCCAGTATTCTACCACCATCAGTGATAAATACTTAGACCTTGATTCTCACTGAATGTGTTTGCAGCTATTCATTGTCCTCCACCAGGATAAAGAGCTGTTTATTATCTGGTACTTTCTTCTGTTTACTTATTGTAAACAAGGTGCCTCTCCATCATATGATTCACAAACTAAATAGGTTGTTCCCAAACTAATTAGATTGTACCCCTTGACTGTCTGTCCACAAAATTTCTCATTAATCTCTGGAATTATTTCCTACACTCTCTTCACAATTTTATTAACTCTTTAAAAAAGCAGTGAGACTAAAATATCTGGGAGGTTTTACTAGGTGGAGGATTGAAAACAAGCTTTATGCATCCATCACAGAGAAATGTCATCTAGATATTGTCTTGAATTTGTTAGAGGTGACGAGGCAGTTTACCACACTATTAGGTGCTTCACCACCCCCATCATTTAATCTATTAAGCAATCTTTTCATTTAGAAGGGATTCTTTTTGAAACACAAAGGAAGGTGATATACCCTGCACTTGAAATGGCTTTAGTTTTTCATAAGAACATGCAGATAATCATTCCTCTGTCCCAAACAATGGGAGTGTGTCTTCAGTTTCAGTGTGTGACTAAAACGTGATGGAAGAGAAAGAACAATTTCCCTGGAAGCAGACTGGCATAAGCACAGCACAGCAACCCTGGATCCCCCCATTCTTGCTCCAAGGCACTCGATTTGGCACTCTGATTCCTTAAGCCTTTTTTGTATCTCCCAGCAAAGGTCACATTTTCATTTTCTGTGACATTAACTCTGAGGAGATCCAATGTGATTTCCTTTTCTTACTTCATGTTCTCTTTACTTCTCCCTCCATCCCCTCCCAGCACTGGTTTATTTTATTTATTTATGTGAAATTTATGATATATTTTTAGGTTCATGTGTGGCAAGTTATACATTATTACATACTTGATTGCAGGTAGACTTGTGTGATTATAACAAATGAAGCAGAAAAGTAAACTGGTTCACAGCTTCTTTTCTACCACTGTTATCATTCTCAGTGTCCGATATCATGTGGAGAGGGGTGACACCAAAGGTACTTTGTTCTGTGTGCATTATTATCATGAGGCAGACATCACAATATCACTGCTTGGCTGAACTAAAACACAGTGCTGGGAATGCAGTGCCAGACTGCACAACCAGGTACAAAAAAAAAAGGTTTATTCAGCAATACACAATAGACAGGGTGACTACAGGCTCTTAAAGTTTTGGTGTGCTGTTCTCCTAAGGCACCTGGATACTGAATGTTCTAAAGAATCCATAGACATTCTCAACCTTGTTTATTACAAAACTTTTCATCACAAAGTAAATTAGCCAGCAAGTCTAAACCACTGAATGTTTTATTGTAGTCCTTTCATAGCTTCTCATCTCCCCATTTAGATTTTCTTCAACCATGGAGGAACATACTCCTTTTTCTTCAGAAAATACAATGAAATGCTATCAGTAATTTAATAAATCCCATAATATCCTTCTTTAAGAAGAAATATATATTCTGGAATACACACGGTTAGGTTATCAATATGCTTTTGTGCAGATTGGTTTGGTTTCTTCAGCTTGGCTTTACTGTATAAATGTACTTATCAGTCACCTCTGTCATGGACCAATCTTGTGAGCCGAAGTTCATATAATTAAAAGATATGTCTGAATTCTGGGAGTACAAAGTCTTTAAAACAGACACGTGCTGAGTAAAGGGTTGTACAGTGACCACCATGGCGTGGTCACCTCAACTGCCAGAGTCTGAATGCTGCCAGTGCTATGGGCTCAGATCACTGGAGCTCAGCAGCTGCTTTCCCCACATGGGCTGGCCTCAGCTATCTGTTTCCATTCTTTGGAACAAAAACAATTAATATGGTTTTACAGACATTACTGGGGATAGCAAAACATAAAACATTAACTTCATCGTGTGTAATCATTACTGGTATAAACAGCCAAGAACATTTCCCAGTCCACTGGCTATTTTATTAAGCTGTAAGATGCATCTTTTGTCCCAGTTTTTGACAGCAAATCCCCCTGTCCCTATTTCATGAAACACAGTGGTGCAGTGATTCACTGGCTTCATGCCAGGAGCTAATAGAAAAGCCAGAAACTCTCTTTAAATCTTTTGTACCCAGCTAAATTCTTAATATAGTAAAAAAGTACTACTTGCTGGTCCATGGGGACCTAAGAACAGTCCTGAGGATATGTGCTACATAATTTAAGGAAAATCCTAAGTGATGGGAATTGCCCTGTACACCTGGACTGTCTGATCAAGACCCACATCCATTTGACCTGATCCACATCTGATCAAGACCCACAGGAGAGGGCATGGGTCAATTAGGGACAATTTTGTCTATTATTTCCTGATGTTCCCTCTTTGAGCTATTTTTTGAACAGTTCCTCTAAAATTTTCTTGAATATTATGTACAACTTCTTTTCCATGATAAAACATCCATTGTTGGAGCACAACAACCCAACAGAAACCCCCACTGTGTATGTATATATGCATATAAATATAAAAATATCTATATTAACAATTTATTCACTGAGTAGGAAACAACAAATTCAGACACAGGGGAAAGATGTTAAATTGTTTTTATTTCATTTCTTTAAAATATAGAGTATGCCAGTTCAGCTCTCAGAGGCATTAACTGAAAGAACCCAAAAGCAACATAAACAAATTCAAGCACAAATAAAAACAAATTTAGCACTCACAAACAACCCCGTAGTAACCTGACTTCTATTTCCAAGTCAGGCTTGTGCCCAGAAGACCTAATATTTGAAAATTATTTTTTAGGCTCCTTATAATTCCCAGTTTCTGGGTATAACATCTCAGGAATTTTGGGGGGTTTTTTTAACAGTCAGAATGAGAGTTTTGTCATTATTTCTTGTTAGATACTACATAGAAAAGAAATACCACAGGAAAACATTGAAACTGTTGAAGGGAATGCAAAAAATAAAGGAAAACCTATTGCAGCTGCAAGGTTCAATAACAATAATTAAGGGCCTTACTGCTGATTATATTACAGAGTTGTAATTGGTTTTTTGTACTGAATGCTTATGGCATGTACTTTGTCTCTGTAGTACCTATGCCCTCTGTGGGGAAACACCAAATCTATTAAAGTAACACCAAAAAAAGAGGTAGAAAAACTTATTATAAGCAAATTTTTCATAGAACCTAAAAAAAGCTCATTATTTCCTAGCAAAGTCAATAACACACTCTACCAGGAAGGTCCCAAAATTATTATGACTAATATCAGAAGATCAGGTCCTTGAAATCTCTGAAAAAATCTGTTCTTTCTGTAGGACTTGCTAGCCTGGCTTTGAAAGAAAATCATTACCAGCCTTTTCAAAAAGGCAGCCTTCTGCTGCAACCTGCAATAGTCTTATGTTGGCTCCAAAAGGCATCTCCTGGCACTTGCTCCACTGCTGGTCTCAGGATTGTCATTTTCTGGAGCAGATTGTGTACTGATTTTCAGTCAGCAAATTGTGTGCTGATTCATTTATAGTAGTATACAAAAGAGAAGGATCAAACCTTGACAGAGGAAACAGAGAGACATATACATTAGTGGGATGGGGACAAAATGCACTCTGTGTTTTTCCGTAGTAAATTAAAACTGGACAAACCTGATGCTTTTCTGTTATTTTTAATTAGAGAATGGGTTTGGGGTTTTGTTCATTTGTGGTTTTTTTAGATAGAAATGGGAGAGACACTAAGAGAAAAAGCCCTAAATGATTACTCTCTTTTGTGTTGCCCTTGACAACCTGGGCACAAAGTCCTGCCATAACTGATGCCAGCAGCATTTGGTTATGATGCAGACACAGTGAGAAATGCAAAGTCAGGGCAGAAATAAGTTCATTTTCTGCCTAGGACTGAACATGTGCAGATTTTCCATGCCTGTTCTCCTGGCTCAAGATAGGAAGAGTTGTAACAAGTTGCCAGGAAAGGAAAGGAAAAGATGGAAAGTGTTTGTATGGACATTTATTACATGACATGCTGGAGATTTTATTGTGCACAGTCCAGTGGAGACATACTGCAGAGATGCTGTCTCACCTATTTAAAAAGGAATGGCTGGAAAGAGATTCAGGTTATGTTAGGAGAAAGCCAAGTTTAGTTACTGTCTTGACATCCAATTACTTATATGACCTTAGACAAATGAAGGAATTGCTCTGTGAAGTTCCTCATCTATTAAATGGTGCTGGAGTTACTTCCTGACTTAGTAGTAGATGTTGTGGGGAAAAATACATTAAAGTTTACATTATGTTCATCTCCTATTTTAAAAGGGTCTATGTGAGTATCATTCTTCCAGAAGTTGCCACTGGATTTAATGGAAACCAATGATTTCCAGTGAAAAATTGTTATTAAATTAAATTATATAAACACTTAGTGGGCTGTGTATAGTTTGATTCTAATCTCGGAAACTCAATTTATTATATTATTTTGTTTCTAAGTTTTTTGCTACCTCCAACTTCAGGCCTTATGTTGTTTAAACACCCTTCAACTTCAAGTGCTCCAGAAAAAAAGCTTTACTGCTGAGGAAGTATGGCCTACCCACACAGGAGAGGAATCCTGCTTGCCCAGTTAGGGCTGTTGGTGCTGGAGGATACAGTGTGCAGTTGCAAAGCTAAAATTGTGCCTTGCCCACTGCCATACCTGGTGCCTTCCACACTCATCCTTAAACTCAGTTTAACAGATGTATGCTCACAGAAAAGCTGGGGACCTGTCAGCTCAGCACTCTGCAGGATTTAGTTCTAAAAAAAAATAACTGCTGTTAAAAGGCCACAAGAATTAAGTGGAATTGGGACAGAATCAGAAGAGGGCAAGGAGAGGAAAACATTTTGGAACCCTTTTTCATTTAAAATGTACTCTTTGGGGAAAATGTCACTTACTGCAGATAAAAATGCAGTGCATTGCTGAGCAGGTGTAAGTAATTTTGTCTAATTACTACAAATGGCTTTTCCATGTATGTGAACCAGTTGGGATTACTGAATGGTGAAAACATGTAAGAAGAAGGTAGATTTGGAGAAGGAGGAAAGAAATGCTTTTAATAGCTGATTACAGCGAGTACTCTGGGGTAACAGAGACATTGAAAATGATCTTAGGCAGTTTTATAAAAAGAAGTTATTTCAGCAAGATATTTGGAATAGCCTTTAGGAGGCACATGGAAAAAAAGTAACATCTGCAATGGTTTTGTAAATCTCTAAGCATGAGAAATCCACTAAAGCCAGGAGAGGCATAGCAAGTCCCATGATCACCAATGCTTCCAAGAAGTTGCCTGGTTGTTATTAGGATAGCCTACTTAGGCTACATCAGAAATCATCTTTCTCAAATTAAATGATTAGTGACAAAACTTAGTGGGGGGGAAAAAAGAAAAACTGTTTTGCAGTAATTTGTTTTGGTGGAACTGAACTAGAGACGCAGCAAAGGATCTTACGTGTTCTTGTAGACTTCTATGACTTAGCAGTTCCTCCATTTTTTTAAGGAGAAAAACTCTATAAAGAAAGCCATAAGAGAGGGAATCAGCTGTTTGCAGTCATACTGATCATAGCAGCTAGGGCAAATGTTATTCATATGCATCACCTTCTGGGTAGTCCATCAGAACTTGAAGGACTGAAACCATACAGTGACCAAACAGGAGCCTGGTAACATTTATAACAAGAAGTTAGGCAGTTCTGATCTCCTACAGAGGATGGCAAGCATACACCCTTTGGCCATCATCCTGCTCTCTTTGGCTTTCTCCTCCAGAGTTCTACATTTCACTGTCAACCCCTTAGTGCTGCTGAAGGATTGAGCAAACAGCATCCCTCTTTATAAAAAGAGGTGAGCACCCACCTCATGCATGGGCTGCTTGAGCCTTTGCCTCTGTGTGTGGTTTACTACCTTTCTCTGTCCATCAGGAGATGCCCATCAGCTCCTCCTGTGTATGGAGTGCCTTGGAAGCACAGGGCTCACCCTGTTTGCCTGACATTTTGACATGCAGAGGGTGTGATATATGATTTTAAATGGTCAAGAACAAAAGCATGTTGCTACAGGTGGGTAGACATTAACTCCTCTGTGTGATGCAGTGCTGTCAGCAGCACTAAAGATATGTGCTGAGGAGAGGGGTATCTATGTTATAATCTATTTTATCTCAGCTGAGACAGATGATGCATTGTTCTTTGAGCAGCAGCACAGTGGGACCCATCCTTCATGCACAATAATACCTGAGAATCATTTCAATGGTTTATGGCACCTCATAGGAAGTCAAGATTTGGTGGGGAAAAACAGGAATTTGCCTGAAAAACAGATTGGTTTTATAAGAGAGGAGAGACAAGTACGACAAATGTGCTGTGCATGATTATGCCAGAATGTTTTAGAAAGCCACTGCTCCCCAGCTAGAAGCTGAATTTCCCCTTCACTTGAAGCACAGTCTCTGATCATGTGTGCATTTCCAGCTCCCCACACAGCAGAGTAATCTGGGGTGGATTGCAGCAGCTGTTTCCCTCCTTGCTGCTGTGCACAAACAGCCACTTGCACACTGGCAGCTTCTCACATCCTCCTGCAAAACCACTGGCACTGAAACTGCAGCATTACTGTAGCACAAAGTTCCTTGAGTTTGCTTTCCAGATACACACTGAGCCCTGTTCAGAAGGACCCCAAACACTCTGAAAGCTTTATCATGGCTGTAATGAGATCTTGGAGCAGAGGATAGGAGTGCAGACCTGCAGCTGCATCCCAGTTATGCTAGATGTGCTTTTATTCCTTTTTTTTAATGCCAAGACTGCCAGCTGTGCGGCAGGTTGAAAAGAAGGCTTTGGAGTACTCTGAAAAGCAGCTTCCTCTGGGATGGATGACTTAGCTGTGAGAGGATACGTAGTATTGCAATGTCAGGTTCAGAGGACCTGAGGAAGGAAGGATCTCACAGCCCATCAACACAGCAAAGGAAACAACAGAGCAGTGGGCAGTACTTGAACTTGGACTGTCAGAAGGCAAGGGTTAGCTCTCCCTCAGTTTCTTCCCATACAGCCATAAGACCATACACAAATGTGTCTCAGGGAAGCAGAGCTCTCTGATTCCCTCTTAAACAGGAAATCCCTTAAAGCATTAAACTGTGAAATAAACTGCATTGCTTCTGCTGCCCAAGACACTTTCCTTGACCTAGGCTAGAAGGACAAATTGTCCTATGGATCTTTAAAGGAGCCATGGAGTGGGTTTTATGCTCACCATCTATAGTAGTGTGGCTCCTCCACGGGCTTCCAGGGCATCCAGAGAAGTGCCAGACCCACTCCTCTTCCTGTGCCTGACTCCCACAGCTTCCCCTCTCCCACTTTACGGAGTTGCCAAGCAACCTCCTGTGAGAGGAGCGAGCAAGAGCTGTCAAGTTTATTATTTTTTGTCTTAAAGTAGCAATGTCTCCTACATAACTGAAAAATTATAAGAGAGAATTCATTTTTGGTTGAATATCACAATTAGGCCTCATTTCCTTGCCTCTCCCCATTCCCTCACTTGGTGTCCTGCATAGTTTCAGAGGACCCAGGAAAGGATTGCACCTGAATACATGGAATGAAATAAAGTTTGAAGCCTGCTCTGTTTTCCAGATTTGCAGCTGCTTTAGGAGTGAGTGGACCAGCAGGGTCTCCCACACAATTGAATTTAGAATCTGAAACACAGCAGGAAATTGAAGCCATGGAGGGGGGGTCATATTTTCTAAAGGCAGTGAAATTATATGTATTTAAAAACAAAACAAGATGTAGATACAGCTACAATATATTTCTCATAGTGATTGGCATGTCTAATCTATGCTAACTGGGGCTCTTCTGACTGACCTTAAAGGGTGACAGAAATATCTGTATATTGTAAATGCAGGTGACTTGACGGGAAGAGAATGAAGGATGTCTGACTTTAGTTCAGAAGGTTTTGAGATGCTGAACACACTTTTTATTAAATCTATATTAAAATACATTAATAATATTTGAAGAGAGGCTATTCTACAGACTTACATCTAACTTACCTATCTGACTCAGTCTAACTCAAACTCGTGACCTTCTCTCCAGAGTCCAGACACAGCCGGACCGGGATTGGTCACTCAAGATAAACAATCTCTAACTCGCATTCTACAAGGGAGAACAGGGAGCAGAGATAGGAATTGTTTCTCCTTGTCTCTGCTGCTTCTTCATGTTTCTCCCAGTAAATCTTTGGGAAAAGTTGTGCCTTGCTTTTCTCTGTGAAGAAAAATAAAGTAACATCTGTAGAGCAGGGGAGAGCTGGCAGTGACCCCTGAAGTCACATGAAGTATACTGTGCTCCACACACACTACATCCATGCACAGGTACACAAGGACTCCATACAAGATGACACTGAGCTGTATGTGCAGGTCCAATTTGAAGAGTGGGTCACAGCTGGGAGCAAGCAACCACCCTGTCCCCTTCATCCAAACTCCTGCTCTGACTCCTGACAGACTCGTGGGCTTTATCTGGCCATAGGGTGTTATGAAGGTTTTACAGATGTTGTATAAAGAGATATCATGGGTAAGATTAATAATACACAGAATGTAACTGGGCCATGAATTAGGATTTGATAAAAATGTCTGAATAATGAACAAACATGCTCACTAGCACGTTTATGGACCAACATCTCAAGTGTCATTTGCTGCTACCTTACGTGAGCACAGTCTTTGCTTACCGGTTATGTTCCAACAACTGATGGGTGGTAATGGAAATGCAGGCTTGTGATTCACAGGCTTCATGAATTTGCACCAAGTTTGAGCTCTCTGTTCATTACTTGTCCTTTTTTGGCTTCTTTGGAAAAAACAAAAGGAAGTCAGTCATGCAAAAGAAGCAAAGGTTTTGGGGCTAAAACTACACCAGTGATAATTACGGGAAACAAATAAATACCAAGTGAGATCACTATTCATCCACAGGTAAATGAGGGAGAGGGAAGGAAGAGATTTTGAAATATTCACAAACCTGTATGAAAAAAGCTTGATTTTTCAGTTTGTTTTCTCATTTTTAATCAGATTTACTGGCTGTGCATCATAATGAGATGGTGGTGTGCTTTTTTTTGAGGTAGAACATATACTTCTTACGGTAAGGAACAGTCATTAACAAAATTCTTCCTCTCTAGTAGCCCTCCTTATCTTTTTCACTATTTGTGCAGGCATTTATAGAGTTTTCAATCTAAATATGCAAGAAGTTCAGGTAATGATAGAGCAGGTGTACCTTGGGAGGATTAAATTATGGGAGTCAATGAACAATTATGGGGTAGCAGCTGGATGACTGAAATAATGTTAGCAGCATTAATAGTTACAGAAAATACTAATCTTTCTGCTCCATGTGGAGGCCTTTTAGTGCTCAGAACATAAACTTACAGATTCAACTGTTTTTTGCATTTGAAACTTCATAAATGAGACCAGGCTTGAGTTTATGTGACCCTGGGTGCTGTCTTAGACTCTGGTAAGATCTAGTCTTTACAGTATTGAAAATCCATAGTGTGACAGTAGGGGACAAAGATGATGTTCATGGCAGAAGATGGAATAATTTACATTTATTTCAGCAACATTTCCATGGTGCTGTCATGACTCTTAGATCAGAATTTGCCACTGAAGTCTAAAAAAGTCTGGTTCTGAACAGCTGCGTCTTCTCCCATCAAATATTAGTATGTTAATCTCTTATACATCAACAAGTGTTTATGCAAAAGGTGGAAGGAACAGTCCCTCTGCTGGGGACCTGAACTCTTCAGAACATTAGAATTCAATAGAATAATGTTTCAGAAGTGACTGGCACCATCTCAGCCCTTTTTATGGCAGGGTACATTTATTTTTTCCACTTGTGGTTACCTGATCTCATTGTCTGTTACCAGTGTCTTTAGTGAAGGCATTTGCAAGCTGTTAAAAACAGACAGCACAAGAAATCACTTTGAATTTCAGAAATACCAGTGACAGTGAGAGGAAACCTCAGGCACCATAGCACTTTGAGGGAGGCATCAAGATCATTAACAAGTATAGCTGAAATGTTTTAAGAAGGAGGGTACTGATTTATGCATATGATTTAGGCATATTCATGCAGGATTACAATAAAAAAAAGTATTTTTCTTAGGAGGTTCAGATGAAAAATAACCTGTAATATGGAGGGCTACACAATTTAGAATGTTAATGAAAAAAGAGTCTAAAACTGATAATTGAATCTTGTACTTAAGCCACAGGAGAAATGAGCTCCCTCAGCTCTTTCCTTTTTGCAACCTCTGGAGAATGTTTCTGTCATCCAGAATATGAGAACAGATTCTTCAAAGTGTAAATCTGGGTGTGCAGTGCCAGTGTATGAATTAAAATAGACTGAATGATAGAGGTGATTTAGGAAGCAGTTGATCAGCTTTGCTTTCCTGAGCTTATTCTTGACAAAATAGACCAAAACCAGGATAAAAAGTGTAAAAGCAGCTATAAATGAGGATGCTCTTCTGACAAGATATACTTGATTCTACAGATTTCTTCCCCAAGGTTCAGAAAAGGGAATGTCAATATTTGGTGCATTTGAACTTCCTTCAGGATGTATTTTATATCAAAACCTCCTGTCAAATTAAAGCTTGACAGTCTTGACTGCTCGATTGCTTTCAATCACTTCTAAAAGTCTAAAAGATTACTTCTAAAAGCACAAAGATGTCCAGCATCTGATGACTGAATGAAATGTGTTGAATTTGGTTGTCCCTTGGCAAAATCTTCTTCTGACTGTATATGAAAGTGGAGAGAGGATGTACAGCATACTGATCTATTGATGACTCCAGCTGGAAAAGATTTATCCAGGGCTGTCATATGATCCATTTTTCAACTCTCTGTAATACTTTATTAAATAAAACCTGTGGTGGAAAAAGGAAATCTCTTCCAAAATGTTATTTTCCCTCTAAGAATCTCTACCTTGAACAGAGGAATGTCCTTTTAGATATGAATCTTTGGCAGGGGTTTTATTATCTCAGGGGACATAGTTTGGGGATCAGGACCTCGTCTAACAAGACAGGATTTGTTATCACTTGGAGATGGAAGCACTGCAGAGAGTTGCCATACAAACTCATCACCAAGATTGCTTTTTGGGGACCAAATGTCTTTGATTTTGCATATTGGCATCAAGTCTGGATCTAGGATGTGTTCAGAGAGAGGTCTGATCCCATGGGGCTTGGTTATGGGACCACTTCCACATGATGTGGATACAGGACACCCCTTGGATCACTCACTGTGCCAGAGACAGCAGACCTCACCCAGTCAGGCTACTGTCTGATGGCTTCTTGTAATCAGCAAGAACTCCAATAAAAACTAGGACAATTCTCAAGTTCATGGACAAGCCAATACTCCCTGACCAAGTAAGAATGGATAAGGAGGCCTCAGCCCTAGTACAGATGACAGTGATCTTGCTGATCAGTCACGTTAGTCTGGAGTAGCTTTTATGAAGTTGGACACCCAGAAGCACATTAAAATGTGTGAGAGATGTGAAAATGCTCTCTGCAGAGTGAAAACACAAATACTGCTGAGCCACAGACCGACTTTGAAGGTTAATTGGACATTTAGTTTTAGCTGCTGTCACAATAGATCAGTCATGTCACACTGTAATCAAAACTAACACCTTCCAGCAGGCTTGTTAACTATTCTAACATAGGAGGCAATTGTTTCAGTAATAATGGCAAAGGTAAGGAATATTCCTTTGAGTATTACAGACATTTATAGCAGCAGCACCACCTGTCCCCTGGAATTATGAGCTGTTCTGTCTGTGAAGGAATGACCTGATTTTTTTGTTTGTTTGTTTGTTTGTTTGTTTATTTGCTTGTAACACACATAGAAGTCTGGCTGAATTAAAGTAATTCATGGTAAAAGGTCAAAAATGAAGAGCTGCTTGGTCCAGAAGATGTCAATAAGAAGACGAACAAATAAAACCATAGCCTGCAAAAGACTGTGGCTGTATTTTTATCTTGAAATATATTGTATTTAGGTATATAAAAAGATAAGCCTAAAAAGTTGTCAGACAGAACTGAGGATCTGAAGATAAAATTATTCCACAAAGATGTGTCTTCAAGGAAGACTGAAAACAAACTTCACCCACACCACAACCATGTTATACAAAAAGAGGCTCATGTTTCGGACCAAGGGGCACAACAGAAAGAAGGGAGGCTACATTCCTTTAGCACCTCCTCTGTACAGCTCTGCCCAGGAGCACCTCACAGTGAACATCTCTTGACATTCCCAAGGCTGTATGGTGCAGTTATCACTGGTACTATGACAACAGCAGATTTTTCAGCCCATCTATTAGCCTTTTCAGGTTCTTCTCACTTCTTACCATGATTGCAAGGTTTCCAAGTTTCTTTTGGCATGACTTGTTCAGGAAAGACTGAAAAATTAAATGGCAAATACTAAGCTGAGGAGAAGTATAGATGTGAAAGGAGGTGCAAGGGAAGTTTTCATAAAATTTTAATACTGATTAAAAATATTTTAACAGGTTATGACATATCCAAATATTGTATTCTAGTGACTCCTTTGAATTGTGTTATTGAAAGCACCAATTTCTCAATATCTATATGTACCATAAAACAAGGACACAGTCTTGCTTATGGTATATTCAGTCTGAACATGCTTCTTTAGAGAAGGAAGCATGAAAGGCAAACTTGAGACAAAGATTAAGGAACCAACCAAACAACAGTTTTCAGAAAGTTCAGGGTATCCCACTGAAAGAAATATGAATTTGTCTGAAGATACTTCTTTTCCATGACAAAAAAAAAAAAATAGAGATTTACTAGAAAAAGAAATCTTCATAAATATTGTTTTGCTCATGATTGCACTTTCAATTCAACGTGTTGTATTTACAGACATATATGTCCCTCATCTATAGGTGAGGGGCATATATATTTTGTGAAGCTACAGCAAAAGCTCTTAAGGCAATTGGAAGAGAATTACTGTAATGAAGTGGTTAAAACCGTGTAATATAGTCTGCTAAAAAAAAAAAAAAGGAAAGAAATCAAAAAATTAAGAAAAAACATGAGCAGAGGTGAAGAAACTCATAGAAAAAAGATGCAATTCTTCTTCAAGACCGAAGAAGGAAGACAGAAAAAACCATGGTGAAAAAAGGCAGTATGATCTGTATTTAATAAGGCCATGTTGCTACATAGCTGTGACACAAGAATAACCATGTTTTACATCCAGTACCCTTAGGGCTGAGGACTCTTTTAGCCCCCTCCATAAATCTTTTCCTGAAATTAGAAAACAAAAATCTCCAAAGCAGTTTTGCTCCTCGAGCCCATGATTCAGGTGTTGTGAACATCCGTGCGTTTCCCCTTCCTTCAGGCTGTTTTCTTTGGCAGCTGCTCAGTTTTCCCACTCAGGTTTGTGTGTTGTGGTGAAGGCTGCTGATAAGATGCTGTGTACATGGCTGGCTGGGGTATCTGCTGCTTGAACCTGCTGGCAATTTCCTGGTAGGAAGGGATTAATTCTCCGAAGGAGGGAAAAATCTGTGGTTTATAAATACATTCTTTACTACTCAGCCTGCAAGGAATTTAAACTAGAAAGACATTTTTCTACTTTCTTCTGTACAAACTCATTGCCCAGGTTTTTTACTTTCTTCACTATCAGTAGATGCTTTTCTCAGTATAGCTGCAGCTGAGCCCTCTTGGATGGATGGTGTCAGACAATGCTTCACCAATAATATTCTTGATAGTTATAGAGCAGCTCTGATTCCTTTACTGGACCAGAAAAATCAAGTTTCTCCAAGTGTAGAACAGCAGGGACAGAGATCAAGAAGTAAACTATAAGAAAACCAACCCAGAGCCTTCACATGGGAGGGTTGTGCCTTGAAGCAAAACCTCCCATAAACCATCCTCCACAAATTTGGCTACTCTTTTCCTTAGGCAGAAAGCACAGTGTGCCATGCTGTGGACCCCATATTCCTCTGAGATGTAAGAAGAATTACTGGCCTGGGAAAGGCAAAGTGCTTCTCTCTGAGCCACAAGCTGGTTGGCAGCCACCTCCAGTGCACGTGGCTCTCAGGCAGAATCACAGAATGACCTTTAATACCATTGAGTCCAACCATTAGCCCAACGCTGCCAAGTCCACCACCAAATCACGTCCCTAAATGCAGCAGAAACCTGTTCTACTGAACACACATGGGCTTGAACGACTGCTAACTGAGACCCAGGGCATCTCAACTGGTGATTTCTCCACTTGGTACCTTCTCTATCATCCTCCCTATTCTTCTGCACCTGTCTTGGCTTGAAAGAATTGGCAGATTCCCTTGCACACTGCAAGGCAATCCTGCCAGTCATGCTCAGTATTTAAACTAGGGGGAAAGATGACCAGGGGCCACTGGTCAAGGACTGGCAGGGCATCAGTCAGTGAGTGGTAATTGCATTGTGTGTTACTTGTTTTTTATATTCTAATTCTATTATTATTATTATTACTACTACTACTACTACTGTTATTAATGTTGTTGTTCTTATCATACATCTTTGCTGGCCCCTGAAAAATGGTTAGAAATTTCATAACTAGAAAATTCCCAATCTCATAATTTCTAATTCCCTTTGCAACAGCACACTCTGCAAAAACACATTCTCCCTCCAACTGAGCCTCTAAGGGACAGAAAAAAGAGAAATCTGGGCAAGCATCACTCTCTAATCAGCAATAAGTCTTCCCTGTGAAGCTCTGGAGGGCCTGATTAAAAGCAGATATGGGTAATCCTAATGAGGGAAAAAATTACAACTTCTGGAAGAATTGAAAGTTCCATGAAGGCCCCTTGACTCTGTAGCAGACCTTCACACAGGGTTAATAGATTTGGGCAGGCAGCAAGCTATGGTTTTATGAGGCTTTTTATTAATCACAGGAGCTGTGTATTGCACTGCAGGATGAGCAGAGGGGATATATTAAAGTTCAGCCCTCCCTAGCTGCATGGCTCTAAAATTGAAACACAGTTCTGTGATCACTCTGAGAGATTTGTCTTCCAGATATCCATGTGGTTGCAAGTGTCCCTTTTTACAGTGTGCAGTATCTCCTTGAAAAACCTGAGGGTAGAAGAGAAGGATTATGCCCAGCAAACCATGGTGAGGGTGGACAGTTTTACTCTTCCTAACTGGTAATGCTGGTGGATCTCTGCCAGCTAAGGGGTTGAGGGGTGACGTGTTCCCTTCAGACCCTTCTGGCAGGAAAATGGCAGCAAAGTTTCCAAAAGTAATTAAAATTTATCTTCAGCTGCAGGAAAAACAAAACACACACAGAATGCCTTAACTGGCAGCATTGTGAACAGGATATTTGTGTTTATAAAAGAAAAGAGCAGTTCACACAGCAGTAATGGAAGGAGATTCAAAAAGCACTACCAGCGGTAAAAATCACGCTTCAAGACTCTCCAGTTGGAACCTTTTCTCAGCAACTAAATGCAATGATTTTTAACTGCTTTTAAAGTCCAAAGCATTACCAAAGGTCTCTAGAAATGAGGATTTAGTGCAGACATGTAGCTTCCATGGACTGCATTCACATGTATGAACTGGCATTTCTTCAGGGATGTCTCAGATGTAACTGTAAATCACAAATGGTTCATAGACCACAGAACTCTACTCTTGCATTTGGCTGATCTATTTATCAGCCCATATCAAAAGGCCATCTGAACATCCCTGCAATATGTACATCCTTAACACATTCCCATAAGACAAAGTGATACTTCAGACCGTATTTCAAACTAGATATTTCTGACAGTCATGAATAATTTTCCATATTTTCTTTGTCACTAAAATATCTTTGTCCAAATTATTTCACTCTTAAGAGTTAGGTGACATGACATGACATGACATGGTTAAAAATTTTCTCTAATATTTTTCTCTCTATAAAATTTTCTCTCTTTCATTTTAAATTCAGTTTTATTGTAACAGTACTTTTGACAGAAGAGTTATTTTGGATTAATTTTTAAGCTAAAAATGGGCCAGTGTTGTCCAAAAGATTGCTTTGACACTCATTAAAGGAAGGAAAAAGTGTTTCAATTTGAAGTGCCTTTGTATTTAAACATTAAGCCAATTTTAGTCATCTTTTGTTTGAAGCCAACATCTAAATGAATATTTTATGATTTTCATTTTGAGCCTTTTCAGTGGGCCCTGACAGAATACATTTTAGTGTGACCAGTTTGGGGGAAGATCAGTGATTTGCATTTTTCAGGTTTAAGTTGGAGTTTTTAAAATAACATCTTGAGTCTGGTTTTCTTCAGAGATGGAATTTTGTTTTCCTGACTCAATTTTCCCTGTCCTGTTCACTTGGGAGATAGTGAAACAAATAAAGAAGCTTTACTATTTCAAAATCTCTCCTGATATTCATTATAAGTTTTTTTAAATGGCCTCCACACAGCACAGCCTCACAGCTATGCAAAATTGAGAATAATTTTGCATATTTGGATATGCATTTACATCCTAGTTAAAGTGATTTCTTTTCTATGGTAGAATATACTTCAGAAAACCTTGAGGAAAAAGCAATGGTCTCAGTGGTCTCACTTTGTGCACCTTAGATTTCAAATTTGTAAATAGTTTTAGGAGACCCTTTTTTTAGTAAGACATGTATCTTTAAACTTTGGGGGTTTCATAAATTCATCAAAAGGAGTATGGATTAAAAAATGTATAAAAAGAGTAGGAAGTCTCCAGAAATTCTGTGCACAAACAAGAGCACCTGAAAGAAAGCCTTCTTGAAGAGGGAGAGAGGCTATTATGAAAACACGTGGTGGTCCAGAATATGTCTGTGCTGAAGCAAAGTACATACTATTTCCCAATTTAAACAAAGGGGAGAATTAAGGAAAGACACTGGAAATGAGCCCAAGCTGACTTTATAAATGATTAAGTGATAATAATTCAAAATTAATTCTAGTCTGTATAACTTAGGCAAGTAATCGCCCCACTACGTTTCGTTCCTCAGAGAGCAGTCCTAATGTAAGCACGTGAACTTCCCCATCATGTCAGCAGCAGTAGGTGTTCTTGAAGAGCTCCTGGATGATGTTCTCTCCCAAAATGAAGCCTGTAGTCTTCAGCTTTTTCAGCAGAAGACTGCTTCAACCAGTGCCACTGCTGGGCAGAATAGTTCCTGTGTTTGCTGTGGTTTTGATGGTGAAGGTACAACCACAAGAAAACAACAGCGGAGATTTGGTGTTTATCTGACCACACCAGCTAGCAGAGCATTTCCTGTAGGATTTGTTGAAGCAGAGAACTGAGCAGTTTGTTGGCTGATATTTGTCTGCCATGCAACACAGCTCATTTCCTCTCACACAGACACATTTACCTCCCAACTGTGTTTACACATCAGCTAATTTCTACTTGCGGCTGCCGCTGTTTATAAAGAAAACCAAGCAATTGTTCCTAACAATTCTCTAAAAATAAATGTGCCGCCTTTACTGGGGTAGTTAGAATTCTAAACAGTGCATTTCATGATCATTTATAATGCAACAGCCTTAATGAACAGTGCCAGATCAGTCTTAGTATTCTTGAACTACCGATTGAGTAGCTCCTCTCTCTCTTTCCAGTGCCTTTATGGAAAGAATAACAATAAATCCTGTTATATTTAGAAAATTCCTTTTTTTATCCAGAATTAATCAAAAGGATTAACAGCCCTACACACAGTCCTCAAGCCCTCATTCTAGAAAAAGAAAACATCAGCCATGACAGGAATTAGAGCAATTACTGGAGCAGGATTTATCAGTATTTATTTATTTGTGATGCAGATATCACAGAAGAACAGAGTAGGATGTAAAACATTCTGGGTCACAACCAGAACTACAGAAGAGAATTTGCTGAACTATTTAGCATAAATCACTGTTCTTGAAGAAAATTTACATGATCTTTTTAATAACATGGATCAAAAACTCTTTTTTAAAGGCTTCTCTGAAAGGTAATAAGCTCAAAAGACATGGCCCTAGTAGCAGTCTTTGGATATTGACTCAGTATGGATCTGCAGGTTAAACCATCCTCCAAGGCTCAACAGGACCACTTACTTCTATTGGGAGAGACTCCATCCTAGTCCCCTAACTAGCTCTGTGATAAAGGTTACATACTCCTCAGCATATTTGATGTGAGCTTTTCACTAGAGCTGAAGCAATAGAATCCAGTGCTGTGAGTTCTTCTTAAAAGGGACACTGGCTGAGAGGAATGAATGGCTAAAAGATATTGATGAACAGTGTTGGATGGCACAGTGTTTAATAAAAATGAGTCACACCTTGGCAGCTCTCAGGAATGACCCTACAAATAATTAGGAAATTAAACTTACTGGAAAAGAACCTGGTGCAGTCAATTCTTGTTTTTCTTCTTTTATATTCAAGGATTTTTTTTTTCAACAACACTGAAGTCCCCTTCAAAAGAACCCAAAACCACCAAAGTTAACCACTCCAGAAGTTACACAACACTGCTGACAATTTTCTTTTTCTTATTTGGTATTTTCTCTTTTCTTTTCTATCAGTGACAGGGCTAGGATTCATCTGTTTGGTAGAGGACATCAAACATCTTTTCCAAGTTCCCTCAGGTAACAAAACTGAATGTCCTATGAAGAATGTCCAACAAAGAAGTTTATTTTAAAAATCCCTTAGAATACAAGATTTAACCTTTTCTCCTCTCATTTTATAGTGATCTTGGGGGGAGTGGAACAGCTTAAGAAGTTTACAACCATTTATAAAATGTATTGGCTTTGCATGGTAAGGTGTTGGTAGCAGGTGGCTTCTGAGAGAAGTTAAAGCTGAACTACAACAAAATTAAAAGGCTGAATCAAAGTTGAAAAACACCACTTATTTGAAATGAAACATGGCATAGTTGTGCTATTTGAAAGCAACTTCTCAGGTTGGCATACCAAAGGTGTTATTCGCTTTCATACACACACTCTTTTTGCTCAACTATAATCAATTATTCCTTCCCAATATTCCACTTGAATATTTCAAATCAAAATGGCAGCTGTTCTGGACATCAGTTTAATCCAGATGATCCATATCTTGAATGGGTGAATTTGTGCAGAAGATTTTTTAATCCTTGCTGGATTTCAACAGAAAACAAAGCATCACAAAGGAGAAGAGATGCCTAGAATTAATTGTGTCTAAAGAGTGTAAAATCCCCGCAGAGTACCGAGATTCCATTGCCTGCTGGTTTATTATTGAAGGCTATAAAAGACAAGAAAGCATTGACATAAACCACACATTACTGATATTTGGTCTGTGGTGGCAACAGAAGAGCTGAAAATAAGGGGCAGCTCAGCACATTGTTTCATTCTCCCTTACTTGCATCCTACCTGTTTGTAACACACAGTTTGCTGAAATTCAGCTATCCACCATCTGCTTATCTTAGAAGCACCAGAAATATCAATGTGTATGAAACATATGAATCATCATTACTAGTAAGCATCTGGCAATGCTAAAAGCAGAAACATTAAAAAAAATGTGCATAGTAATAATTTACAACTAATACAAATGTGTGTGGAGGAAAAGGGCTTTATAAACAAATTCTAAATGCCTTTTTTTTCCTCCAGACTGAAAGAATCTTGGAAAATTAAGTGCCTTGATATATGTGCAAACAAGCATGAAGGGAAGACTTTCCAACTTCCCAAAGTTCAGAAAATACTTTAATAAACACCCAAGTTAAAACAGTGACTTTTGTATATATAAAATATTGTTTTACATAAACCAACAATAAACCAGTTTAAAAATCAATAGCAGCAGACAATGAAGAGCAGTTAACATTTCATGAGTGATGGAAGAAATACAAGTTTGTGTGCAGATTTCGGCAGTGAGTGAGACAGCCACCATCCCTTCCATTCATCCTTTCCTGCTTGCATATTCATTTTTATATGGTCATGATGTATTACCTGCTTAGTTTTACAGTCACATATAGAAACACAGATTTTCCTTAGCAGTGTCAAATTCCATTAAACATAGGCTGTTCTTAGCTTTGTGACAGAAATAGACATTAAGAAGTCAAGGATATGGCAGGTGATGATTTGAACTGTATCCTGGACATGGGTGTAGCCGTGACTTCTGGAGTAAAGATCAAGACCCCATATGTAGTGCACCTGGAAGAAAACAGCCTTATCCCCCTTTGCACCCTGCCACATTCTTTAAAGACACATGTACAATATATAGGGAATTAATATAGGATGTAAATACATCATTCCTGGTGAACCACTGCAGAGGCAACAGTAATTCAGTCCAGTGAAGCAGAAAAGTCCTGGGAGGAAACTGAGCTAGAGGTAGCTGCATAAAAAGTTAAGCTTGTGGTACAGTGGCATAAAGAGCTGCAAAGAGTAATTAGTGGGAGGGGAACTCAATTAACTGAAACAAACAACTGATAGTGCAATTAAGGAGCACCCTGTAAATCATTACAAACCTCTTGTCATAGAGCAGTTCTCCACAGTCCTGCTGTACTGGCCCTGCTCAGTCAGCTAAGAGTTAGGGCTAAGCTGCAATCATGGTTTGATTGCTGTATTATGAACCACTAATGATAATGACTTGTGTACTTTCCTTAATTACCTTGAATAGCAATGCACATCTTACTAATATTTTTACATACAGATTATGTAAAAGGAGGAGTGAAGGAAGTCATACAGAAATATGCAGCCCCACATACCCTATACCACGTGCAGCTTTACTGGTTTGCATTTGTACTTTTTGTACAAAAGACCAGGCCTCCAAGGGAAGGCACAAAGCTCCTTTATTATCAGGTCATTTAGCCAGAATGCAACAAATGGTTATATTTTAAGTTTCAAATCCACTCAGACATCATTGGGAGGAAAACTAGATTTGCACTTCTTTGATTATAAGGTTTGCTTCTATTTAGAAGAGATAGGAAGAGAGAGAAGAAAAGATCTCATTTCAGTATTATTCAAAAAGGGAATAATAGAGAAAAAAAGAGATCAGTACAACAAAGCAAAATAGTGAGACTATGTGAGAAGGAGAGGATGTAAAAACTAAGTTGGCACAATTGTCTAGAGATAAGATTCCTTGAAACTTCACCTTTATGAGCTTCCTTGCTGTTGTTTCAGTAATTCTTTGTGATGAGATTGCTGTGTTAGCTGAGAATACTGAGTATGTTTAGTCTCTCAGATTTCAGTAGAACTGCATGAGAGATTGATAAGAGATGGAATTAAAATGTTTGTGGTGCATTTTGTCATAGCCTTTCCAACTACATGAAAAATGTTAATGTAAAAAAAGAATATCCTGCCATTGTTCATCTGAATTTCCTGGGGGGTTTTGGTTTGCTTTTCCTTTCAATCCTTATATGTCAAGAGAACTTTGCTACAAAGGCAGCAACTGCCCTCATGGTGTTTGGGCCATCACTGTCACCTGGAAAAAAGGGAAGCCCTGTTCTCCAACCTCCTTTCTGCCATGCTGAGATGCATAAGCAACTTCTATCTGAAAGCACAACCCCTGATGTGTCCTGCAGCACTGACTGCTGCTAGTGAGCAGTGCCATACTGACTGCTCTGAAGAAATGCCTTCTTTTCACACACTTTTCACAGTACAAGCAGCTGTTTCCTACATTCCCTTGCTAAATGCATTTTTAAACCATATAATCTCCAAGGGAAATTTGCCTTCTGTGGCCCATTGGTCCTTGGCTTGGATTTAGAGAAGCTACTGATGAGGCTGGTGATTAGTGACAATTCTGGTGACAGTACGTATGGTGGGAACATCTGGCTGGATGCTTTGAACTGGATGCAGACCCACCAGCCTGACCCACCATTTGCTACTGTGCAAATGGCTTTGTATTACAGAGACTGCTGGGTCATTTATCTTCATTAAGCCACCATCCCTAAACCCAATAATTAATGACAACTGGTCCGGGAAAGGCTGTGCAGAAATGTGAGTACTAAGGAATGAACCAATTCTAGTAAGAGGAAAAAGTGCAGGCTGGAGGAAAAAAGACCTGAAAATGTTTTCCTCTCTGAAAGCTCTTGGGATCCTGAGAGGACATTTTAGTGAGGAATGAATCACTGGTATTTTTTGAGCAAAGTGATGAGCCCAGTGGCTGTGTAAAGCTGTCTGAATGTGTGAAAACGACACAGCTGGTAGAGGGCAAGCCTGGCAGCTTTTCTGGCATCCCAGGCAAGGGCTGCACTGTCCCCTGTTATTGCCAATAAATAGGAGAGCCACAGCTGGGATTCCTATCTACAAGAGGAATAGGAGGAGGGTCTTCATGTGAAGTGTAGACAGGATTTATGTTTTTTCTTCTGAGTTTTTCTGTGCATCCAGTCCCAAATTTCAGCCCATCCTAGCTGCCCACTTTTTTGAGCTATCTGAATTAAATTTTCCCTATTCCTGGAAGCAGGTTACCGCTTCCTAGGTACCTTGGCATTCAGTCTTTGTAAATAAAGTGTACAAGGCACAGTCATGGGATGGTTGCCATGAGTTTCCCAGAAAGAAATCTTCAGTGAGAAAAAGTTGACAGCTTCTATCTAAGAAAGACAAAATAGTGACAGAAGACTTAAAAAATACACTTTAAAAATCAAGGACCACAGCAGAAGGAAGCCTAGTATGCAGCTCTGCCCAGCATCATGGGTCTCTATTAAAATTTCCCCTAAAACCCCCAGTGACCATAGAAAGAAAGGTGATTTCTGAAAGCTGTGGTTTGAGGTAAGAGGGAAAGTGGTTTCTATTTACTCTTGTATTATGTTAATTCACATAAATACTTGAGAATTGAACTTTAAAAAATATTGATGGGAATTGCTGATGGGTCTTGTCCAGTCGTACAGAGAGGACTTTTTATAATTTCTAACCAGCATTAAGACCCAGCACTAAAATTGCACTTTGACCCTTTGAGCCCACTGCTTGACTAATCACTTTTCATTACTTTCTAGTCCTTTTGTAAAAAAAAAAAATAGAGGAAAGCCTCTGATATTCTTCTTCGGCCTGTTCTAAAAGAATAGCACATAAAATCCCTCTTCTCAGGGCTATGAAGAAATTTTAACTTTAAAATGAGAAAATTCCTTTATCAGCAAATCCCAGCAATGTTCCAGTTGGACTAGTGGGGGAGAAAGTTCTAACTCATTTAAAGTAGCCTTGACAAGTTTATAATGAGCTTGTATGAGGAAGCAACCTCAGGTCACAGAGGACTGGCCTTGATCCAATAAATATATTTTGATTCCAAGTTTTAAATGTGCTGAAGGCTGTTTTATATTTTAATGAAATTTAGTAATGTGCAAATACCTTTTCTTCTGGTGTTTCAGTGATCTTAAAATATGAGTAACATTCTGTACTTACTGAGAAAAAGTACAAATATGTAACAGCAGAAGAAGCAGAAGTAAAAATGATAAGGAAACAAAGAAATGAGATTTGGGCTTATTCAGAGATCTCTATTTTTTATAGTAAAGGCAAAATGCATTGACCAATGATTCACAGGCTGCTGGTGGTCTGCAAAACCATTCTAAATGGCTCACAACTGCTCTAAGAAACAGTTGTGAGAGATACTACTCACTTCCAAAAATTTAGAAAGGTTTATTAAACCTTATCAAAAATACAACAGAAGACTGAATACAGAAATTATTATGGCACAGGGAAAAAAGGATTTTTCCCACCATGTGCTCACCCACACAATGGAAGTTTCACCTTTTAACCCTTTTGCCCCTCCCAAAGTTCTGTCCATCGACTCCTTCTTCCCTGTCCAGTGGTGGAGTTTACTTCCTTATGTCTTGATTGGAGGTCAGGTGCTGCCATAGTGACAAGCCAAGCCTCCCAAATGTCCCAAACCCAGGCAGTCCCCTGATAACAACACAAGGGGGTAAAACATACCTATAAATCTATAAAACTTTTCTTAACATATACACATGATATTTGCCTTTTAATTGTGAGAGTCAATCATCACATTACCCATCTATCACATAATGTCACGTTCCTATAGCTAAGCCAAGAAGAAAAGTTACTCTCCCAGCAGGAGCCAAGTCTGCTTCCTGGGGATGCTCAGTCCTTCACACATTTCTGGACACTCAGACAGGAAGGTCCCTGCATGGTGGTTCCTGCACTGAGTTGAGCACCCTGCAGTGCCAGAGCCACGTGTGCTCATCCTCACAGGTGCAAGCCAGAGAGCCCATTACCTGGAAGGGAGGGAGAAAGTCCCTCCTGTGCACTGAATCTGGGTGATCACCACTGGTAGTGGTTGTGGTGCCTTGGTTTGCAACAATTTATGGACAGAGGCTGGTGGGCAGCTCTGGTCTGGCCATCTCCACACACCAGTAAGTGATGGAATTCTGTTGGCACCTGATGGATAGAAACAAGCAATCCTATTCAAAAGCATCCCCCTCCCATGGGGAAAAGGATCAGTGTGACCCTGCATGAGCCAATTCCCTTTATATGTGTGTGTTAAATCACAGCCATTGTGAAGGGCCAGTGAAAGCCCTCGGGCACAACCACAGTACTAATAATTTCTTTGCTATAAAAAGTGGTTGCTATGCATTCCTGCATAAAAATTCAGCACAGTTTTGTGAACTTCAGCCTGTTCCTGTTTCTCCAGTGAGCACCAAATGTCAGAATCTGGTCACTGATTCTTTGCTTGTTAGGAGCAAAACGGTCAAGTAATAATAAGCAGGAAACCTGTAGGAATGCTCTCCGTTTTAGGAGGCTATGAAACAGATTGCCTGGTTATAGCATTGTTTCCCTCTGCAATAAAGGTTTTGCTTTAATTCTGTAAGTACAACTCATCTGTCTCAGCCAAGGGGCTCTTAGAGGCTTTGTCAGTTTAGTGTGTCTGTTTGGGGGCAAGACAGAGAAGTTGCTTGCCATGAAAAATTAATGTCCTTCAATACAGCAAAAGAAGGAGGAAAAAAAGAGACACATTATAACCAAGGAAACAATGATTTTTCATGCAGGACAGGAAGCAAAGCATAAAATAGGATATATAGGGAAAGAGGGCAGGCAGAGCCCCATCTTGTGGCAGAAAGTCCAATTCCTGTTCCTCCGGCTGTGGATGAGTCACCGTGTCCCAGTGACAATGCTGTGGGACATTGCTCTGTGCAGCTGGCCTTTGAATATTTAAATGTATTGGGCTACAAGAAAGGTGTCTGATCTTTGCCAAGCAACTGCCTATAAACAGCTTTGTAAATTGCAAGTCCAGACCACGCTAGTGTAATCCAGAAGAGAACAGGAGGAGTTGTGTAATTAACTTTTCCCTTTTTTCAGAAAATAACCCCTTTGTGCTGGGCAGGCAGGGATGGGTCTGAGTCTAGAAAGGAACTGAATTGGTGCTGAGCTTTGTTGGTGTTTGTTTGTTCAATTTGGGAGTTTGCTGTGGTTGGGGCAGGAATGACTACTACATGCTGACTGCTGGCCACTCTCTTGTTAAAGATAATTTCTCCAGCTCTCCCTTGCACCCAATCCAGCCATCAAAACAGACATTTCTTCAGGTAATTTCATATCCCAGGACAGTCACCCCACTCAGCTAGCTGCAGGCAGACAGCAAACTATCAGTCAGTGACCAGGAGTTGCTATTTTGGGTTTTTCTTGGTCCCAGAGCTGCAGGAGTGCAACGTAGAAGTCTCTTCAATTTGTGTCCTGGCCACCTCTCCTAGGATTTCCTTCTGTGGATATACCCCAGACAATCTGCTGCATGTTGAGGAAGAGAGGAGCAAATAACTTGCAGCTATGGAAGTCATATCCATGGGACTGTGTGAAAGAAATCAGAGATGCATTCACCTTTTTTTCTAACAAAGATCCAGACCTTTAAGAGATTTTGGCACATTGCACTGATTGCACTGATACCAACAGGAGCTGAACTTTCTTCTAACTTTTCCTAAGCACCATTAAATTCTGAAGTTTCATGACTGGGGACTTTCCTGACGTAAAGATGGATTTGTCTGAGTACAGCTTACCTCTCTAAGAGTCTGCCTTAGGTCTCCAAAAAAGATTGGAAATCATTACAAAGTTCTCTCCTGAGCCTTCTCTTGATTTCTCATCTCTGTTAATGAGCATTTATACATGGAGAACATGTTCTCCCATGTCATTTTATTACCTTTGCATCTTACAATGAAGTAAAATGAGTACAGAAAAGGGTTTTGCATACTCATAAGTTTATTAGAAACTTTTGTCAAGTCAGATGTTTCATTATGAACTTGGTCCAAAATTTGCAGACTACCTGTGTTCATCCAGGTGTCCTTATAAAGAACTTCCTAGAAAGAACATTGATGAATCAATTTGTCCATTTATATTTCCAGCTCATATAAGAATCTGTGGTGGCTCATTTCTGCTTTCCTGTGAGTGAGAGTGCACTGAAGAGCTGAACAGAACCCTTCACCTCCCACAGAGACCCATGTACCAAACAAACATGCCCACAGGTCACTTTTTAGCAGCCTTTGCCACGTGGCTTCTTCACATTCTCAGTTCAGTTCCTCAAGGATGGGCATTTGTAGCAGGAAGTTAAATGGCAACTTATTAGAAAACTAGCAAATGGGATATGGGCCTGTCATGGAAAAAACTCTCCTACATTGGGACATCTGCTCCTAAGAAAATAATCTTCACTTCTTTCTGAAGAAATATTTTGTGGTGAACACAGCAGCCATCACATCCTACACACACCAACTTTTTTATTAACACTTTTTCCTATTGGAAGCATCCAATTGTTGCCAGACTCTGCTACACTATGTGTGCTACAAGCAGGACTTGAGAGAAAGTGCCTAAGGATCTTCAGGCTGAGCACAAGAACAAATGAAAACATGAAAATTCTGTTCATAAACAGAACCAGGAAAAGGATCCATATGTTTTAGCTTACAAACATCCATTGGGCCACACTCACTTCCATCCCTCTCCTTCAGCCTAAGGCTTTTCTGCCTTATTGGATGTTTCCCTGCCTGCAAAAGATGATGGTTCTGTAAGAGAAATGGCTGGACAAGAAACAAAATCATTAAGTAAAAGCTGTAATTTATGATGGAATGGTTGATAGAAACACTAAAAAGGCATCCAGTGAAAGATCAAATGGCATTGGGGAATCTTTGGATTTATGGGATGGCATGCTGGGGCAGTGGGAGGTGACATTTGAGCATGCCAGAATCTTATTTACCATAGAAAATATGTTGATACATTTTTGATTCTAGAGAAGTGCCAACATCTCTCCTAGAAGCATCAAGGGACCTAGAGGGATATTCACTGGTATAAAAGGAAAGAACAAATGCCAATAGCATGAGCCAACTGTGGATTTTTCCCTGTTTCTGGAAGAATGCAGAAATATTTTGCTCAGTATTTTTCAAAGTTTTGTATTTTCTGTTAACTGACTTTAAAAATACTTCACAAGGATTATTTTCAAAAGGTCAGGAAGTGGTATTAGTCAGGTTTGTTTTGCTGAGAGTCCTTTGAAGGATGTTTTTCTACAGTAAACAAAAACTTGAGAAATCCTTAATTGGCAATTAAAAGTGGAGATCCCTATTCTTTAAAAAGGGCATTTAAAAAAACCTCAAACTGATATGGGGGTAAAGTTTCAGCTTGGCTTACTAATGCATTGTATAAATTTATTCTCTGTGTATTTCAATGTTTTATTTGCAAATGTTTGCCCAGTACTCAGTTCTGGCTCCAGCTAAATTTTCTTTACAAGTAATATTATACATTGTGTTTCTCCCCAGCTATTGTTCACACGTTTTCTTTGCTGGTACTCAGTTGTTGGTGCACACATTTTGTTGCATTATGCAATGAAATTTCTCAAGAACTTTAACTGAGGGAAGATCTTGCGATTTGTGGGGGCCAGGTCCTTCCCAGGACACGTCACTGTCAGAGTGCTCTGAGCTCTGGCCCTCAAAGGCAGAGCTGGGAGTTGCTGCAGTAGATGCCAACACCCAAATCTAAAAGGAATATTTTCAGTCAAGACAGAAAACCCTACGGCAGCTGAACTCCCTTGCCTTTCCTGGTATCACTTTCCATGAATCCCACAGCCTTCTCTGCACATTCTAACCTAAAAGAAGTTTTCTTGCCCCCTTTCTGTCCCTCCCCACTTCTCTCCACAGTTTCTTCTCTATTATATGTGTATCCCTGCTCCTGCCTGTCTTCATTGCTGACCATGTATCTGAACACTTTCATTTTATTCCCCGTGAACCAGTTTAGCACCACTCCTTCTGTAATTCACACCACATCCTGCCTGCTGCTTAGTGTTGTTTAATTCTGTAAAGCTTTCTAAGTTACAAGCTGCTATGCACTGTGTCATCTTGTATTAGCATCTTGAATCTTTATTAAAAGTTGTTCTCAAATAATGTTTCAATAAATGAAATGTACCTGCTGATATTTTGCATATCAACATGATGAACAATTAATGGGAAAGGAGATACAGTCAAAGGGAGTGATAGAGTAGCTTAGAAGGAAAGAAAAAGAGCCTTCCCACTATTTTTCTTTTTGCATTCAAAGATTTCAGTTCTTTTTGCTTGAGATTTCTCCCACATAATTGTCAAATTTAATTATTTAGAACACATACCTAATAAAGCAGTAAGACTAATTCCCTGGAAAGCTGTCAAATGTGTAAAAAGGAGTGGTGAGAAAAGCCCTGGAGGGATTCTGTTTAACATTACTGCAATTCATAAAAAGATGTGTGCATCAATACTAAGGGTTTGGGTATTTGGCTTGGTATGTGGCTGTAGATGTGCACACGTGTTTATACATGCATATGTATTCATTTGCATACTAAACATCCCCCCCCCCAAAAAAAAGTAAAATAGATAGCTGAAAACTGTCTCTTTTTAGACAGAAAAAAATCCCCCCAGAATATCTAATTTCTGACTCTGTGCATTGATACAAACAGTTGATGGAAAGATTAGTGCTGACTTATTTGTGATTTCTGTGAGGATTTATTATGTTGTGGAAACTCAGATCCTTACAAGTGCAGAGGCAACCAGTTACAAATGAAAATCAATAAGAAAGAAAGAAATTTGAGCCAGAGCACCTCATCTGTGGCCCATTTTTTGGTTTCCAGGGACTTGGGAACAGGTGCTATCTCAAAGATGCTGCAAATGAGATGAGGCCAAGGTTCTACTGCTCAGCCAAGGGAAGATCATGTGTTAAAGCATTGGTGCACTCCCTGGCAGCCTCCCTGTGTCCCCAGGAGCAACAGGGATCAGGCAGAGTTAGCCAGCTAGAGAAGGACAATGTCAGGACTGAAAATAGCTGAGAAGCAGGAAAATGGGTGCTGGACACGTAGTTTAAACTACCAACTCTAGTCTAGATAGTCTCACTGCCCCTTGATTCTCTGCTTGTGGATTAGCACTTATTTACTTCATAAAGGTGCAGAGGGACAATTCACCAGAGCTGTGCTGAAAGGAACTGCAGACGTGTCCTGAGGGACAGTGAGGGGAGTCTCCTAGAAGCCAGACAGGGTCAGGAACTCAGCTGAAGGGCCTCAGAAGAGCATGGACAGAGGAAACAGAAAAGGATGTTCTTCATCTCTGCTCTACTTTCAGGGGGCACAAAGTTTGGTGAAGAGGGGCTCTCAAAGAGCAAAGCCCAATAAAACAGCTACAAGCCCCCTCTGCCCTGTCACCCCCTCTTAAAATAATGAGATTTTCATCCACACAGAGCTGTCAGGATGGATGGAGAAAGAAAGGACTATAGTAGATATTATTTTTTGTCTAAGAACATTCTGAGGTTTTAAAGGCCACAAAACAAGGTGGAGCCTACTCATTAAGTGGCATGCTTGCTTTTCCCCTTGGTTTTGTCATTTACTTCAAGATATCACAGACTGATCACATTATCTGTGCTATTCTTTTATCAATGACTTTTGTGTCTGCTCAGGTGTACTTTGTGCATATGCATGAATAGGCACGTGCATGAGATTGAGGTGTCTGGATTCTGGACATGTGGTTTTACACAATATATTGGTAAGGCATCAGGCTTTAGGAAGAGTTAAGCTGGGAGAAACAGCACAGATAATAATAGCTTCTGCTAATGGTGGTAATTTAGAGAGCAACCAGAAACTAAATCAGGTATGTTTAACTTTTTGCCAGTATAAAATAGTGATCTTGGTTCCTTGCTTTACTCAAGAGTATCCTGAAAGTTAGAACTGGGCAGAAGCAATTAATATTATACTTCTCAGATGTTGAGAAAGTGTCTCTTGGGAAAAATTTCTGTTATTCAGAATAAAATTAGAGCCTGTAAGAGCTCTGCCACCCAGTATTAAAACTCTTCCACTCCCTAAATATTCCTTGATTTTACCATTTCTGTGAGTACCTGAGAATGGGTGGTAATTCCCCTGAAAAGAAACCTTAATAGCATAATTAAAGCTGCAGTGCATCCTTTCTGCTCCAGTTTTGAACTTCAGGGGAGCTCAGTGCTGTAATCTCCCTTCTGGGATGATAGAAATGTGTCTCCCATTGAGTTACTGCTGATTCTGAAATGCATCATCTGCTGTCATTCCAGATCTGCTCCTTCTCTTCCCTCTGCTTGCAGTTTTGCTGCAGCACCTCAGGACCTACTGTCCCAACACTATCCCATTCTAAATAAACAACTACAAACCAGAAGGAATGTCTCCCTGCTGTTGTAAATGTGAGCTAAGTCACGTTTAGCCACATGTTCTCAGCCTGGCCAGGCTACATGGTCTCAAACCAGCCACAGTTTGAGCCTTTCTGAGGGTTAAAAGGGGGAGAATTTCCTTTTTCTTCTCTGTCTTAAGACCTGAACTGAGATTTCCTGAGGTATTGCAGCAAGAAAAAAAAGAAAAAGATGGTGCACCCTGACTTGAAACAATCCTTGAAGGGGTTGCTGCTGACAGGCCTATAGCTGACCTTGGCAATATGATGGATTGCTCCAAACCATCCGTAACATCCCAGGGAAGATGCACAGACATTTCCTCACACACATCTTTCAAATCATTCATCAAAGTGTGGATTACACCATGGGGCAAGAGCTGAGGTCTTGTTGATCTTCCCAAGCTGTTCTTGCTTAGCAAAAAGTACAAACAGATAAAGTTTATACCTGTATTGTTTGCTTGATATAAACAAATTACGTGGTGGGTCAGATGATGTACAGAAGCTCTCCTATTAGCTTGACAAGCTATAGTGAGATCTGGTGGTTTTGAAAACAAAGACACAATATTTTTGTTCAGTTAGCAAGTTTGGGTTGTTTTATCATGAAGTGCAGAGAACTATGAAGTCAGGCTGTAGTAACCAGAAAATCAAGCAGGGTAAATTGCTGAGCTAAGCATGGCAGAAGTCTTCTGGGTAGCCAGCAAGAGTTATATCCCAATGTGGGTAAGAGATGCTTAGGAAGTGAATATGCAAAAGAGCTGCAATAAAGTAGGAAAGGCAAGCCTGAGGGGGTGGCTGCTTTCCACAGGACAATATTTCTAGGTGTCAGAGCACCCCACATCTGGCAGGTTGTGTGCAGGTAAACAAGGCACGGAACTGCTTTGATGTTGGAAATACACCTAAATTTTAACTCTGTTTCCTGATTTTTGCTTAAGCAAGCCTGTGACTTTCCCTAATAATCTTTGTGTGACTGATCAGAAGCAAACCAAGCAGAGATAAAGAGTGGCAATTGTGCTACTTAATTTCAGTGCTATCTGATGCTTGTGATCCTGGTCTCCCACAATGCTGGTTATTGATACAAAACCAGTCGATTCTTCTCTGTCAAGGAAGCTAAAGCAGGCTTGCATTCTGTCCAAATCTCCCACTGAATGTTATTGTTAGGAGAGAGACATTTACCTCTGTTCTGGGGGTGCAGTCATTAGGAGAACAATTAACAAAAGCAATCCCTTTCCTTGCTGAGCAGTGCAAGGTGGCTTCACCCAGACAGCCGACGAGGGGGGTGAAGTGTCTAACTAGTGATGTTCAGTGGCACAGGGTTTGCACCCAAAAGAGGCTGATTGGGATTTGGGATGCACATTACCCAGAAAAAATTAATCCAAACATTTCAGAAATAGTTATTCAGGTGTCTTGAGTTTCACAGAGTCTGCAGGCAGCTGAACATGAGGTGTTGCAAGCTAAGAACAGCTGTTGCTCTAATTTATACCTCAGGGCCTTTTTCCTGCTCAATATCTGTTGAAATGGAGTGGGCCTAAGGGGAATGTAAATTCATCTTATTTTTGCCCTCGCTTTAGTCTTTTCTCCTGGAGTGTAGCATGATACACTCTGTATTTTCCTATGAATTTCTTTCTGATGATCTCCTCAAAATACATTTTTTATTATTGTTTTAACTCATGGTCTATAGTTGACTCCTACTGTCCAGTGTGGGAGAATGCAATGAAACTTATTTGGCCTCCTAACACTGATGTAGAAGTGGGTAGTTTTCCAGAAAAAAAAAATGGTCTCTTAAATTCCCCTGGAATTTAATTTAAATTCCCCTGCTTGTTTTCTCTGAGTCTCACTGAAATGAAAGGGAACCAGTTTGTTTTATAAAGCTGTCTTTAGCTCCTTGTAAGAGCTAATGATAGAGACTTGAGCTGGGCTTGGAGGATAGCAAGGAATATGTTAAAAGGTCTAAAATCCTTTCACTATGAACTAGTGGCTCTTTCAATGAACATGTCTTCCACTCAAATACATGTACCACTGACAAAATTAGACCATGCCACTGAATTAAAAACTCTCTGGGGCAATTAGACAGTCTTACCCTTAATATCTCCTATTTTATTGAGATTGCACACTACTTTCTCATTCTGTGTTGGATATATTTTAACTTGTGATTTAAAGTTCTTCCTGGGAATCAGTCACTGCAATACTGGGCTAATATCAAGCATGCTGTAGTTCTCATTCACGATGCAAAATTCAAAGGCTTTATTAATAATTTGCAGTATTCTTGCATATGTCTCATCATGCATATAGCTAGACTCCTGTTTAGCATATGTACCAGTGACATGGATATAAACTTAGTTACAGAAACAGAGCTGCATGCAGTGCCTTCCAAAAATAGCTAAATATTCTTTATCTTCTTTATAGATAACACTTCTGGAAGCTGTCAATATATATGACAACTTCTGGGTCTAATGTGCATTACTCATAAAGCTACTCATAGGAAATATGATGGGGCCACAATGAGTCCATGGGAATATTTTTTATACCACTGAAATTGAGGTACTTTGACTCATTTTAATTTCCACTCTAAAGAGGAAAGAGCACGATTCTAAGAAGGTGACATCGTCTCTTAAAATTTCGGAAGCTTTATTTATTTATTTGGAAGTCACTGTTTCCCTACTTTGCTGGTTTTTTCCTATAGAAAAATATTTAAGATTTCAAATAGCAATAAAGACATAAAGGATTTGTGGTTTTGTTGGAATTAAGTGTTTCTGAAGACCCCATACAGTCCCCTCTTGCTCTTCTTGGCCACTGAGTAGAGCTCTCCTTCATGGAAAATTTCAAAATTTTCAGAGGTTTTTCTCACCTGACACAAACCCTGTCTCTTTTCAGCTCCTGCCACAATAGCAGGTTTTTCTTTCTCTCTCTTATAGAACCATCTGGTTTTTAAACTCTTTATTCTTGGTAATATTATTGACCTTTCTTCACATTCCCCATTTCAGTTAGCACAGTTAAAATTTCATCCCTTTACTCTCAGATTTTCTGTAACTTGAAGACAAAGATAACACTGAAAGGCATTTCTTGGCCTAATCTCACCAGCTGAAAATGCTTTGTAGAGGCAGAGCCAGGGGTCTCAATTGACCATGAGATTTGACTTCTGTGGGTTAAATCTAATGTTTTTTTCTTAACTCCCTTCTGACCCTGGCCAAGATTCCATATCTGACTTCAGCCTGCTCATTTGCTGCAGGAGGGGGTTTGAGTGTCTCTATTTAGCTAGTAGTTTTTTTAGAATTCAAATCATATTTGGGTCTCAGAGACTATTTAGAGAGGTTTAAAAGGAAGCAGACTTAGCTTAGGGGAATGTGCTTCTCAACTCTGTGCTTTTGACTTTTCATTATTTCTTGTTTTCCTGACAATAATACTATCAATACCAAGTCAAAGGGAATTCCCTGGTTGAACTTGTTTTTTTCACAGACTTCTTATCTGTCTGAACATTCATCTGCCCAGAGCTTAGATCCTACCCTAAAGTTTTGTAACATTTGTTTTTATCAGGCAGAGATCTTCTTTTGAATATTCTTCCTTTTCTCTGTTAAAGAAGACTGATTTTCATGTATAGCATTTGCTTTTATCAGATAGAAGGAGTTTTGAAAATTATTCTTTTTTTCTGTTAAAAAAAAGACTGATTTCATGTAAATTTCATACTGCAGAGTCCTATGGTAGCTGCAGAGTTAGCTTGGAATTCATGGCTGAAATCAAAAATGGTAAAAGAAGGAAAGAACTCTAATGTAGAGGTTTAACAACTGAGTTGCTTCATCGTGGGTTTAATGCCAGATTTGTTTCAGAGTTTACCCTAAGGACATCAGTAACATTATGGTGTTTAGAGCATTTTCATATATAATTTTGGGTATAGGTACCATAGTAGCTTACATGCCCTGTGAGTTCATTCAGCTCTGGATTGATCTTTTTTGGATCTATATGAAATGAAAATGAAACAGAGTGTACTTGATGATCAAAAGGGTTGAGCAGTTGTCTGTTTTGTGCAGCAGGTGCATTTTTTAACCTTTTGAAAACCAATAACATATAACAAGGCCATTTGTTTGAGCAAGTGCCCCTGACATTGTGGCAGGACTTTCCAGACCTTCACAGACTGTAAGTAATGCATTGTTTAACACAATATAAATGAATCAAGTGGGCTGCATCTTGTTGGTCCACAAGAGTCTGTTGCTAGCCATAATCCCTGACACTTAAATCTCTGGATGTTTATAACACTGACTGCAAGCTTCTCCTTGCTACCTGTGCTTTGTCACCTGCTTATGAAACAAATGTTGCTTTCCTGCAACATTTATGCTTCAGAGGTTAAAACTCTAGAAAAGAAACTCAACTAAGTAATCTTTGAATTTTAGTGAAATGCTTTAGCACCTCACACCCTGTATAGTCTGCTAAGCCCTTCTGAACAGCCAGTAGGAGATGTGACAGAATTAAGTTTGTGCCTGCTGCCCTCTGTCACAGTTCGGCTGCTAAAACAAAAACTGCTCCCATCACTACACTTAAACTCTGCTAGTGATGTTTGTCACCTCAGGAGGCAAACACAGATTGTGTTGGGAGTGTTACTGCCTGGCTCACAGTGTCAGGTCACTCTCTGCTCTAACCAATCTGAACATGACGAGTCTCTTAGACCTTTCATAAATATTTTATTTAAGACTCATACTGAAAATGTATTCATAAGGAATTAATTTATTCATTTTCTTAAGAGACAGGAAATAATTCAAGAAAATAGTTATTTAACCAACTTAACTCTGTATCACACAGCTTCTTTGCTGATATAAAATGACATAGCTCTTTTTTATTCAGTGGAGGTATACTAATTTATATTTTTGGAGAAACTGGCCATATCTTCTTATTGTGCTAAATTATCTATGTTGATGAATATCCTCTGCTGCAAAGATCATTTATTCTGTATGGAAATCAGCTCAGAAACAACATGCTTGATCATATTATTTCCAACTGTTGTTGTAAAATACAATCAGAAATGCAGAAACCATCTCTGTTTCAGGAAGGTGAAAGAGCAATACAGAAGATCAGAGACATACTAAAACATCTAGAAGATGTCATCTTTCCTAAAATGCATGTTTTACTGGAATTTGATTTTAAAATGAGTGATACACATTTGTATACTTCAGATATAAATTACATTTTTTTGAATTGTTTCCTTTTCCCTCAACATTTTAATGGAAAATTTATTTTAAAACATTATTAAGAACTCTTAAAAAAAAGACTAGTAGTAAAATTTCACTAATATAGAAATTGTGGGTATTTTCAGATTTATTCCTTAACCTAAACCTTAGATTTCTATGTTTGGGCATGTACAACAATAAAAATAATGATAATAGCTGATTGTCATAGCTGACCAGCTCAATGAAAATTTGGACTATTTTAGTCACATGCATGAACAGTCTGTTCTAGTACATTTTTTTTTGATAAAAGAGATTTACAGTTCAATTTTGGATGCAATAAAGTCAAGCATTTCAAAATACCTTCATGGACAGTTTTAGAAGCAGGCACAAATGACAAAAATATCAATTATGTGTACAATATAAAGAGGGTAGGAAAACTGACCTCCAGCTTGTCCTGCATTTGGGTAGCATTTTCAAGAGGGTATGAAGGTAAGTGGATTGGGGTCATCTGTAGAAGAGATACACTTGAGTAGAAAAATCATGATATCAAGTATATGAATCTCCAGCTTTCATTTCTTCCACTCTATTATATTGATCTCTGGCCTTGCTTGAGTCCCTCTCACCCAAGAGAGAAGGGTCTTTCAAAGTTTCAGGGACTCAATTTCCCTCGGGTTTGTACCTTCTACAGGAGAAGCTGCATGAATACACAGAGTGTGGAGTGGGGCCTTCAGGAATAAGTCAACAACAAGAAAAGGTAATGAGGGAGTTTTGCAGAGGCTATCAAAACTCCATGGGAAATAGCAGAGTTTAAACTTGAGCATAGCTCTGTGTCTCTCAGCTGGAGGGTTCCTTTGTCCTCTGTTATTTCTGTGATCAATACTGAATTACTATCAGAAACTTTGAGGTAACCCTGATTCCAGGACCTAGTCCCACAGTTGCTATAGTTAAGCAGAGAGTTCTTCAGTTTGCTGTAAGAAATCAGGTTTTTCAAGTTACTTCTTTTCAGTTTGTTAGAAATGTCTTTATTTTCTCCTCCTCTGCAGCTAAAAGACTTTTTCCGAGGCTCACAGCAAGGAACAGCTTCTCTTGGGAAGGCTCTAATTTCTCCTGTTCTCATCTGGCCATCCCAGCCACTCAGATCCCAGATGGATCCTCTGCTTCTCACTGCTTGGATGGTTCAGCTGCTGCCCTACAGACTGAAGAAAGTTAAAACTTCTCTTAGCTCACTTCAAAATAATCATACATAAACAGCAATGTTCCCTCAGTATTGGAGCCAAGGTGAGGGAATTTCAAAGGGGCCTTCAAAAGTGCTTATAAATTTCACCACTCTTGACCCAAACTCCCAAACGACTGGGGCTCATATAATAGGGATGTGCTGGTATCTCATGCAAAAAGACATCCCTTTCTCTGCAAAGAAATCTTTCTCTTCTCCAACAAGCTCCCATTTTCTTGACAAATAAAGGGCTAAGCCTGAAAAGAACAGCTGTTCCTCATTTAAGTGTCATTTTCTCTGGTAAGCCCTGCTTGGTTCGGTTCTTGTCCCTCCTAAAGAAATTTGAGCTCTTCCCTGTAGTGCCAAAGTTCTGAGCCTAAAGACACGTCTTCAGCAGTACTGAAGGAAAGCTGTGAAAAGCTTCACAAAAGCTACAAAGCAGCAGATTTGGTGCTTGGAGAGAGAAACTCACTAAGTCCCAAGGTTTGTTAGCAAGCAAGGACCCAATATTTTCTATCCATCCTTCTGCCTGAGGGAAAGATGCAATCATCTGGCACATGTTTATAGGGCATGAAATAACAACTTGGCTGTGGCATCTCAGGTCAGATCCTTTCTGCTGCTGAGCCTTGAAGAGGTGGGGGGAAGGTTGGGAGCAACGTGCACATATGTACAGATAATTTTCTCCCATGCTTAGGATTTGATATAACTTCATTAGCACCTGCTGAACAGAAAACTGAATTCTTCCTGCCACTTGAATGACAAAGCTGCCAAAACAGTGCTGAATATTTCTTTCAAGGGTGCTAAAGTAATCTATCAGTGCTGGTCACCACTGAGTCTCTGGGAAACCTTGAAATGTAATTTTCCCTGTGTAGGGTTGTACTTATTCTGATTTTCAATGAATTGCATCAGCGTGAAACCACCCAAGGAGGACACACAAGGAAAGAAAAAGACTTAACTGGTGTGTTTCTGATTGACTGTGTAGTTCAACATTGTGCTGTGAGCTGCATTATCAGTTAAGCTCATCCTTTTCACAGGGAGTGGGATGCTCTGGAGGCAAAGCAAGTTATCTAAGCTATATAAGGGACAATAAAATTATGAAGGGATGGGGTCTTTGACATGGATGAGGCAGAGTAAACCACCAGCTGCTGTAAATCTAGATACTAGCATTTACTTAAGAACAAGTCATATCAGAGCTTTTAAAATTAGAACTTATTTGATTATCTGCAACCTACACTCACTGTCCCCCTGCACTGTCTCCACCAGGTCTCAACTTCCCTCCCCACTGGGAGCTGGCATTACCAGCCCTGGCCACTGACTGTCCTCCCTCAGCATTTATCTTCCTGGTCTCCATGATGTTCCCCACATCTGGCATCTTTTTCCCAGCAGGATCTTCACCTTCTTCTTCCAGGTCTCACTTCCTCCTTTGGAAACCACTTCTTTTTGGGAAACCCTTTTTTGGAGTCTCCTTTTTGCCCACTGTTTTCCTAACTTAAACAGTCAACATGCAGAACAGTAGACTACAGTGGATGAACAGCAAAATCATTTAGTCTTGATCATCTACCTTCTCACACATGCACTCAGTCATCTGCTGCCAGTTGGCAATCACTGTATAAAGTGGGTTTTTTTCCTATTACAGTTTCAGATGGTGAAAATGAAACTCTCAGAGTCAGCAGAGCTCTTCTGATATCTGTGAGTTGCCTGGCCATGAGATTCTTTGCCCAAATTCCACAGGCAGAAAAGGGGACTTGAACACTTGCAGGGATCTTTGTTTATCAGAAACTAATCCTAGAGTTGGGAAAGAAATTTTCTTACTTGCTTGAATATTTGTGTGGCTGCTTTACAACAGGAACATGATTTTTCTCATTAAAATCTTGTGTACAACATTGTTTGAGCATCGTGTAAATCCTTCCTATAAAGAAGATTTACTGCTTTTCCTCTTAATTTTCCTTGTTTAGTTCAAGTTCCTGTGTGATTACTTTAATGCAGGGGTTTGCCACTGAGGACAATTTGAAATGCAATGCTTGCTACTCCCTAAGCAATGAGGCTACCTAAATGAATTCCAAGCTGGAACAAGTTCAAGTGCTGTGCCCCACTTCATATTGATGCAGAAAACAGCACTACAGGGAGAGCAGGGACTGAACAAGAAGGACAACTTCCTAAGTAACCTTGTCATGTATATATATGTATTTAACAACACACACAAACACACACACACACATATATATATAAAACATGTATGTATACCTTGCTGCCTTCTACATTAATTTCCAATAAGCTCAGTTTCTGATATTTCTGATATCTCCCACTTCATAGCGTTTTTTTTTTTTTCCCTGTAGTGAATTAAGCCACTAAAATGCAATGTCAGAATGATATTTGCATGTCTAATCTCAAACTTTGGCAAGTTTTGTTTCTTATCTCTTGACTCACACTTCTTCCTCAGGCAGTTTCACAGATTTGGTAGAAAGAATTATGATGAGCCTTCATGGGTCCTTGCCTTATACTGCATTTCATCAGTAAAATGAATCCTTTGGAAAATAATTTTAGAAAATTATGAGATAATAATCTTTAAAAGACACCTCTGTATATGTGTGCAGACAGAGCTGAATTCCAGCACTGCTATTTTGGGCTAACTGCATGCTTTTTGGTCCAAGATATTCAGAAGTACATCAGATGTATTTGTGCCTTGAAGTACATTGCCTGCCCTTGGCAAACTTCAGATGAGAGCAGGCTCAGCTGACCAACACAGGATAAACTCTGAGTGCTTCTGTCTGTTAATAGTCTAGGAAAATCAATGATTTGCCATTTTTGAAGGATGTGAGCCAAAATTTTAAGTTTCTCTATGCTTATGTAAATCCAGTCTCCCCTTTCGGGGATGCTTTGTCCCTGGGATAGCACTCAGGGTAACGGAGGCTCAGAAGGCATTTGATGGGATGCAGGATGGAGCTGCTGGCTTCCAGGTTGTGGATTTCCCTTTCCAGAGACACAAAAGTGACAAGAAATGGGAATCTATTAGGAAACCCTCCTTCTTGTGCAACAGATAGATGACACATACTGAGGCAGGATGGCAGGTTAATGAAAAATAAGATCTGGGAGCTTTTAGCTGCTATAGTAAAGTAGGGAAGCCAGGCTGCAGTGTCTGTTTGTAGTTTGAGCCTTCTATGATTCTGAAGTACTTTAGAGAGCAAAAGCCAACTCTGTGCATGTAGAAGCAACCTTATTTCACATTTCTATGGGAAATGCATTTGTTTAGTTGGTGCTTCTAATCTGTTCCCTGAAATGGGGAGCAGCCCCTAAGCTGTCCCTTTCTCATGGGGGCAGAAATTGCTCAGAGGGTGCTTTATCCCTTNCTTTATCCCTTTTTTTTTTTTTTTTTTGAATTAAATAAATAAATCTAAAAATCTAGATGGGACATCTGAACCTTTGGTAGTATTGAGTTGCTGCATCTGCAGAACCATGGTGAAGTGCAAGAAACTGCTCCCCCACAAAGACTGTTGAATGTCCCAGCTCACAGCTGGGGGGAATCATCCCTGCTCCTTTTCCATCATAAGAAAACCTTCCAACAACTGCTCTTTTTAGCCTCTGAGTCAGCTACCTAAATGTTCAGATTCCAAGGTTTGGAACTGTAGCTTTGGAAGCAATCAGGAAAAAGCTGATTTTATATGCAGTAATTCTGCAGGAAAGGGTAATTTTTTTCCTGAGCTGAAGCATGAGGTAGAACAGAGGGCTCCAGCCTCCCTCTCTGAACCACAGAAGATCCACAGTGGTCCACAGATATGAACCACTTCACATCACATGAAGTCTTTCCTCTTTCATAAAATCATCTAGGAAAAAACAAGCTGGTGAATATGGGTGGGACATATCAACTGATAGAATTCTTTAGGTAAGAACAGGCCTCTGAGATCATTGAGTCCAATCACTAAACTATCTCCCTAAGTGCCACACCTACACATCTTTAAATACCTCCAGGGATGGTGATTTAACCACTTCTTTGAGAATCCTGTTCCAGTGCTTGACAGCCCTTTCTGTGCAGACATGTTTCCTAATATCCAATCTTAACCTCCCCTGAAACAACTGAAGCCATTTTGCCTTGACCTCTCACTTGTTACCTGGGAGAAGAGACTGAACCCCACCTATCTGAAACCTTCCTTCAGGGAGTTGTAGGGAGTGATAAGGTCACTCCTGAACCTCCTTTTCTCCAGGCTAAGCACCCCCAGCTCTCTCGGCCACTCCTCATCAGACTTGTGCTCTAGATCCTCCACCACCTCCATAGCCCTTTGGAAAGTAAGCACATGGGGTTTGCAATCTTTAGTAGCAGCAAGGGGTGGCTTTTAGCTCTCATCAGAGACATATTGACAGTACAGCTCTCCTCTGCATCCTGCTGAGCCACAGGGGCCATCCTGTAGCCCACTGGCTTGTCACTGCTGACACCTGCAGCACGCCTGGGCTTTGGGAGGGTTTGCTGCTCTGCCTCCTGACCTCTGCGTGTGTGATCTGAGTGGATCACAGCCTGCAGAAACACAGCCACAGGCAGAAACAGAGGATATCAGCAGCTGTGGCTGTTCTGAGCTGGAGATGGGCAGATGATGAATCGATGCAGGCAAAGAGGCACCGTGGCAGCAAGGGGCTGGGCTCTGTCTCCCTGTCTGATTTGTGTCAGCAGGCTACAGCTGAGGTCAAAGTGCTGTCCACATGGATGGGAAAACAAGTATTATCAGAAGACATATCTAAAAGATACTTTCTGGGAAAAAAAAAGTTGAAAGATAAGAAGCTTTGCCTAGATGTGGTCTCCAGTTTCTGACCTACCCTCCTCTCTGGACCCCAAGTGGCTGTCTGGACAGGGGAAGGGGAGAGGAGAAAAGGACCAGCTGCATCTCAGGGCCACAGCTCAGCTTGACCTCATGCCCTTAAATTCACAGTAAATCCCTGTACCAGTTCTGCTGCTGACCCTCTGTGCCAAAACAGACAGGAGTAAATATCACCAATAATATGTTCCAGGCAGGAAGCCAAGGAAATTGCATGCAGGGTGTCAGCAGAGACGAGAAGAGAGGCCACTGCTGATTGAATCCAAACTTAGCACTGACCCACACACCCAGGCTAGCAGAGAGTTAGTGAAGACAGAGATATGTGGACCTTTAAAGATCACCCTAAAGCAATTTGAAAAAAAAGGTCATAATAAAGTTCACCAGAACTTTGACCTGAAATGGGTGATGGCTACAGGGGTGCAGGTGTTTTTCTGTCTTTTAATCGGACTTCAGGACATAATAAACGTTGAGGTTTTTCATTTTCCACGTGTCTGTGTTAGTTTTCCTACCAGCATAGTGCCTGGAGCAGTAAGGAAAATTAATATATTCTTTCATGTAGTTAACAATTCATAAGAAAATTACTTATTTCAGCAAACACTGCCTCTTTCCTCTCATGTTTTGAAATGACAAGAAAATTACCAAATTTTGTGATTTTAGCTACAAGATTTATTTGTGTGGCCTGTAACCTAAAGCTGTGTCTGACACTAAAAGATGGTTTAGGTGGATGAACACCCTAAACTCTGCAATGGACCTGCTGCTGCTATAACTGGGTGTTTTAATTTTCTCCAGGCAGCAAAGCACTGTTATCACATGAACATTTTAGAGCACAGTTTGATCCGTCAGCCCAAGTTCTTTCCCTAAAACTCCAAGATAAGTCAGAAGAGCCAGGATTAGCCCAGGACCATTTAAAAGGTAAATGAGTCACTGCTGTTTCCTGCTTGGCTGTAGATGAAGTTGGCAGGGAGTTGCTTGTATGGGGAAGCAGAGGTGGGTATTTAGTGTGACTGGAGCTGATCCCAGCACAAATGGGAAAAGCTGGGGGAAGAGAAGGACAAGGAGGAGGTGGTGGTGGAGGTGGTGGAGGTGGAAGAGCAGTCAGTGCTCAGCTCTGGGTACTACCAGGGAGATGCAAATGCTGGACTGAGAATTCATGCCAGAGCAGATAATCATGTGAGAGGGCTGAAACAAGAAAACATGCAGCTTGGAGCTCTGCCATATTTTTAGATGTGAGTAGTTAATTACTGAATCTGGCCTTCTGTTCCCTCACGTGCTCAATATTCTGGGAAGAATTCTGGGAGGTGTTTGTTGTTAATAACTAACCAGTCAAAAGCTTCAGTCTCTCCCAGTGCTTAACAAAACTTCCTGCCAGGCAGCTTTTCCTCATGCCTAGTGAACACGGCCCTAATTTACCTCTCTGCAGCAGCCTCTTAGGCACATTTGAAGGATGAAATGCTGTCCTCAGTCTTCCCTACTAATCCCAGTTATTCCAGCCTTTCCTATATTTTAGACCTCTGATGAGCCCCTTTTTATTTGTAGAGTTTCTCCAGTTTTCCCTGGTTTTTAAACTGTGGTGTTCAACTGGATATATTCCAGTTGTATCTTTAACAACTACAGCANTGAACACCCTAAACTCTGCAATGGACCTGCTGCTGCTATAACTGGGTGTTTTAATTTTCTCCAGGCAGCAAAGCACTGTTATCACATGAACATTTTAGAGCACAGTTTGATCCGTCAGCCCAAGTTCTTTCCCTAAAACTCCAAGATAAGTCAGAAGAGCCAGGATTAGCCCAGGACCATTTAAAAGGTAAATGAGTCACTGCTGTTTCCTGCTTGGCTGTAGATGAAGTTGGCAGGGAGTTGCTTGTATGGGGAAGCAGAGGTGGGTATTTAGAGTGACTGGAGCTGATCCCAGCACAAATGGGAAAAGCTGGGGGAAGAGAAGGACAAGGAGGAGGTGGTGGTGGAGGTGGTGGAGGTGGAAGAGCAGTCAGTGCTCAGCTCTGGGTACTACCAGGGAGATGCAAATGCTGGACTGAGAATTCATGCCAGAGCAGATAATCATGTGAGAGGGCTGAAACAAGAAAACATGCAGCTTGGAGCTCTGCCATATTTTTAGATGTGAGTAGTTAATTACTGAATCTGGCCTTCTGTTCCCTCACGTGCTCAATATTCTGGGAAGAATTCTGGGAGGTGTTTGTTGTTAATAACTAACCAGTCAAAAGCTTCAGTCTCTCCCAGTGCTTAACAAAACTTCCTGCCAGGCAGCTTTTCCTCATGCCTAGTGAACACGGCCCTAATTTACCTCTCTGCAGCAGCCTCTTAGGCACATTTGAAGGATGAAATGCTGTCCTCAGTCTTCCCTACTAATCCCAGTTATTCCAGCCTTTCCTATATTTTAGACCTCTGATGAGCCCCTTTTTATTTGTAGAGTTTCTCCAGTTTTCCCTGGTTTTTAAACTGTGGTGTTCAACTGGATATATTCCAGTTGTATCTTTAACAACTACAGCAAAATGATACATACCTGTATCTCCACAGCTGAGCACCCTTCATGCATATTGATATTTATAGTTTACATAAATCAAGTTTCTTTTCTGCAGAAGGATGCAAGTGTTCCTTATTTTGCAGCTTTTGCAGTTCATTATTCCTGTGCACGTCTTCCTCAATTTATTTTCCAAATCAGCTCATTTAAGATGACTTTTATATTCATGTTCTGATACTGTGCTACAACTCCATCCCAGCTATAACTCCATCATTTAGGTTTTTAATGCGAGTGCAGTTTTTCAAATAATAATTTGAGGGAAGAAGACACAGTGACTTATTTGCAGGTGTTATGAGATTGTGCCCTAGCACAAGGGGCATCAGAAGAGAAAGTACAAAATGATATTTTTAAGATGCAATATCAAAAACCAGTTATCATTGATGAAAAATGAGTGAGCTTTCAGTGCTGAATAAGACCAGGTGGAGAGAAGCAGGCAGGCTGAGCCCTAATAGAAATGTGTTTTGATGTGAGAAGGACTTGAAAAATACCAAGAAAAGATGAGGTGGAAACAGCAACAGGCTATGGAAACATCCTGTATCTGTGTTTTTTGGGACTTAAACTGGAAGAAATGACCTTTACATGATGAGTGTGCATGTGAAAGTGTAGCATGCTTGCACCTGGATAGTTTATTTGCTTTCTGACTGATTTTGGGGTTGAAATGGCATATCCACAGCTGGGATGACTGAGTTGTGCTGATTCTGCTGAGATTCATGGTTGTACTGCTAAATATAGGGAAGTTTGTCACACTCAAAAAGTAGAATGTAGTGTTAAGCAGGATTTGATGTGATGGTCAAGGATAGTGTATTGATGATCTTGTAAGACTAAAATCAGAAGTATAAAAGATTAGTAATGCAGACTGAGAGGACAGATAATGTTCTCAAATCAAAACTCACCTCTGGCACTATCATGCTTTGAATTCTAATTTTTGAAAGGGAATTAATATATCAGTCATCTTCAATACAGCTTTCTATGGTAAGCCAAACTGGCCTTTGCAAGCAAAGAAATCTTGATAATTCTGAGAAGCCTGATTGGAAAAGATGTGGCCAACCTCCCTCTGTGGCCATGCTCTCATCAGAGGAGGAGTTTGGTTTGACTGTTTTTACTAACAGAATGTGTCTCACTTCAGCTGATGGTTGCCTTTTTTTCTGTAAAGGATGTTGGGGGGGTGGGATGCCTGGTAAATCATCCAGATAAATGCCATAAATGGGGTTGTTCTGGTTTCACTGGGTTTACTATGATTTTATGGCACAGTAGCCTCATTTATTGTCTCATGTTATTTTAGCATAAATATGAAGTGCACAACAGGAGTAAATGACCAAGAGATGTAGTAAATTCCATCAGGATTGGACTTTGGAGTCAGCAAACAACAAACATCAGAGACTGTTTCCTCCATTTTATTTGCATCTGAGTATTGGACTGACATCAGCTCTTCCCAAACACTTCTTGGTTTTCCTCAAGGTGTTTTCCTTGCCTAAAATATCCTGAAATATGGATTCTGAAGGGATGATAAATGTACAGATCTTCTCTTCCAGCACCTGTAAAAAGTTGTGCTTAACTTTAGTACTTTTGTGCTCTCTCATCTTGCCCTAGGGAAAAAAAACCTTTTTAAAAATTGTTATTCTGAATCCATTTTTTTAAATGATTGAAAAGGATTTTTGAAATGGATTCTCTGGGCAACCTGTGCCAAGGCCTCATCACCCTTACAGGGAACAATTTCTTCCCAATATCCCATCTAACCCTCAGTGTGAAGCCATTCCTCCTTGCCTTGTCACTCCAGGCCCCTGTCCAAAGTCTCTCTCCAGCTCTCCTGAGCCCCTTCAGGTATGAAAGGGGTTCTAAGGTCTCCCCAGAGCCTTTTGTTCTCCAGGCTGAGCACCCCCATTGTGTAAAAACCATCATACTTCAGAACTTAAAAGGAAACTCAGGGAATCTGTGGTATTATGATGAGTATCTGGTCTGCTAAGGAGTTCTGCATATCTCTTTTGGGTTCAGTTTCTTCCTTTGAAAAGCAAAGGCATTTTGTTACTGATCTCTTTTATAAAGAGCTCAAGAACTGAAAATTATTAATACATAAAAATACCCCTATCTTTGGCTAAAAAAAAAAGTACGAAGAGTTGAGCCTGTAGGTATTGTTCCAACTAGCAATTTACATCTCATTATCTTCCAGAATATTAACTTTCATCACATTGTGGATTCTCCTTACACTGTTTCCTTTCATACTTAGGTTGACTGTAATACAGAATCACAGGAAAAATCTCTCTTGTTCGGTTCAAATTAATTGCTCTGTAGTTGAGGGATTTTGATAAATTGATACTTCACCCCCATCATCTTTGGACCTAAAGAGGATGGAAGAAAGAAAGATGAGATTTTATCCTAATATTTTGCTTTGCAAATGAGAAAGTATATGTAATTATTTTCTTCTGCAATATATGATTCTGTGAAGGCAAACCATAAAGGGCTGTGCTGCTGATGGTTGGGCTCGTGAGGTGATAGGGCCTTTACCTCAGAATGTGTCAATTCTCCTTCCAATGAATCATGATGGTATGTTTGGGGGGAAAGGACACAGGTTCTCATGGTGACCTGCCCTGGCAGTCCTAGAGGCACAGCTATCCTTGGGGTGTGGATTTTGCCTCTGTCTGGGTTATTTTCCTTGCACAGGCCTGGCCTCCATCACACGCGGATCACGCTGATCGCTGGATCAGCACGACAGGAGGTGACTGCCTTGGACCCCTCCCCTGTCANAAAGAGAGATAGCAATTGTTTTGACTCCTTCTCTCTAAATTCTCAGGCTCTGGCCTAGGAGAATTCTCTCCGTTCCCTCTTCGACTGAACTAAGAGCTTCCACACTCCCCAGAAGCAGCATTTTAAGCACATGGACAGCAGTAAAAAAATGTTGATCTTTCCAAGTGGATCATCCTTGTGCCTTTGCAGGGAACTCTGCCAAGTCTGATGTACTGCTTATGGGCTCAACCCAGTAAGAGCCCGAGCCCACCAGTGAAGATGCTGAGGGCAGGCTCACAGGAGCCAGCTTTAGGCTCACTAAAAACTTGGACTTTGTAAAAGGAAAAGGCTGTCACAGTCCCACTTTCCTAATTTTAAGGACCAAATACACCTGCTGGAAATCAGAATAGTTCAGCTGATTCAGAATAATCTTAGTAATTTAGCACACTGTCTTTATGCTTCTTTGAAAGTCTTTTTTTAAGGAACAAGACCTATATCTCCTGTCTTTGTTTCCTTGTAATTCTTTCATTTGGCTTGATGCAGCAAGATGATTTACAATGCTGCAAGAATCACAAGTAGCATGATACCAACATATAAAGAGACTTCTGATATTAATAGCCACCTGAGCTATATTTTGCAGATTCCTTTTCACCTTTCTCTTTTACAAATGTGTGTACACATGTGTACACAGGTGTAGAAGATAGTTATTGTTTATTGAAGAACTGTTTCATAAAAACTTTTATTTTTCTCCTCAAAAATAGTTTTTCCTGTGGATTGTTAGGGGCAGGGGCAGCTTTTAATCAGAATAGAGAACTAAAAGTTTCCTGTTTTGCTTGTTACATTGTTTCTGAATTCTTTAAAAAATATAATTTAATCACTAGATGAAGCTAAAAAGAGGTTTGAGGTGTTGGGGATTTTTGTTATCAAAACTACTACAACCAGTCAATAGCCTCATCTACCACACTTTCATCTTTCCATCTTCAGACCTGTAAATGTTTCCCAGCAGAACAGTGATTGCAGAAGCACAAATTTAACCTTAATGATTTCCTTGGTCAGTTTGGTTGGTTCCACTAAAGATGCGAAACAAGCTTAGTGGCAAGAGACAAAATGAAGGATCCCTCTGCCACCTAAGTGACACAGATCCTCCTGTTCCAGAGCAGGCTTTAGAGAAGAAATATTTGTCTTTGAAATGGACCATGGTAACAAACTTCCAAAATACCCTATGTTTAGTTGCAATTTTCAGCAATATCCCTGCTGGGATAGCTTATTCCTTCTCTCCAGACAGGAATGGAGGGTGCTACTTTCATGGCCTCTATGATAAATGAGTGTGTACAAATTCCCAGCTTCTATTCAGAATGGTATTTTCAAATGTAAGGTATCCTCCTAAAGGGCTAGGCAGTTCATTTTGTCATCTCTGCTTCGACTTCAACAGAAGCAGAAAACTCATTTCTCTCTTTGAAAAAATGTAATTTAAAACAAGCAAAAGAGCAAACTTCCTTACAAAGAGAGGCATTTTGTTAAATCTGAATGTAAAAATGAAACTCAAAGTTAATTCAGAAGCAACTATGATTTCTTTCTATTATTTTTTTTCTGCATCATTTGTATGCAGATTGGAGGCACTTTTCAGCAAGTGTCAATGGGGAGAGGACTAATGACACCTCAGGGGCATTAGGGAAAAATTCTCACTTGAGAAAGAACACAGACATCACTGAACCAAACTGCTGTGGATTTTCAGTTTATGCAAACTGTTTCCAACACCCCAGCTTCTCAGTGAGGTCTCAAACTGGCATAAATCAGTACAGCTCCACTGAAGTTCCTGATGGCATCAATAAATTGGGGTGTACCTTAGCCTTTGGCTTTTTCCTTTTAACAACAAAGCCTCCA